>JANJGN010000021.1:111124896-111457396 GCA_026770705.1 Isurus oxyrinchus
GACTCAGTACCTGCATTTCAGCACAGAGTCAGGCCCTTTGGCCTGCTTATGCTCCATACAAACCTCCTCCCACCCACCTTCATCAAGCCCTATCAATATATACCCTTTTTTCACTTCTCCCTCATGTGTTTATCTGACCCTCCCCCTTAAATGCATCAATGTTATTCACCCCAATCCCTCCCTGTGGTAACAGGCTCCACATTCTCACCACTCTCTGGGTAAAGGCGTTTCTTCTGCAGACCCCATTGAACTTATTAGTCACTGTCTCGCATACTTTGCCCCCTAATTTTGGCCTCACCCACAAACGGAAACACCTTCTCTTTGTCTACCCTATCGAACCCTTCCAGAAATGGAGGAATATCCTGGATTGTGACCAGGGGAAGCCAACGTTTGGAGTCTCCTGGGGGCCGGGGGGTGGTAGGGGAAGGGAGGGCGGCTGAAGGAAGGGAGCTTTCTGAAACTGATACCGTGCAGTGAACTTCTCGTGTTCAATTGTTCCACGTTCGGTTATGTAAGCCTGTTTTACTATTGATGCTCACTGTGCTTGATTGGTTAAGCCTAGGTGTGGACTCAGTGGAAAGTAAACAAACAGTAGAAAGAGTTGAAAGCTGGAGCTGAGCATGGAGTAGACATTTTAAAGTACTGTGAATGTAACCTGTTACACATATAGTAACTATCTCTGCTCACGTCATCTCTGCAAGATGTAAGATATATTATCGTTGCATGTCTGGTGTCTCCAATTCATTGCAAACATGGGAACATAGGACATCGGAGCAGAAGTAGGCCATTCAGCCCATCAAGCCTGCTCCACCATTCAATAAGATTTATGGCTGATCTGGTTGTGGTCTCAGCTCCACTTTCCTGCCTGCCCCCCATAATCCTTCACTCCCTGGCCTATCAAAAATCTGCCTAACTCTGCCTTGAATAAATTCAAGCCTCCACCGCTCTCTGGGGTAGAGGATGCCACGATGACCCTTTGAGAGAAAAAAAAATTCTCCTCACCTCCATCTTAAAAGTCAGACCTCTTATTCTTAAACCGTGTCCCCTAGTTCTACCCTCCTCCAAAAGCGCAAGGTATCCACCCTACCAACTCTCTTCAGGAATGTTTCAACAAGATTACCTCTCATTCTTCTAAACTGCAATGGCGTTGGCCAGCCTGTTCAACCTTTACTCGTAAGATAAACGCTTCATCTCTGGAATTGTACACAACAGCATCGCACACCAAAAGAAAAGTCCCGCATTTATATAGCACCTTTCACGACCTCAGGACTCTCCAAAGCTTCACAGCCAATGACGTATCTTTGAAGTGTAGTCACTGCTGTAACGTAGGGAAGCTTGCAGGCAATTTGTGCACAGCAGGAGCCCACAAACCCACCTCCGAGTCTGAAAGTTGTGGGTCAAGTGCCACTCCAGGGAGTTGAGTCAAAATCTAGGCTGCTATCCTGGGGGAGGTAAAAATGGTAATGGTACTACTCTAATAATCCCAAGAACCAGGCTAATGCCCAGAGGACATGTGTTCAAATCCCACCAATTCAAATTCAAGTAATAAAACTAGAATATAAAGCTAATCTCAGTGATGATGACTATGACACTATCATTGCTTGACATAAAAACCCATCTGGTTCACTGATGTCCCCTTTAGGGAAGGAAATCTGCCTTCCTTTCCTGGTCTGGCCTACGTGTGACTCCTGACCCACAGCAATGTGGATGTCTCTTAACCGCCCTCTGAGCAAGCCTCTCAGTTCAAGGGCAAGTAGGGGTGGGCAACAAATGCTGGCCTAGCAAGTGGCACCCGTGTCCCAAGAACAAATAAAGTCAGTAAACTATCTATGTAGCACCAAGGGAGTGCCCCATTGTCAAAAGTGCTGCCTTTTGGATGAGATGTTAAACCAAGGTCCCAGATGCCCCTCTTGGGTGAACCCAAAAATATCCCACAGGCACTCTTTTCGGGGTTGGACAGAGGAATTCTCGAGGAGCCCCGGGGTGGGGGAGGCAATATTTACCCCTCAACCAACATCACCCAAGGAAATCAGAAGATCTGGTCACTCATCCCATTGCTATGCTTGGGATCTTGCTGTGTGAAAATTGGTTCCCGGATCCGCCCGCATTACAACAGTGACTACACTTCATTGGCCGTGAGATATCTTGAGGTTGTGAAAGACAGCGCAGAAATGAAAGACCATTTTATCATTGCCTTAACTGATTGAGAAGCTGAGGGAGTTAAATGTGGTCCGAGTCAATTGATGAGTAAGGTTCGCAAGAATATGATGAATGATATAACGATTCAGTGGCTGGATAGTCTCGTTCAGTGTAATATGGTAAGATATCAATGGGGAGCTGGAGCTGAAGCGTTTTAGAAAATGTGGATGATTTATGGTAATTTTGCCTCATTATTTTCAGTTATTCATGCCGGGTTGCAGGTGCTGGGCTTTTAGCAGTGAGCATCAGCTCTGCATTCATTAGAGAATGAGAATGAATCCTGCAACAATTCACCAGCATGTCTTTGAGGATTTGAGATTAAAGTGCAGCTTACTGCTCACCCAACATCATCGATCATATTTTGATGCTCAGTAATAATAAAACAGTGCTAATCACAGTTAAAAATAGAGATGGAGCTCATCTCTGCCTCTGACAATCTGCTCCCATCTTTATCTTCCTATCTTACCTTGTTTTTTTTCCCACTCCTCCAAGATGCTCTTTGTTCCTCATCTCTCCAATTTACTCTTTCTGTCACGATCGTCGATCTTTCTCTGCGTCTGTTCATCTGTCTCAATCTCCGTCAGTCTCCCCCCAGTCTGTTTATCTTAAGACCATGAGAACATCAGAAACAGGAGCAGGAGTAGACCACACGGCCCCTCGAACCTGCACGGACGTTCAATAACAGCACGACTGAACATTTACACCAACTGTACTTTCCCACCCAACTCCACCCACACCCCCAATAACCTTTGATTCATTTAGCGTCCAGAAGTCCATCAATGTCTGTCTTAAATATCCTCAGCAGCTCAGCATCTGCAGTTCTCGAGGGCAGAGTTGTCCCTCCAACTCTCCTCTCCCTTCTCTCTCAATCATGTCACTCCCAGCCTTTCTCTCTCTCTCGCTCTCTCTCTCTCTCTCTCTGCAGTTCTGTCTGGACATTCAAACCCTGCGGGCAGAATTTTGCGCTGATCAGTCGGGAATGCGCCCCACCCGATCCAGCTCGAAACCACCTGAGATGAGGTCGGGCGAGCACCTTGACATCGTCCCGCTCTCGCCCGATATTTCTGTCGGCGGGCACAGGTAAAAGTCAGAAGTGCACCCACCGACAGTTAAGAGGCCTAATTCTGAATGACGCAACTGCCAGTAATTTTCCACGGCCTGTCCAATCTTACAGACGGGCGAATCGGCCAGGCGGCCTATACACTTTTCATAAAACCCCATCCAAGGGCGGGATGAGGCTCCCGTGATGAAATAAAATAAAAATAAAAATCGGTGGGCAGCATTTTTATTGTGCGTATTTTCAGGTGCCTGACTGGGATTCTTGGACATTTTTTCTTTCCTGCCTTTCCAAACTTGATTGGCAGGTTTCCGGGCCTACGGCTCCCTCGGGGCAGCTCTCTGCCTTCGGGGGGGGGGCTTTCTCTCAGTGCTGGCCCAGGCCCGTGTTGGCGCCAGCGCCCGCACCCTCCTAATGACCCCCGCCTTGGCAGCGTGTGCTTGATGCAGGCTGGTCTGATGGCTGTCAACGATCCCTTCCCCGGACGATCCTGGGCCCACCGATCGCTTCCGCCCCGTCGGCCTAAAAAGCGAGGCCTGTGTTTATTTTCTTCAATCTCTCAGACCCTCTCACCGCTGCCTGTCTACGTACTTGATTAAACTTGGCCTCGCTTTTAGGTACTCTCCACCGTCTTGCGCCTCGCTGTTGGCAACCGCTGGAAATACATCACGGGCTGAACTTTACATGCCCCCTCCCCCCCCCAAAGACCAGGCATGTTTCTCGGAGAGGAGGCGGGGGTGGTGGTGGCATAGAAAGTAGGGGGAGGGTGTCGCCCACTCTACCGCCTTCCTGCCCACCCCTGAGCTCACCCCCCCGTAATACAGGGGGCAGTGGAGGGGAGGGGGCACCGAAATTGGCAGCCCGCCCGCCATATTTAAATGAATAATCAAAAGGTGAATTAGATTTGTTATCAAGGTGATTGACCCTGATAATTCACATAAAATATCCGGCGTGGAAAGTCAGGTGGGAGCAAGGAGCCTGATTCTAGGGCAACAAGGGAGTGTTGTCGTTCTTGAGGGGCTGCCTTTTGCCAATCGCAGGGTGCCCCCACCCCCATTAGGTTGAACCCCCACCCCACCCATTTCCTTCCCATCCCCCGCTCTCCCTTAAACCTACCTTCTCATCACCACCCCCCCCCCCACCCTCCCCACTCTTCCCAACCTATCTAACCCTCCCGGCTGAAGATCCCGGACTTACCTGCTCCCTGGCGGGGGGGTCCATGGGCCTTGATCTTCCTCTCCTCCCGCGATCCCAACCCTTGCCACCGACCCCTTGCTGGCGGCTGCCGAGACTGATGGAGATGTCGGCCTGAGGGTCTTTAACCATCAAGGAGGTCTGAACAGGCTGGGGCTCTTTCCTTTGGAAGAGAGAAGGCCGAGGGGCGACCCGATGCAGGTGTTTAAAATTATGAAAGGGTTTAATAAGTTAGATCTAGAGGAGTACTTGCAGGGGGGATCAAAGCGGGAGGCCGTAAATATAAGGTAGACATTAATTAACCCCGGAGGGAGTCCAGGAGAAACTTCCTTGGCCAGAGAATGGTTAGAATGTGAAGTTCAGTCGGTGAGAGTGGAAATGGTGGCTTCCATTCGTAACCTGGATTGACAAAGCAGTTTACAGCACAGAACAGACCGTTATGGCCTAGCTGGTGCACGAAAGCCTGCTCCCACCTTAGTTCACTTAACCGCAGCAACAGATCTTTCATCCTCCCGCACGTACTCATCTAGCTTCCCTTTAAATGCACCCATACTACTTCCCTCGACCCCTCTGTGTGGCAGCGAGTCCCGCACCCTCAGCACCCTCTGGATAAAGAGGTTTCTCCTGAATTCCCTCTGGGATGAATCAGTGACTGTTCTATATTTCTAGCCTCTGGTCCTGGTCTGGCCTTCCCATGGAAGCATTTTCTCTCTGTCTAACCGCTCTCGATCCTGCTGACTTGTGCCGGCACATCGCACATGTACAAATCACTTTTCAAACCTTTTCAACGTGTTTGTGCTCCCAGGGAGCAGAGTGTGCTGATTACTGTCTGCACGGCACTCAAAAAATTAAAGGACTAAGTGGTTACTCTTGTGAAGTGTATAATTAACACAGCGGGGCTACAGATTGGGACTGATAGCCTGGAAATAAATCTTACATAAGAGATCCCATGGCAATTATTTTGAAGAGCAGGGGAACTTTCCCCAACATCTTAGCTGATATTTATTGCTTAAAAATTGCTGAGTAATCAACTGGGGACAAGATATGTCAAAAGTCTAGAGGTGAGGAATTCACTTGCCCAGCATAGCTTCTCGTGGTGTAACGGACAAGTGGCTCTCTATTTTTGGAACAGGTTACACTGCTGGCTCCTCCCTGCACAGTCCATGACATATTCATCAATAAAACATGCGCTTGCTGCTTCTTCCCCCATGTGTGCACCCAAATATGTTAAATTGGCAGCAACCAGGAATCTAAATTTGGACAAGGCAAATTTGGCAATACCTGCCCTGTGTAACCCTGAAAGAGAAGGCAGCAAGATAGGTACTGTGCTCATGTTATTTAAAGAGCTAGAAAACCTGTTTGCAGCTAGGTTAAATTCCTCGATCGTATTCTATTGGAAAGTGTCTGAAAGTACTTGGGGTGTTTTTTGGAGGGGCTTTAGTGCATTTGTCAGTGAAAGTTGCTGCCTTCTCTCAGGGGAACCTCACATGTAGAAGGGCTGAGAAAGCAAGGACACCAGTTTCAGGAGATTGGCAAAAGAGCCGGCAGTGACATGAGGAAAGGTCTTCTTATGCTACAAGTGGTTAGGATGTGGAATGCACTGCCTGAGACTGTGGTGGAGGCAGGTTCAATGGAGGTTTTCAAAAGAGAACTGGATCGTTACCTAAAGAGAGAAAATGTGTAGGGCTACGGGAAAAGGCTGGCAAGTGGGACACGTTGCCCTTGCGGAGAGCTGGCACAGTTACAGTGGGCCAAATGGCCTCCTTCTCTACTGTAACCATTCTGTTTTATGAGTAGGTAACCTATTCACACCAAGACTGCAACAGGTATGAGGTCAGCATAGCAGAGAACATACATACATTTGAAAAAGGAACAGCGGTGGGTCATTCAGCCTCTCGAGCCTGCTCCGCCATTCAATAAGATCACAGCTGATTTGTTTGTGTTTCGAGTTCCGCATTCCCATCTACCCCCAATAACCTTTGATTCCCTTACCTAAATGGAATCTGTATACCTCTATCTTAAAACTATCCGATGACCCCCGCAACCACTGCATTCAGACGCATTCCTCATCTCCAGCCAAACCGATTTTACACCTTGACCTCCTGAACCAAGGTCACCTCTAACTATTGCACGAATGCCATCCTTCATTAACTTTCAACCCTCCACCTTTACCTGGCTTCCCATTCTTCTTGAATGTCATGTATCCCTCAGTATTCAGGAGCCGATCCTTGTCATCCTGCATTCACATCTCCCTAATGGCTACCAGGTCATATATTTTACTTAGGTGGGTGCTTTCAATTCATTTACTTTGTTCATTCAGATACAGAGGCTGGGATTTGCTGTCCCGGCCAGCTATGGGTGTGTTTGGTGGTCTGAGCGGACAGTATGGCGCAATCTGCTTCACAACAGCACAAAAGCAGTTTGTGATCGTCCACTCAGCCCACCGATGGTGGGCCACGTTCTCTGCCATTGGTTGTCAGGAACCTCATAGTAATACATCAGCACATCATTATTAGCTCTGCCCTCTGGACTCACCCCCCCGCCCTCCACCCCTCTTGCTGGATCATCCATCCACAGCGGGAACATACACCAACACGTTTCACAAGAACACGTAAGCGATTTGGTGAGCTGCACTTCACTTGGGACTTTGAGGTCTGTTTGCCTACCATGTTTCGGTCAGCGCTCTCAGTCAGCAGTGCCAGGCTTCACAGGCAGCACCACACCACGCTTTAGGGAGCCTCACGGGCTGGTCTCTACCTACCAGGTCAGCCATATGTTGATGGCTTTTCAATGGCTGCCGGGCTAGGGCTTGCTTGGGGAAGGGGATGAAGTGGCCTCAGGCAAGAGAAGAGGCCGCAGGGCGAGGGCTGTACTGGGGAAGGAGGGTAACCCAGGGCGTGTCGGGGGTGGGGGGGGGCACATGTTGATCTGTGCAAGTAGCCTCAAGATGGTGAGGGCTGAGGGGGCAGCTTCAAGAGGAGATGAGGCCAGATGGAGACGTAAAGGTGTGTGTGAGAGAATGGGTGCTGATGTCCATTGAGCTGGCAGTGAGTGAGATGCCAGTGAATGTGTGATGGGCATGAGTGTGTGAGTTTAGAGTGATGAGATGGTTACCATACCTTGGCTGCACGGATGAGACCATTCACCCTCTCCCTGCATTGGGTGGCTTGCCTCTTTGGGCAGCATTGGCACTGATCACCACTGTCATCGCCTACCAAGCCAGATTGGCATTGTGGTTGCCCCTCCTGCTGCCTGAGCTGGGGTAGAGGACATCACAGCGGCCTCCATGGTGTCTGAAAGGGGCTTGAGGGCTGCAGTCTTCTTGCCTTTCAGAGCCATGTCTTCTTTACTGCAGTCCTGGGCTGGAAGCACTGAGCACAGCTGTCCTTTAAATCCGGTGCCTGGCGTGGTGAAGCGATGAGGTGATGGCGTGGCGGGTGAATCAGACCCTGCCCGCCAGTGAAACGGCGACCATCCCGGGAATGAATAAATAACATGGTGGGTTAGGGGTGATATGGTGTGAGAAGCCACCATCACGGCCAGTGGGTAAGAATACCAAGTTCTGTCTTTTTGTTTTCTTTGTGCCTTCTTAGGCTTTTCCTCTCTGTTCCTTTCAACCACTCTCTGACCTTCATTTCCCATATTACTAATTTCCTCTCTTACCTTGTCTCTACCCTTTGATTTTCCACAGTTGATCCCTTGTCCCCACTATTTAGTTTAAAACCCTCTCTACTTCTCTAGTTACGTGGTTTACAAGAACACTGGTCCCAGCACGATTCAGGTGCAGGCAGTCCCCACATCCCCCACACAGTCTCTGAGCCTCATGCTCATCTCTCTAATTTTATGTACCCTTTGCCAATTTTCTCACGGCTCAGGTGATAATCCAAGGATTATAGAAACTGCGTCGCTCCTCATACTCTCTTTGCAGAACCTCTTTCCTAGTTCTACCTATGTCATTGGTATATACATGGACCACGGCACTGGATCCTCCCCCTCCCAATGTAAGTTCCTCTCTAGCCCTGAGCAGATGCCCTGAACCCTGGCACCAGGCAGGCAACAAAGCCACCTGGACTCTCGCTCTTTGCTACAGGGAACAGTTCAATCTCCTTCACTATTATGCCCTCTAATTTCTTTTTTGCTGCCCCCACTTGAATGGCTTCCGGTACCACGGTGCCATGGTCAGTTTGCTCACCCACTCTGCAGCCCCTGCTCTCATCCAAACAAACTGAGAGAACATCAAACCTATTGGGCAATTGCAGAGGCTCACACTCCTGCCCTCTGGGTCCCCTTACCTACACTTGCAGTCACACCCCTCTGTCCCTGACCACTGGCCAAATGACAAGACACTATCCTCAGAGACGTGACTGCCTCTTAGTGCAAAGCATCCGGGTAGCTTTCCCCCTCCCTGATGTGTCACAGTGTCTGCAGCTCAGCCTCCAGCTCAAGGACTCTGAGCTGAAGCTCCTCGAGCCTCAAACACTTACAGCAGATGTGTTTGACCTGGATCACATTGGCATCCAGGAGCCCCCACATGCTGCAGCCTTGACATATCACTGCTATTCCTTAATGGGTTTTAATTAGTTTAATTATATTATTCCTTTATTTTCCTTTTTTATATATTTTATTAATGTTACCACCAATTTGCATACTATTTTAAACCTGAAGAATCGAATAGACCTTAACTGCTTACCAGATACTCACCAAACAGCTAGCTCCTTTCCCACAATAGAGTAAGATCCAATTCATACAGGGTGAGAATGGTAGAAAAAGCAAAAGGAAACAAACAGCTTCTTCTCCACCTTCACCGAACTCCCCCACTCACCAAACTCTCAGGCTTGCACTCAGTTACTTCAGCTGCACTTATTTGCCTTGGCTGCACTAAAGAACCCTGAGTTTATTTTTTTTTTATATGGAACGCTTCACGAATTTGCATGTCAATCTTGCGCAGGGGCCTTGCTAATCTTCTCTGTAAAGTTCCAATTTTAGCATATGTGCTGCTGAAGCAAGCTGAACTGGAGCTAGATAAACCGGATTCAATGAGTTAGCTAATTAACTACTCAGCTCTCATAGCAGAGTGTGTTTATGGGGTAGGGGCTGCAAATAGACGTTCTAAAGACTCCGTCAAGTTGAAGCCAGACTCCTCCATGTTCCTTGATAATGACAGGAGGCTGACAGTTTTTTATTTGTTCACGGGATGTGGGTATCACTGGCTGGGCCAGCATTTATTGCCCATCCCTAGTTGCCCTTGAGAAGGTGGTGGTGAGCTGCCTTCTTGAACTGGTGCAAGCCCTGTGGTGCAGCTACACCCAAAGTGCTGTAAGGGAGGGAGTTCCTGAATTTTGACCCAGCGACAGTGAAGGAACGGTGATATATTTCCAAGTCAGGATGGTGAGTGAGTCGGAGGGGAACTTCCAAGTGTTGGTGTTCCCATCTATCTGCTGCCCTTGTCCTTCTAGATGATAGCGGTCGTGGGTTTGGAAGGTGCTGTCAAAGGAGCCTTGGTGAGTTCCTGCAGTGCATCTTGTAGATGGTACACACTGCTGCCACTGTGCGTCAGTGGTGAAGGGAGTGAATGTTTATGGATGGGGTGCCAATCAAGTGGGCTGCTTTGTCCTGGATGGTGTCGAGCTTCTTGAGTGTTGTGGGAGCTGCACTCATCCAGGCAAGTGGGGAGTATTCCATCACACTCCTGACTTGTGCCTTGTAGATGGCGGACAGGCTTTGGGGAGTCAGGAGTTGAGTTACTCGCCACGGGGTTCCCAGCCTCTGCCCTGCTGTTGAGTGTGATTCTGAAGTCAGGCTGAAGTCACAATATTTATGACTCAGCGGTGAGAGTGCTTCTCATTGAACTAAGGGGTGACTTTCTCAAAATTAGAACTGAAAACAGGAAGTGAAACACAGAGCTTGATTTTAACTTCACCATGGTAATTTAAGCAGTCCACATTATCTTGCGTAACCACCACGAGACACAATGAATGGGCTCTCAAAAGTAATCTCCCCTCCCCCATGATTGTCCCTTCTCTCCTGAAGGCACTGTCACTGTGTTCCATGAGTCTCTGGAGTGGGAGGAAAGCACAAAACCTCCTGAGACAGAGGTGAGTGCCCAATGTGGTGGCCACAATTCATGAGTGACTCCAAAACAGTTCTTCCTAAAAGCACGGTGGGTGTTCTCACGCCACATGGACTGCAGTGGCCCATCACCACCTTCTCAAGGGCCATTGAAAGGATGAAATAAGAAGTGTTTGAGCCGAACATTTTGGCCCTCGCTCGGTTAGACATTAAACCTCCCAGTTGGAAGCAAAAGATCCTGTGGCGCCATTTTGGAGAAGAGCAGGGGAGTTCTCCCCTGGTGTCCCTGGAAATATCTGTCCCTCAACCAAGACCACTAAAAGACATTGCCGCTTGTGGGAGCTTGCTGTGTGCAGGTTTTCTGATGCGGCCCCAACATCACAACAGTGATTATAGTTTAAAGGTCCTTTATTGGGTGTGAATCACATGGGGATGTCCTCAGTTTGTAACTGGCATGGTATAACTGCAAGTCTTTCTGGCTTCTTTCTCTTGCGTGATGGGTTAGGTTAAAACGAGCAACTTTAATAACTGCATGTAAAGCTGGTGGGCTCCCTGGGGGTGTAACTCCCCCACGCCACTCATGTTTGTCTTCTAGTGTGGTCAGCTCCTGTGCTAAACTCAGAGCTGGGTCTTACAGGCCCATCGGCATGTTTGAAGGTTAGGGGGCTGGTGGGGCGCACAATACGCAGTGTGCGGCCTTCCCAAAGCGTTCCTGCCTGCCTCCAATTCTATGGTGGCTGAGGGAGGGCAGGCACCTTGATCATCTCATCTGGACTTGGAAAAATTTATTAATTTTCCTTCCAATCTCCACCCCTCCATCATTTTCATGTGGTCCATCTCTGACACTTCCCTTCCCTTCCTTGACCTCTCTGTCTCAATCTCTGGTGATAGACTGTCCACCAATATCCATTACAAACCCACCGACTCCCACAGCTATCTCGACTACAGCTCCTCACACCCCGCTTCCTGTAAGGACTCCATCCCATTCTCCCAGTTCCTTCGCCTTCGTCGCATCTGTTCCGATGATGCTACCTTCAAAAACAGTTCCTCTGACATGTCCTCTTTCTTCCTTAACCGAGGTTTTCCACCCACGGGCGTTGACAGGGCCCTCAACCATGTCCGGCCCATCTCCCGCGCATCCGCCCTCACGCCTTCTCCTCCCTCCCAGAAACATGATAGGGTCCCCTTTGTCCTCACTTATCACCCCACCAGCCTCCGCATTCAAAGGATCATCCTCCGCCATTTCCGCCAACTCCAGCATGATGCCACCATCAAACACATCTTCCCTTCACCCCCACCCCCGGCGGCATTCCGTAGGGATCATTCCCTCCAGGACAGCCTGGTCCACTCCTCCATCACCCCCTACTCCTCAATCCCCACCTATGGTACCTCCCCATGCCCACGCTAAAGATGTAACACCTGCCCCTTCACTTCCTCTCTCCTCACCGTCCAAGGGCCCAAACACTCCTTTCAAGTGAAGCAGCATTTCACTTGCATTTCCCCCAACTTAGTCTACTGCATTCGTTGCTCCCAATGCGGTCTGCTCTGCATTGGAGAGACCAAACGTAAACTGGGCGAACGCTTTGCAGAACACCTGAGGTCTGTCCACAAGAATGACCCAAACCTCCCTGTCACTTGCCATTTTAACACTCCACCCTGCTCTCTTGCCCACATGTCTGTCCTTGGCTTGCTGCATTGTTCCAGTGAAGCCCAACGCAAACTGGAGGAACAACACCTCATCTTCCGACTAGGCACCTTACAGCCTTCCGGTCTGAATATTGAGTTCAACAACTTTAGATCTTGAACTCCCTCCCCCATCCCCACCCCCTTCCCGTTTCTTCCCCCCCCTTTTGTTTTTTCCAATAATTTATATAGATTTTTCTTTTTCCACCTATTTGCATTATTTTTAAATCTATACCTTTTATGCCCTTTTAATCTTATTTCACCCCACCCCCACTAGAGCTGTACCTTGGGTGTCCTGCCATCCATTCTTAATTAGCACATTCGTTTAGATATCACCACCTTCAATACCTCTTTGTTCTTTTGTCTGTGACATCTTTTGGTTATCTGCTCCTATCACTGCTTGCTTATCCCTACAACCCCAATCCCCCAACTTCTCTCCCCCCCAACCGCCCCCCCACCCCACCCCCCCCCCCGCCCACCTTAAACTAGCTTATATTTCACCCCTCTCCTATTTTTACTCAGTTCTGTCGAAGGGTCATGAGGACTCGAAACGTCAACTCTGTTCTTCTCCGCCGATGCTGCCAGACCTGCTGAGTTTTTCCAGGTATTTCTGTTTTTATTTTGGATTTCCAGCATCCGCAGTTTTTTGTTTTTACCTTGACCAACGTTGTGTCTATTGAGGCCCTTAAGTGGACAATTATTTGTTGCCTAAGTATCTCATTCTGCCTCTGCCGCTATTTTATCCCATGGATGGTGCAGTCCCAGGGCAGGTGGATAGTCCGGCAGATTTGACTGCATTGGTTGATGTTGGGCAAGATGGACCCTCCTTTGGGGGTGCCCTATTCTTAACGGAGGCACGCCCCCAAGGTAATTCTTCCCTCTTAGCCCTCCCCATGACTTTTCAAACCTGGCCCCCTCATCCCCCGTGCCGAGGCCTGCTAGCGCCCTGAGTTATCTTTTGCAGTCTGGCTCCAAACCCTCCTCCTGTATGGGAACGGACTGTAGTCCCAGCAGTGGCCACCGCTCGAATCTGGCGCTGTTGGGACCACAGAGCTGCTGGCCAAATAGATTAAAGTGGGACTTTGTCCCAAGGGCAAAATGGCTGAGGGGCAGCTGATTTTTTGGTGGGTAGCCCTACCGTCAGTGGGGGTATAGGGGACGGAGAGGGGTGGCCGGGGTTTACGGTGTCTCACAAAATCCAGCCCACAGAGTTGGATCAACACCCGCACGACCTCTCTGCTCTCTGTAAACTTGCAATGCTCTGCTGTCGATATCCTAACTCACACCAAGTCCTGTTCGCCCCTATGCTGTCTGACATTTACTGAATCCCTATCCAACAATGCCTCAAATTTAAAATTCTCTTCCTTGTTTTCACATCCCTCCATTGACCCACCCCCTCCCTATGTCTCTAATCTCCTCCTAGCCCTGCAAACCTCTGAGGTATCTGCACTTAGACAGCACCTTCCAAACCCACGACTGCTACCACCTAGATGGACAAGGGCAGCAGATAGACGGTAACACCACCACCTGGAAGTTCCCCTCCAAGTCACTCACCATCCTGATTTGGAAATATATCACCGTTCCTTCACTGTCGCTGGGTCAAAATCCTGGAACTCCCTCCCTCCCTAACAGCACTGTGGGTGTACCTACAACATAGGGACTGCAGCGTTTCAAGAAGGCAGCTCACCACCACCTTCTCAAGGGCAACTAGGGATGGGAAATAAATGCTGGCCCAGCCAATGATGCCCACATCTCATGAAAAAAAAGTAACCCATAGAGTTCAGTGTCCACCTATCTTACACAACATCCCTGTTCTCCAATGATGCACTGTTCCCCAGTAAGTGAGCAATCCCATTCCATCAAAAACTTGCAAGATAGAGGCTACCTTAACGCCCAGCCTGTGAGTAGCACGAGGTACATCAGGAAAAACCACGTCTCTCTGAGCAAATGGATCGCCCACACCTGCACAGGGCAGGAGGCACAACTCACATCATGGGTCTTAATTTTTTAAAACTGCAGTGGTTGAAAAGCATGTGCTTTTCTCACCATTTTTCAAAGTCTTGGCACAATGACAATGGAAAACTGCCAAATTCAAAGCTAGACAGGAGGACATCACATGAGTAGATGTCGTGTGGAGAAATTTTGCCGGAAAGATGACAGTTTTCACCGTTAGTAATGAACAAACCCTTTTTATTTTTCAAAAACACACCTTATTCATAAAATATCAAGATGACCATTACAAACAATTCAAAATGGTCATTAGTGAAAGTGCAATGATATTCAAATTATCTACATTGAACATGTTAGACTCTGAGGTGCATCAAAACAGTTGTGGTACATGTAATGTTTACCACGTGCATTCACTGTGAGTCATACAGCCCGAGGGACTCTATACAATTCCCAGCCCCTCGGTGTATGAACTAATCTGCCAGGGGAGGAAGAGATACGCTGTGAATTATAAATTTCTGGACTTGGCTGGCCGATGTACATCGCTTCACCATTCATCTCAGCCTCCTGCACCCTATCACTGACCTTCCCTTTCGTTCTTCCTCTCCCTCCCTCTCTACACCCCCAACTGAGAACTTTTCAAAACCTATTACATTTCTAACTCTCCTCCGTTCAGATGAAGGGTCATCGACCTGAAAAGTTACCTCAGTTTCTCTCTCCACAGATGTTACCTGACTCTTTTCTGTCCTTATCACAACCTACCTGTTAATTTTCATAACCTATTGGATTTGTGTGTTCTGATTCCCCTTTCGAACTCACTACAGGGAGTCTGGGCTGTTACTTAACACTGTAAATACCCATCAAACAGCACAATAACTGTTCATGCAATCCAACTGATCTCTGTGCCCAGAAAGGGAACAATTTAAACCGCTCAATCTCATTCCAACATGTAGTAGATTCTTTGTAGAGATATTAAAATGTTCAAATTGAGACCTTTTATTTTTAAACTTACTTTTCCTTTCTGTCTCTTTTCTCTCTTAATAATTTTTATCCTTTCATGAGATGTCTGTCAATGCCAAGACCAGCATTGTAGGTACACCCACTGTGCTGTTAGGGCAGGAGTTCCAGGATTTTGACCTAGCGACAGTGATATATTTTCAAGTCAGGATGGTGAGTGCTTTGGAGGGGAACTTCCAGGTGGCGATGTTCCCATGTATCTGCTGCCCTTGTTCTTCTAGACGGTATTAGTCGTGGGTTTGGAAGGTGCTGTCCAAGGAGCCTTAGTGAGTTTCTGCAGTACATCTTGTAGATGGCACTGCTGCCACAGTTCGTCGGTGGTGGATGGTGTGAATGTTTGTGGATGGGGTGCCAAACAAGCGGGGCTGCTTTGTCCTGGCTGGTGTCGAGCTTCTTGAGTGTTGTGGGAGCTGCACTCATCCAGGCAAGTGGGGAGTATTCCATCACACTCCTGACTTGTGCCTTATAGATGGTGGACAGGCTTTGGGGAGTCAGGAGGTGTGTTACTCACCGTGGAATTTGAATGCCCTCTTTCTTTTCCCCCTCTCCTTTCCTCTTTGTCTGATTTGACTTGAACTCTCCACCCCCGCTCCACATCTCCACCATTCCTCGTATCTTTTTCAATCTTAAATCTGATGTAGCTCTCGCAGCTCATTGTAGGTCCCAGACGCCCTCCTTTGCCTTCACTGTGTCCGCTATCTGCTGAAATTTCCAGTAAGGCAGGGTGCAACAGGATGAAAGCTAGAGGGCTGAGGAGGAAAGTCTAACTACTTGCATACTGCGAGGGATCTGTCCCAATAATTAGCGCGAGTGTTTTTCACCCTGAAGATAACATATAAAGGATCGAAAGAACCAGTGTGTTCCTGTACAATTAGCTGAACCTTCATCAGAAGAGTGACATTAAGGCTATTGTCCATTGTGCCAGACCTTCAGATGACCCTGCTTTCGAGGCCAGTCTGTGTAGTTGAATCTTAACTCAGTTGCTTAAAGTCTCCATTAATAATCCAGCAGGGGCTGGGTTTATACGCCTGCCTGCCTCTTAAAAGCAAGACTGTGTGATTCTCTTGCCTGACTGACTGAGTGACTGCAGCCCCGGCTGGAACGCTGATGTCAAAATACTTGTGGGTGTGACCATTAAGATTTTCTTTTCGCCACACAAGGAGCTCAGAAAGCTCTCGAGCCTGCAGAGAGTCGCAGCAGCAGCAGCAAGAATCTGCTTTTTCCCTCCTTCACACACTCTCTCTCTCTCTCTCTCTCTGGCACCAGCTCTCCGTGGAGTCTCAACCAGGAAGCATTGGTGAATGTGAACAGCAGGCAGTTTACTCACTAAGGTAATACAGCCACTTCCCATCTCTCTGGCGTCTCCGAAATGTGTGTGTGTGGGTTTTTTTTTTCTATGTTGTTGCATAGCACCGTGTCAAAGTTTCACAGTGTTGGCTTGTTAAGGCGAGCTGGATTCCAGCTGTTTTGAACCTCTGTTTACTGATCAGCCTCGAATGACTGACTGACTCAGATTCGAGCAGAATCCTCCAAAAAGCGATGGTTTTGTAGTTAACAGACAGGAATTACCCGCTGCTGGGACTGCCTTCTATCCTTGCTGGCACTTGTTTCATGTTGACAAGAAGACAGAGAGAGAGAGAGAGAGTGAAAGAGAGAGGCAGGAAGAGAGAGAGATAGAGAGAAAGTGCCAGAGGAGGTGACAGAGAGATAGGGGCAGGGAGTGAGACAGGCAGGGTAAAGGTCAGGGAGAGGGGATGAGAGAGCTAAAGTGAGAGAGAGAGAAAGAGGTAAAGGAAGCAGAAAGAGAGAGTAAAATAGGTAAAGGGAGTGGTAGAAAAGAGAGAGAAAGGGGTAAAGAGAGAGGCAGAGCAAACAAGAGAGAGAAAGAGATAAAGAGAGAGGTGGAAAGGGAGAGAGAGTGAGGCAGAAAGAGGGAGAGTGAGAGTAACAGAGGGGCAGACAGAGAGAAAGAGGGGCAGAGAGAGGCAGGCAGGGAAAGGGGCAAGGCAGGAGAGAGGAGGGGCTAGACAGAGGGAGAAGCAAAGCTTTCAATAGAGTGAAGAAGAGAGACAACAGCAAGATAGAGAGAGGGAGAGAAATAGATGGGATGAAAGAGGGGAGAAGAGGGGAATGAGAGGATGGTCATCGCAAATGAGTGAGAGAAACTGCTGAAGGAGATGTAAAATAGTGAGAGAATGAGTAAGGACCCAGCATTAAACAGAGAGTGAGAGAAAGAGGGATGCAAGCACAGGATAAAACAGAGCAAAGGAATTTGGAGACAACTCATACTGAATCAGAGATAGAGGGAATGCAGAGGCAAAGAAGACAGACACACACAGACTGGGGAGAGAGATGGAAAGAAAAAGGCAGACAGGAAAGGGAGAGAGAGAGAGAGAATGAGAGAAACAAAGACAGCTGAGAAATAAAGAGAGGTCCACCACAAGACAAAACAGAGAGATACAAAGAAGAGGAGACACAACAGAAAGAATGAAACAGCAAGCAGAGTTCGAACATGGAAGGTGGAGAGAAGGAGGGATACATCTAAAGAGAGAGAGAGAGAGAAAGTGATTGAAAGAGGCAGAGAGAAAGATAGCATGCAGAATATAAAGAGAGGATAACCCAGAGAGACAGAGAAAGATCCGTCCTGTAATCAGATGGGCAGATTCAAATAAGGAGTGTCAGTAAATGGTCCTGTTAATTATTAGCAGCAGGGAAATGTCTTTCTCATTGGATTGTTTGACCTTTCCCATGATGGTTCAATATCTCGATGGGGAGCTCGCACTGCTCCTAGTTTCGGGAGGGGCAGTATTGGTGATCGTTACAGGGTGGAGTGGTCTCAGCTTTCCAGTTGAATACCTGGGCATGAAAACTTCACTCTCTACAGCACCTCACATGGTGACAACTACAAGCAGCAAGTGGATTAGAGAAGCATCACAATGAAAGATTAGAATAATGCTTGGTGGTTTGTGGTTGAACACATACTGGGTGCTGTCAGCAGGAGAGATTGTACTGAACCCACACTGGGCACGGTCAGTGATTGTACTGAACCCACACTGGGCATGGTCAGTGATTGTACTGAACCCACACTGGGCACGGTCAGTGATTGTACTGAACCCACACTGGGCACGGTCAGTGATTGTACGGAACCCACACTGGGCACGGTCAGTGATTGTACTGAACCCACACTGGGCACGGTCAGTGATTGTACTGAACCCACACTGGGCATGGTCAGTGATTGTACGGAACCCACACTGGGCACGGTCAGTGATTGTACTGAACCCACACTGGGCACGGTCAGTGATTGTACTGAACCCACACTGGGCACGGTCAGTGATTGTATTGAACCCACACTGGGCACGGTCAGTGATTGTACTGAACCCACACTGGGCACGGTCAGTGATTGTACTGAACCCATACTGGGCACGGTCAGTGATTGTACTGAACCCATACTGGGCACGGTCAGTGATTGTACTGAACCCACACTGGGCACGGTCAGCGGGAGAGATTGTTTGTGGATGGGGTGCCAATAAAGTGGTCTGCTTTGTCCAAGATGGTGTTAAACTTCTTCAGTGTTGTTGGTGCTGCACTCATCCAGGCAATTAAGGAGTATTCCATCATTCTCCTGACTTGTGCCTTGTAGATGGTGGACTGGCTTTGGGGAGTCAGGCGGTGAGTTACTCATGGCATCATTCCTAGCCTTTGACCTGTTCTTGTAGCCACAGTATTTATATAGCTAGTCCAGTTCAGTTTCTGGTCAATGGTAATCCCCAGATTGATAGTGGGGGATTCAGTGATGGTAATGCCATTGAACGTCAAAGGGCGATAGTTATGTTCTCTCTTGTTGGAGATGGTTGTTGCCTGGCACTTGCCTGGCAAGTGTTATTTGCCACTTGTCAGCTCAAGCCTGGATATTGTCCAGGTTGGTCTGCATTTGGACATGGACCACTTCAGTATCTCTGTGTGCGTGTCTGCGTGCATGAACATCTGGGTGTGTGTGTGTCCGTGTGTAGGAACATCTGTATGTGTCTGTGTGTAGGAACATCTGTGTGTGTGTGTCTGTGTCTGTGTGTATAAACATCTGTGTGTGTCAGGGTGTATGAACATCTCTGCGTGTGTGTGTGTGCATGAGCATCTCTGCGTGTGTCTGTGTGTATGAACATCTGTGTGTGTGTGTGTCTGTGTGTATGAACATCTGTGTGTGTCAGGGTGTATGAACATCTCTCTGTGTGTATGAGCATCTGTGTGTGTCTGTGTGCATGAGCATCTGTGTGTGTCTGTGTGCATGAACATCTGCATGTGTGTGTGTGCATGAGCATCTCTGCGTGTGTCTGTGTGTATGAACATCTGTGTGTGTGTGTGTCTGTGTGTATGAACATCTGTGTGTGTCAGGGTGTATGAACATCTGTGTGTGTGTGTGTGTGTGTGTGTGCATGAGCATCTCTGCGTGTGTCTGTGTGTATGAACATCTGTGTGTGTGTGTGTCTGTGTGTATGAACATCTGTGTGTGTCAGGGTGTATGAACATCTCTCTGTGTGTATGAGCATCTGTGTGTGTCTGTGTGCATGAGCATCTGTGTGTGTCTGTGTGCATGAACATCTGTGTGTGTGTCTGTGTGCATGAACATCTGTGTGTGTGTCTGTGTGCATGAACATCCGTGTGTGTGTCTGTGTGTATGAACATCCGTGTGTGTGTCTGTGTGTATGAACATCCGTGTGTGTGTCTGTGTGTATGAACATCCATGTGTGTGTGCCTGTGTGTGTGAACCTCTGTGTATGTGCCTGTGTTTATGAACATCTCTGTGCATGTCAGGATGTATGAACATCTTTGTGCGTGTCAGGGTGTATGAACATCTCTGTGCGTGTCAGGGTGTATGAGTGTGTGTTTGTCTGTGTGCATGCATCTGATTGTGTGGGTCTGAGTGCTTGTTTGTTTTTGTGTGTGTGTGGTGTTTACGTGTATGTGAAGATGTGTGTGAACCTTGCTAGATAATGAAAATAGATGTTATTGTGGAGCAGTCTAGCAGAACCACATCTATTTAACAGTTATTCCTGCTGCCAGCAGTTCTGTACAATGTGAATGAATGGAGAATGAGTTGGTCTATACAATCCTATTCAGTGGGAATGAATATTACATGATTTTGCCCATTGTGTTTTCAGAACATAAGAAATAGGAACAGGACAAGATTGTATGGCCCCTTTGTCATTCAGTAAAACGATGGCTGAACATCTACATCAACTCTGCTTCTTGACCTATCTCCATATTCCTTGATTCCCTTAGTATCCAATTAACTATTGATCTCAACCTTGAATCAACTCAATGACAGAGCCTCCACTGCCTCTGGGGTAAAGAATTCCAAAGATTCACAACTTCCTGAGCGAAGAAATTTCCCCTCATCCGCTCGCTATCTATTCATTCATTGGGATGCGAGTGTCGCTGGCAAGGCCAGCATTTATTGCCCATCCCTAACTGCCTTTGAACTGAATGGTTTGCTCGGTCATTTCAGAGGGCATTTCAGAGTCAACCACATTGCTGAGGGTCTGGAGTCACATGTAGGCCAGACCAGGTAAGGATGGCAGGTTTCCTTCCCTAAAGGACATTAGTGAACTAGATGGGTTTTTACGGCAATCAAGAATAATTTTGTGCTCATCATCACACTTTTAATTCTAGATTTTCATATTTATTGAATTCAAATTTTACCATGTGCCGTGGGGAATCGAGGGATAGGGTGGAAAATGTCGAAATCAACAAGGGCCTTACTGATCGAACTCTTAAGGGCCTGTATGGATTATACCTGCTCTGAGTTCTTAGGTTTTTATTGTCAACTTGCCCTACCACCTGCAATGATTTATGAACACACAGGCTGAGGTCCCTCTGCTCTTGCACACTACCAACTCCGCCCCGGAAATTTGAGCGGATAACGGGCACAGTGAGTGCAACGGAGGGCATCTGGGACCTACAATAAGCAACGAGAGCTACAGTCCACTGCCTCGACCCATCAGATTCGAGACTGAAAATAGTACGAGGAACGGCGGAGATGGGGAGGGGGGGAGTTTAAGTCAAATCAGACAGAGAAAGAGGAATAGAGAGGGGAAAAGAAAGAGGGCATTCAAATTCCACGGTGAGTAACTCACCCCCTTACTCCCCAGAGCCTGTCCATCATCTACAAGGCACAGGACAGGAGTGTGATGGAATACTCCCCACTTGCCTGGATGTGTGCAGCTCCCACAACACTCAAGAAGCTCGACACCATCCAGGACAAAGCAGCCCACTTGATTGGCACCCCATTCACAAACACTCACTCCCTCCACCACAGACACACCAGTGGCAGCAGTGTGTGTACCATTTACAAGATGCATTGCAGGAACTCACCAAGACACCTTAGACAGCACCTTCCAAACTCGCAACATCTGCCACCTGGATGGTCAAAGGCAGCAGATACATGGGAACACCACCACTTGGAAGTTCCCCTCCAAGACACTCACTAACCTGAATTGGAAATATATCACTATTTCTTCACTGCCGCTGGGTCAAAATCCTGGAACTCCCACCCTAACAGCACTTTGGATGTACCTACAATTATGGCTTTGTTATTGACAGACATCTCATGAAAGGATAAAAAAATTTGAGAGAGAAAAGAGACAGAAAGGAAAAGTAAGTTTAAAAATAAAAGGTCTCAATTTGAACATTTTAAAATCTCTACAAAGAATCTACTACATGCTGGAATGAGATTGAGCGGTTTAAATTGTCCCCTTTCTGGGCACAGAGATCAGTTGGATTGCATGAACAGTTATCGTGCTGTTTGATGGGTATTTACAGTGTTAAGTAACAGCCCAGACTCCCTGTAGTGAGTTCAAAAAGGGAATCAGAACACACAAATCCAATAGGTTATGAAAATTAACAGGTAGGTTGTGATAAGGACAGAAAAGAGTCAGGTAACATCTGTGGAGAGAGAAACTGAGGTAACTTTTCAGGTCGATGACTCTTCATCTGAACGGAGGAGAGTTAGAAATGTAATAGGTTTTGAAAAGTTCTCAGTTGGGGGTGTAGAGAGGGAGGGAGAGGAAGAACGAAAGGGAAGGTCAGTGATAGGGTGCAGGAGGCTGAGATGAATGGTGAAGCGATGTACATCGGCCAGCCAAGTCCAGAAATTTATAACTCACAGCGTATCTCTTCCTCCCCTGGCAGATTAGTTCATACACCGAGGGGCTGGGAATTGTATAGAGTCCCTCGGGCTGTATGACTCACAGTGAATGCACGTGGTAAACATTACATGTACCACAACTGTTTTGATGCACCTCAGAGTCTAACATGTTCAATGTAGATAATTTGAATATCATTGCACTTTCGCTAATGACCATTTTGAATTGTTTGTAATGGTCATCTCGATATTTTATGAATAAGGTGTGTTTTTGAAAAAAAAAGGTTTGTTCATTACTAATGGTGAAAACTGTCATCTTTCCGGCAAAATTTCTCCACACGACATCTACTCATGTGATGTCCTCCTGTCTAGCTTTGAAATTGGCAGTTTTCCATTGTCATTGTGCCAAGACATTGAAAAATGGTGAGAAAATCACATGCTTTTCAACTACCGAAACTTTTTAAAAATCAGCACCCTTCAGTTGAGTTGGGCCTCCTGCCCTGTGCACTCCGTTTGACTCATAGCTTTAGAGACGCCTACAGCAAAGAAAGAGGCTCATTTGGCCCATCATGTCTGTGCCAGTCAACAAAGGTCTGACGACACTAATCCAGTTTTCCAGCGCTTGGCCCATAGCCCTGGAGGCTAGGGCAATGCAAGTGACTCTCTAAATACTTCTTAAATGTTACAAGAGTTTCTGACTCAACCACCCTTTCAGGTAGAGAGTTCCAAACTCCCACCACCCTTTTGGTGAAAAAGTTTCTCCTCAGCTCCCCTCTTAGCCTTCTACCTCTTACCTCAAATCTATGCCCCCTGATTATTGACCCCTCTACTAATGGAAAAAGCGCCTTCCTATCTATGCCCCCCTTTAATCTTATACACCCTATCAGGTCCCCTCTCAACCTTTGTTGCTCAACCCCAGGCTATCCAAACTTTCCTCATAGTTCAGACCCTGCAGCCCAGGCAGCATTCTGGTAAATCTCCCCTGCACCCTCTCCAGTGCAATCACATCCTTCTTATAATGTGGTGACCAGAACTGCACACAGTACTCCAGTTGTGGCCTAACTAGCATTTTATACAGTTCCAGCATAACCTCCCTGCTCTTGTATTCTATGCCTCGGCTAATAAAGGCAAGTATCCCATATGTCTTCTTAACCACCTTGTCTACCTGTCCTGCTACTTTCAGGGATCTGTGGATATGCACACCAAGGTCTCTCTGATCTTCAGTACTTTCCAAGGTCCTACCATTCATGGTGTAATCCCTTGCCTTGTTAGCCCTTCCCAAGCCCTTCACACTTTTCTGGGTTGAATTCCATTTGCCACTGCTCTGCCCACCTGACCAGTCCATTGATACCCTCCTGCAGTTTACAGTTATACTCCTCATTATTTCCCACCCTACCAATTTTTGTGTCACTTGCGAACTTCTTGATCCCTACATTTAAGTCCAAATAGTTTATGTGCACCACAAACAGCAAGGTCCCCAGCACTGAGCCCTGGTGGAACCCCACTTGAAACAAAGTTCCAGTCACATAAACATCCCTCTACCATCACCCTCTGCTCGAAGACCCATGGCTTTTCCTGACTTACCCCACATTACTCTCAGGCTGGAGATTAAGGTGGCCTCTAACTTATGAGATAGTGATGCAATGGGACTGCGCACTTACTGGAGAACAGTGCATCATTGGAGAACAGGGATGTTGTGTAAGATAGGTTGACACTGAACTCTATGGGTTTTTTTTTCATTCATTCATGGGATGGGGGCATCATTGGCTGGGCCAGCATTTATTGCCCATCCCTAATTGCCCTTGAGAACAGAACACTAGGCCACGTCAGAGGACATTTAAGAGTCAGCCACATTGGTGTGGACCAGACCAGAAAAGGACAGCAGATTTCCTTCCCTAAAGGAAATTAGTGAACTAGTTGAGTTATTATCATAATTGACAATGGTTTCCAGATCTGCTGTGGTGGGATTTGAACCTGGGTCCCGAGAACATTACCCTGAGACTCTGGATTACCAGCCCAGTGAGAACACCATTACACCACCACCTCCCTTCATCAAATACCTTCTGAAAGGTCATGCACACAACTGACTCTTTAAACTTGAGGCAGTCAGGATAAAGGAACATGGATTTAAGATGATGGATAAGGGATTTCAGACAGGGAGCAGGGGAAATGGTTCAGCACAGAGTGTTGTGCTTAATTTATTGGTGAAGGTAGTGAGATTTGTAGGTGGCTAGCACAGCAGATCTATACATAGTAATGGATAGAGTGAATGAAGTGGTGAAAGCTTGTGGAATGATAATTAATGTAAAAAGGATTAAAGTTAAGAGGATTGGATGAAACAATAGTGGGAAAGCAGAGATGGTGAATGGTCACCAGCTGGAACAGTACCACAATTTAAGTTCCTGGGAAGCGTTTCATGGGAAGAAGGTTAGTGTCATAACGAAATCAGAGCTCAGGTAGCTATGTCCAAAAATGTATTATCCATACATAAAGAATTACTCAGCATAGGAATGAGTGGAGATTTTAAGAAAAGGATTGTGGAGACTGCGATTTGGGCATTGTTGTTGTACAGGTCTGAAACGTGAACCTTGAGAAGAGAGGCCAGCCAAAGGCTAGAAGACTGTGAAGTGTGGCTCTGGAGAAGGACAGAGCGGGTCAGTGGGAGAGAACACAAGGCAATGAGGAAGCTGTTGGGATGGCGGAGGAGACAAGGCCATTTGTGTAGATCGTGGAGAAAATACAAGAAGGTTGGATTGGCCATATCCTAAGGCATGAGAACTTGCTGAAGGAGGTGAGGGAAGGAAGGTTAGTGGGGTATAGCCTAAGATGGAGAAAGAGAACGATGACGTTAGAAACCTAGAAATTTAAAATGGGAGGCTCCCATGAGCAACTGTAGAGAGAACATGAGGCCGCCCTTAGGCAGATTACTTTGACTCCTTACTACAGACAGCTGTCAGGTTTTATTACTGAAGACACAGACGCCAATGGTATGTCAAAGGGAAATGGGGATGGGCAGGAGGCTAGGATCAGAGGAACCAGGGGAGGGGTAAATGGTATTTATCTTGCTTCCACTTACCTTGTACGCAGGGCATATCTCCCGGACAACAGTCCTGTATGAAGGCAGGAACAAAGCGATCTACACACGCCATTGAGAGATGCCAATTAAAACCTGATCAGCAGCCAATAGTGACTGAAAGGGTCCCTCAGGTATATGTCTGAAATGTATAGAATGGGGAGATGGGGGCCTAGTAGTAATATCACTGGATTAGTAATCCAGAGGCCCAGTTTAATCCCCTGGGGCTTAAATCTCTGAAGAAGAGTCATACGGACTCAAAACGTTGACCCTGTTACTCTCTCCATGGATGCTGCCAGACCTGCTGAGTTTTTCCAGCATCCGCAGTATTTTGCTTTAATCCTCTGGGGACATGAATTCAAATCCCATTAGAATTTTAATTCAGTTAATAGTGACCATGAAACTATCACCAATTGTCATAAAAACCCATCTGGATCACTAAAGCCCTTTAGGGAAGGAAATCTGCCATCCTTACCTGGTCTGGCCTACATGTGACTCCAGACCCACAGCAATGTGGTTGATCCTCAGCTGCCCTCTGAAATAGCTGAGCAAGCCACTCAGTTCAAGGGCAATTAGGGATGGGCAACAAATGCTGGCCTTGCACATCCCATGAAAGAATAGTTGTTTAAAAATATACAATTCTGGCAGTGCTTGACAGATGCTGAAAGCATATTTACTCTTGAGGGAGAATCTAGAACTATGAGGCACAGTTTAAAGATAAGGAGTCTCCCATTTAAGACAGAGATGGCGAGGAAGTTCCTCACCCAGGGGGCTGGGAGTCTGGAATTCTCCTCCGAAAGAGCAGTGGAGGCTGGGTCAATGAATATATCCAAGGCTGAGTTTGACAGGTTTTTGACTGACAAGTGAGTCAACAGTTATGGGGGGGCAGGAAAGTGGAGTTGAGGCCACAGTCACATCAGCCATGGTCTTACTGAATGGTGGAGCAAACTCAGGGGATAGAATGGCCTACTCTTGCTCCTAGATCCTTATGATCGGAGAGGGTGGGAAGACAGGAGACAGTTGATTCAGAAGGGGTTAAACATTCTGAAGCACAGCAGTAGCACTGCGTGACAAAGATACATGTCAGGAAGACCGTTCCCTCACATAATGTTTCCCAATTGCTCTTCTGAGACAGTTGGCCAACAATAATCAGTCTCCACATCTATTACCTCTGGTCAAATCCAAACCATTCCAGCTGTGAATGTGAATTTAGCAGGCCTTTTGTTTGTCTCAGTCTTCTGCAGAATTTGAAGAATTTTTTTGCCAACGGAACATAGCGTGAGACAGTCCATGGTGTCAACCATAGGTCAATGGCTCACACTGTCCCCTCTGAATCAGAAAGGTCATGGACTCAAGTCCCCATTCCAGAGTTTTTAGCTGACACTCCCATTGCACTGCCGGAGTTAACGTCTTTTGGATGAGACATTATGACAAAGGTCTGCACTGTATTCTTCAGTTGATGTAAAAGATCCCTCAGTCACTATTACATGGAAGAGGACTTACTGAGTCTGACAGAGTGAGGGAGATGGATACAGGTACAGTAATTAGACAGTGTGCTGTATCAGAGGACTTACTGAGTCCGACAGTGTGAGGGAGATGGATACAGGTACAGTAAATTAGACAGTGTGCTGTATCAGAGGACTTACTGAGTCTGACAGTGTGAGGGAGATGGATACAGGTACAGTAAATTAGACAGTGTGCTGTATCAGAGGACTTACTGAGTCTGACAGTGTGAGGGAGATGGATACAGGTACAGTAATTAGACAGTGTGCTGTATCAGAGGACTTACTGAGTCTGACAGTGCGAGGGAGATGGATACAGGTACAGTCATTAGACAGTGTGGTGTATCAGAGGACTTACTAAGTCTGCCAGAGTGAGGGAGATGGATACAGGTATAGTAATTAGACAGTGTGCTGTATCAGAGGACTTACTGAGTCTGACAGTGTGAGGGAGATGGATACAGGTACAGTAATTAGACAGTGTGCTGTTTCAGAGGACTTACTGAGTCTGACAGTGTGAGGGAGATGGATACAGGTACAGTAATTAGTCAGTGTGCTGTATCAGAGGACTTACTGAGTCTGACAGTGTGAGGGAGATGGATACAGGTACAGTAATTAGACAGTGTGCTGTTTCAGAGGACTTACTGAGTCTGACAGTGTGAGGGAGATGGAGACAGGTACAGTAATTAGACAGTGTGCTCTTTTGGAGGAGTTACTGAGTCTGACAGTGTGAGGGAGATGGAGACAGGTACAGTAATTAGACCGTGTGCTGTATCAGAGGACTTACTGAGTCTGACAGTGTGAGGTAAATGGATACAGGTATAGTAATTAGACAGTGTGCTGTATCAGAGGACTTACTGAGTCTGACAGTGTGAGGGAGATGGATACAGTACAGTAGTTAGACAGTGTGCTGTATCAGAGGACTTACTGAGTCTGACAGTGTGAGGGAGATGGATACAGGTATAGTAATTAGACAGTGTGCTGTATTAGAGGAGTTACCGAGACTGACAATCTAAGGGACATGGATACAGGTAAAGTAATTAGACAGTATACTCTATTAGAGTAGTTACTGAGTCTGGCACTGTGAGGGAGATGGAGGAGACAGATACAGTAATTAAACAGTGTGCTGCATTAGAGTAGTTACTGAGTCTGACAGTGTGAGGGAGATGGATGCAGGTACAGTAAATTAGACAGTGTGCTGTGTTTTAGGAGTTACCGAGACTGACAATCTAAGGGACATGGATACAGGTAAAGTAATTAGACAGTATACTCTATTAGAGTAGTTACTGAGTCTGGCACTGTGAGGGAGATGGAGGAGACAGATACAGTAATTAAACAGTGTGCTGCATTAGAGTAGTTACTGAGTCTGACAGTGTGAGGGAGATGGATGCAGGTACAGTAAATTAGACAGTGTGTTGTGTTTTAGGAGTTACCGAGACTGACAATCTAAGGGACATGGATACAGGTAAAGTAATTAGACAGTATACTCTATTAGAGTAGTTACTGAGTCTGGCACCGTGAGGGAGATGGAGGAGACAGATACGGTAATTAGACAGTGTGCTGTATTATCGGAGTTACTTAGTCTGACAGTGTAAGGGAGATGGATACAGTTACAATAATTAGACAACGTGCTGTATCATCGGAGTTACTGACTCTGGCAGTTTGAGGGAGATGGGTACAGGGACAATTCTGCACCATCCAAATCCCTAGCGCTAAGTGATTCCCAGTCAATATAGGGAAAGTTAAAATCACCCACTACAACAGCCCTATTGCTTTTACATCTTTCTAAAATCTGCCTACATAACTGTTCCTGAATCTCCCGCCGGCAATTGGGCAGCCTATAATAAATCCCCAACATTGTGACTGCACCCTTCCTATTCCAGAGCTCTACCCATATTGCCTCGCTGCATGAGCCCACCAAGGTGTTCTCCTGTCGTACAGCTGTGATATTCCCTTAACCAGCAGTTCAACTCCCACACCTCTTCTACATCCCTCTCTATCCTGCCTGAAACATCTAGATCCTGGAATGCTTATCTGCCAGTCCCAGTCCTACCTATCCTTCAACCAAGTCTCTGTAATAGCAATAACATCATAGTCCCAAGTACTAATCCAAGCTCTAAGCTCATTTGCCTTGCCTGTCATACTTCTCACATTGAAACAAATGCTTTTCAGACCTCCAGTCCCACTGTGTTCAGTAATTTCTCCCTGCCTGCCCTTCCTCTTAGTCCTAGTGGCCATATTCACTGGTTCCCAGTCATTTATTTCACCTGCTGACCTATTGCTCTGGTTCCCATCCCCCTGCCATACTTGTTTAAACCCTCCCGAGTGACACTAGCAAACCTCGCAGCCGGGATATTGGTGCCCCTCCAGTTTTGATGCAACCCATCCTTCTTGTACAGGTTCCATCTGCCCCGGAAGAGATCCCACTGATCCAGATATCGGAACACCTCCCTCCTACACCATCTGTTCAGCCATGTGTTCACCCTCACTATCTTCCTATTTCTAGCCTCACTGACACATGGCACAGGGAGTAATCCTGAGATGACAACCCTAGAGGTCCTGTTTTTTAAACTTTCTGCCTAACTCCCTGAACTCCCGCTGCAGGAACTCGTCACTTTTCCTGCCTGTGTCGTTAGTACCAATGTGCACCACGACCTCTGGCTGTTCTCCCTCCCCCTTCAGAATGTCCTGTACTTGATCAGAGACATTCTGGATCCTGGCACCAGAGAGGCAACATACCATCCTGGTGTCTCTTTCACGACCACAGAAGGGCCTATCTGAACCCCTGACTATAGAATCCCCTATGACAATTGCTGTTCTGTGCTTTAACCCCCCCCCCCCACCCCCTCCTGCTGAACAACAGAGACAGCTGTGGTGCCACTGCTCTGGCTACTGCTGTTGTTTTCCCCTGATAGGCCATTTCCCCCAACAGTATCCAAAACGGTATACCTGTTAGAGAGGGGGACAGCCACAGGGGATTTCTGCAGTAAGTGCCTGCCCCTTCTTGCGGTCACCCATCTTTCTGTCTGTATCTTGGATGTGACCACGTCTCCAAAACTCCTGTCAATGACGCTTTCTGCCACCTGAATGCTCCTCTGTGCATCCAACTGCTGCTCCAACCGATCCATGAGGTCTGTGAGGAGCTGCAATTGGGTACACCTCCTGCAGATGTAGTTTTCTGGGACACTTGAAGCATCAGATTTCCCAAAACCCACAGGTGAAGCGCTTCACTCCAGCAATTGCCATTTCTAGAACTATTTGATAAATTAATTTAAATCTAATAACTGCTTATTGACTCCTTATTAACTATACATTCCCTCAGGCTAGATTTCTACTATAAATGCTGAATTCTAAGAACAGTAATCCCCTGATTCTGGTCTAGATACCCTCTACTTATTAATTAAGTGATTAATTTATTTGGTTTTTTAATTAGACAGTGTGCTGTTATTGAGGAGTTACTGAGGCTGACAGTGTGAGTGAGTTGGACACATGTACAGTAATTAGACAGTGTGCTGTAATAAAAGATTTACTGAGTATGAAAATATGAGGGTGCTGGATATAGGTTCAATAATTAGATAGTATGCTGTGTTAGAGGAGTTACTGAATCTAACAGTGTGACAGAGATAGATAGATACAGTAATTAGACAGGGTACTGTATTAGTGTAGTTACTGGACCTGACAGAGTGAGGGAGATGGATAGAAGGAACATTAATTAGATAGTGAGCTGTATTAGATGAGTTACTGTGTCTGACAGTGTGGGGGAGATGAAAACAGGTACACTAAGTAGACACTTTGCTGCTTTAAGGTAGAAACTGAGCCTGATAGAGTGAGGGAGATGGGTACAGGTAATTAGACCTTGTGCTGTATTGGAGTGGTTGCTGTCAGAAACAGTGTGAAGGAGATGGATACCATCACAGTAATTAGAGATTGTGCTGTAGTAGAGGAGTTACTGAAATTGACAGTGTGAGGAAGATGGATACAGGTACAGTAAGTAGATAGCATGCTGTGTTAGAGGAGCTACTGAGTCTGACGGTGTAAGGGAGATGGATACAGGTACAGTAATTAGACAGTGTGCTGTATCAGAGTACTTACTGAGTCTGACAATGTGAGGGAGATGGATACAGGTACAGTAATTAGACAGTGTGCTGTATTAGAGGAGTTCCTGAATCTTACAGTGTGAAGGAGATGGATACAGGTACAGTAATTAGACAGTGTGCTGTATTAGAGGCATTATTGAGTCTGACAGAGTGAGAGAGATGGATACAGGTACAGTAATTGTACAGTGTGCTGTACTGGAGGAGTTAATGAGTCTGATAGTGTGAGGGAGATGGATACGGATTCAGTAATTAGACAGTGTGCTGTATTAGAGGAGTTACTGAGACTGACAGTGTGATGGAGATCGATACAGGTTGCAGTATTTAGGAAGTGTGCTGCATTAGAGGAATTACTGAGACTGTCAGTGTGAGGGTGATGAACACACGTACAGTAATTAGACAGTGTGCTGTTTAAGAGGAGTTACTGAGACTGACAGCATGAGGGAGATGGATACAGGTACAGTAATTAGACAGTGTGCTGTATTAGAGCAGTTACTGAGACTGACATATGAAGGAGATGGATACAGATACAGTAATTAGACCGTGTGTTGTATTAGAGGCATTACTGAGTCTGACAGTGTGTGGGAGATGGATACAGGTACAGTAATTAGACAGTGTGCTGTATTAGAGGATCTACTGAGTCTGACAGTGTGAGGGAGATGGACACAGGTACAGTAATTGGACAGTGTGCTGTATTGGAGGAGTTACTGAGTCTGACAGAGTGAGGGAGATGAATGCAGTTACAGTAATTAGGCAGTGTGCTGTATTAGAGGAGTTACTGAGTCTGACAGTGTGTGGGAGATGGATACAGGTACAGTAATTAGACAGTGTGCTGTATTAGAGGATCTACTGAGTCTGACAGTGTGAGGGAGATGGACACAGGTACAGTAATTGGACAGTGTGCTGTATTAGAGGAGTTACTGAGTCTGACAGTGTGAGGGAGATGGATACAGGTACAGTAATTAGACAGTGTGCTGTATTAGAGGAGTTACTGAGTCTGACAGTTTGAGGAAGATGGATACAGGTACAGTAATTAGACCGTGTGCTGTATTAGAGGATTTACTGAATCTCGCAGTGTGAGGGAGATGGATACAGGTACCATAATTAGACAGTGTGATGTATTGGAGGAGCTACTGAGTCTGACATTGTGAGGGAGATGGATACAGGTGCTGTAATTATACAGCGTACTGTATTAGAGTAGTTACCATATGTAACAGAGTGAGGGAAGTGGATACAGGTACAATTATTAGGCCATGTGCTGTATTAGAGGAGTTTCTGAATCTGACAGAGTGAGGGAGATGGATACAGGTACAGTAATTAGACAGTGTGCTGTATTAGAGCATTTACTGAGTCTGACAGAGTGAGAGAGATGGATACAGGTACAGTAATTAGACAGTGTGCTGTATTAGAGGAGTTTCTGAATCTGACAGAGTGAGAGAGATGGATACAGGTACAGTAATTAGACAGTGTGCTGTATTAGAGCATTTACTGAGTCTGACAGAGTGAGAGAGATGGATACAGGTACAGTAATTAGACAGTGTGCTGTATTAGAGGAATTACTGAGTCTGACAGTGTGACGGAGATGGATACAGGTACAGTATTTAGAAAGTATGCTGTATTAGAGGAATTACTGAGTCTGACAGTGTGACGAAGATGGATACTGGTACAGTAATTAGACAGTGTGCTCGATTAGAGGAGTTACTGATCTGACAATGTGAGGTAATTGGATATAAGTACAGTAATTAGACAGTGTGCTGTAATAGAAGAGTTACTGAGTATGAAAATGTGATAGAGCTGGATATAGGTTCTGTAATTGAATAGTGTGCTGTGTTGGAGAAGTTACTGAACCTGACAGTGTGAGGGAGATGGATACAGGTACATTAATTAGACAATGAGCTGCATTAGAGGAGTTACTGAGTGAGGGAGATGGTTGGAAGTAACATTAATTAGACAGTGAGCTGTATTAGAGGAGTTAATGAGACTGACAGTGTGATGGAGATCGATACAGGTTGCAGTATTTAGGAAGTGTGCTGCATTGGAGGAGTTACTGAGACTGTCAGTGTGAGGGTGATGAACACACGTACAGTGATTAGATAGTGTGCTGTTTAAGAGGAGTTACTAAGACTGACAGAGTGAGGGAGATGGATACAGGTGCTGTAATTATACAGCGTACTGTATTAGAGTAGTTACCATATGTAACAGAGTGAGGGAAGTGGATACAGGTACAGTAATTAGACCATGTGCTGTATTAGAGGATTTACTGAGACTGACAGTGTGAGGGAGATGGATACAGGTACAGTAATTAGACCGTGTGCTGTATTAGAGGATTTACTGAATCTGACAGTGTGAGGGAGATGGATACAGGTACCGTAATTAGACTGTGAGCTGTATTAGAGGAGTTACTGAGACTGACAGTGTAAGGGAGATGGATACAGGTACAGTAATTAGATGGTGTGCTGTGTTGGAGGAGTTACTGACTCTGACAGTGTGAAGGGGATGGAGACAGGCACAGTAATTAGACAGTGTGCTCTATGGTCTACCTCTGGTATTTTCACTCCTTTTGATCATATTGAAGCGGATGATAATGAGTCTCCGAGATAATTTATACCTTACAACAGTTTCCTCTCCATTTATTTCTGTAGAAAGAAGAGGTGGACGAGGTACTTAACTACAGTCAGTTTAATATTGCCCTTGTCACACTGAGCAAATGTTACACTTTGGTCAGTCTGAAATATGGAAGAAGGGTTTGTATTTATATATAGCCTTTCCCCCAAACTCAGGACTTCCGGAAGCACATTACTGAAAATGACTGAGGTGTTTTGAATTGTAGTCACTGTCGTAATGTAGGAAACACAGCAACCAATTTGCACACAGCAAGCTCCCACAATGAGCAATGCGACAATTAGCAGATGATTTGATTTTTAATGGCATTGAGTGAGGGATAAATATTGGCCAGGACACTGGGATAACGTTCCTGCTCTTCTTCGGAGGAGAGCCATGGGATCTTTTACATCTACCTGAGACAGCAGACAGAGCCTCTAATCTGACCGATGGTACCTCCGACAGTGCAGCACTCCCTCAGCACTGCACTGCACTAGGCAGTCATGTCTCTTGAATGCATCTGACGTGAAGGGTGACAACAGTGCTCCCCACTGTATGTGGGAGCTGGGTGCTCTGTGGTGCAGCTTACAAGCTTAGAAATGGCCAAGTCCAATAATGACACTGACATATGTCTGTGTGATATTCTGCTGCTATGCTGTAATGAAGAGATTAATTCCTTGTGTTAATACACCGAACACCACACATTGTCACACCAGCACATTGTGCGTTGAACGTTAATACAGTCAGCAGTCGTTCCTGGCTTTCAATCCCTCACAGGCAGGACAGATTGGGAAAGGTGACTGGCTTTTTCATTCAGCTCCTGTGGCAGCAGCAGCTGTCTCAGGGCTGAATGAGTATGTGTGAGAGAGAGAGAGAGAGAGAGAGAGAGAGATGGTGGAAGATTCTCAGCCATGCACAGACTGCAGGGAGGTTGTGTACATGAGACTGGGAGGACAGGAAATGGCTGCCCTCGGTGGGGAGTAGGGGATGAGCAGTTCCAGGTAGGGAGGGAAGTTTGGAAAGTTGAGGACCTGTTCCGATTCCGCATTCGTTCCAACGCTGGGATGAAAGTGGAAATTCAAACGAGAGCCATCAAGAGAGATGTGAGGCCCATTTAACATGGATTTAGACAATGAATGCAGAGCCAATGGACCCAGGGCAGGGACAGTCTCCAGTCCGTAACAGGCTGGGAGCACCGCACTCCCACCCACTCACACAAGCTTCCCCACAGTTGGATCAGCTCCCAGCTCACTCCACTGACAACGCCCCTGTTGAACTGGAAACATTCAGCAACAGGAATTGGAGCCAGGGAGAGGAAAGGAAGATAATCCCCAGCGAGGATATTTAACTTACTGATCATTTGTTGATGTCATTTGAATTGGAAAAGAGGTCCCAGTGGCGGCTGCAGAACATTCACTCAAGTACCTCGGATGTTGCTAGGCAACTGGCATCAGGAGGTGTCTTGGGAGCAGAGTGATCCACCTCCTATCTCCATCCCACTGGAGATACTTTGGTCAACAGCTTTCTACCCTCCCACTCACCCCTTCATCAGCCCCTGCCCCTCCGTCATCTCCCCTGTCTTAGACTGACAGAAGTGCTAACGTTTCCACCTGCAGCTCTCCAGAGCAGGCCTCAGCTTGCCTTGCGTCGCTCTGGGTGCTTTCCACCGTCTTACGGAACAAGTCCAGGCCTGTCAGACTTCCCAGCCTTTGACAGAACCTCAGAAACAAAGCGGTCTTCCCGGCAAGGAGGCTGGAGTTCCTGGACCAGTGTTATGACGACAGCACTTACTGGTACTGGGGTGATGTCAGACCCTCACACGTGTCCATTGGAGGCTGTCAGTGTGGGGTTAGTTAACGTTTATTCGGAGTCTTTCTGTGCCTCCTGTTCTCATCTCCATTAAGGGAACTTTTTTTTTTATTTGCACTTGGGATTTGGGCATCGCTGGCAAGGACAGCATTGATGCCCATCCCTAATGAGGGTGAGTTGCCATTTGGACACCTGCAGTCGGTCAAGTGTAGGTACACCCACTGTGCTGTTAAGGAGGGAGTTCCAGGATTTTGACCCAGCGACAGTGAAGGAACGGCAATATATTTCCAAGTTAGAATGGTGAGTGGCTTGGAGGGGAACTTCCAGGTGGTGGTGTTCCCATCGACCTGCTGCCCTCGTCCTTCTAGGTGGTAGTGGGTTTGGAAACTGCTGTCAAAGAGCCTTGGTGAGTTCCTACAATTCATCTTGTAGATGGTACACACTGCTCATCTCACCTGTAAAACAGCCCTTCCAACAGTGCAGCATTCCCTCAGTCCTGCACTGTGAACGTCAGCCTAGATTATGTGTTTGAACATGACCCCATGGCTTTCTGTCTCAGAAGTGCAAGTGCTACCCACTGAACCAAAGCTGGTATCTGACCCCAGCGTTGGCATGTGGTTATCATTTGTACCCAAGCGAGGCTGGGGCCTACTGCCATCCAGCAATGTATACACAAACAGCATTGCAGTTTAACTTCTCATCATAGTGCAGGCACCTCCAACAGCACAGCACTCCCTCAGCACTGAACTGGGAGCATCAGCCTCGAATTTTGTGCTGGATAAGAACTTTGAACCTGGAACCATCCCTCAGAATTGAGATGTGTTATCCAGTGAGCCATGGCTGACACTGTTTGAGTCTGAACAGCGGAATTTTTTGTTAAAGAAATCCTTGCTCTCCAGATTGACATTAGTGTCACTTCACACACACAATTAAAGTAACAATGGGTTGCATTTATATAGCACCTTTTAAGGTAGTGAAAACCCCCCAAGGATCTTCACAGAAGCAGAATCAGACAAAACAAAAATCTGCCACTGAGGAGATTTTGGGAAAAGCACCCCCCCCCCACCCCCGGCCGCACCCGCCCCCCAAAGGTAACTAGGGACAGGATTTCCGTCTCCACCCACCAGTGGGATCTTCCTGTGCTGCTGAAGTCAGTGGACCTCTGGCTAGCCTGCTGCATCTGCTGCAGTGGGACCCACCCTGCCAAAGCCGTAAAATCCCGGCCTTGCTTTCGCAAAAATTCTCGAAGGCAGCCAAGTTTACTTGTGAAGAACAACAGGTTTTGAATCATCCAGCGATGCCAGACAGAAGGAGCAAATTCAGTCCATCATGCCTGTGCCAACTCTTTGAAAGGGCTGTCCCATGAATTTCCCCCTCTCCGGCCCTTTCCCTGTAGCCCTGCAATTGTTTCCCCTTTCAAATACTTCTTTAATTTCCCTTTGATAGGGTTTTTTCTTTATTCTTTCATGGGCCGTGGGTGTCTCTGGCTGGGCCAGCATTTATTGCCCATCCCTAATTACCCTTGAGGAGGTGGTGGCGAGCTGCCTTCTTGAACCGCTTGCAGTCCACATGGTGTAGGTGCACCCACAGTGCTGTTAGGAACCCTCACCTTTTCAGGCAGAGCATTCCATTCGCCATGCAATAAAGTTGCACTTCACAGGGTATCTTGCCCTCCAGATTAACACTGTGTCACTTGTACAGCGCACAAAGGGTTTTCTCCTGAGAAACAAGAGTCTGGCCTGATCAGCAAAGTGACCAGCCTTGTTGTGATAGGAAGAATATGTCAGTGCTCTGAGATAAAAGCACATTTCATTCAAAACCTTGAGGGGAACTAGGATAATTAGGGAGATTAAAACTGTGTTTATACAAAGTACATCATATCAATAGAAAGGTCCTGTTTCCACATCACTAAGCTCAATATCACATGAGTCACACAGCCAGTGTACATTCAAGGTAATATCTCCGGAGCACAGGGGCTGTGCTAGGGATGATAGGGGTTTTTCATACAGGATCTTTAACATAGTGAAATGTCCCAAGGTGTTTAATCAAACAATATTTTGCAAGGACAGATGATCAGAAGGTTCTAAGTGGGAATTGAAGGAGGAAATTGAGGCAGAGAAGTGGAAGGTGTTCCAGAGCTTAGGGTCCAAGCACCTTAGGGCACAGACACCAATGGTGGAGAGATAAGAATGGAAAACTGGAGGAGCGCAGGTATCTCGGAGGGTTGTGGAGCTGGAGGAGATCACAGAGGTGGGGAAGACAATGGAGGGATTCAAAAACAAGGATGAGATTTTTAAATTTGGAGCATTCAGTGGGTTAAGCACAGAAACCTTTCGCCTGGAACAAGAGGAAGTTATTCAGCCTCTTGGGTCTGTTCTGTCATTCAGTTAGATCCTATCTCAACTCTATTTACTATTGGCTCCACATTCCTGGATAACCTTGCCTAACAACACTTTATTTTGGCTTGCAACTGGTTTGATCAATGCAAATTATTTATTGATTTTTGCACCAAGCTATTGGTGTGTGTGATGTGTTGGGAGAAAGGGAAAGAACAGGAATGTTCTGGGTCTCAGTTTCCCATACACAACCCAAAGCCAAGGGAAATGGATAATACCTGGAATGGTCAGCTTGACTTCTGACAGGAGTGGGGAACCTTTGTCTTCACACACACATGGACAGAATCAGCACACATAAAAATCAACTTAATTTATATATTTTTTAGAGAGAATACAGAAACGTTAAACTCACCCACTGCTTTAATGAGATGCCTGAGTCTGCTTTTCCTTAATGAACCTTGTTATGGCACTAATGATGTTGCTACTTGCAAAAGGCTTATTTCTCTCTCTCCCTCTTTCTTTCTCCTTTCCCACTCTGTCTGTCTGTCTCTCTCTCTCTCCTTTCCCACTCTGTCTGTCCCCACTCTGTCTGTCTCTCTCTCTCTTTTCCCGCTCTGTCTGTCTGTCTCTCCCTCTCCCCTTTCCCACTCTTTCTCTCTGATTCTCTCTCTGGTTCCTACTCTGTCTCGGTCTCTCCATTCTAACGCTTTCTGTCTCTCTCTCTCTCCAATTCTCACTCTGTTTCTCTCTCTCCGTTTCCCACTCTGTCTTCCTCTGTCTCTCTCCTTTCCTACTCCGTCTCTCTTTCTCTCTCCCACCCTCTCTCTCTGTCTCTCTCTCTCCCACTCTGTTTCTCCTTTCCCACTCTCTCTGTCTGTCTGTCTGTCTCTCTCTCCCTCCCTCTCTCTTTCTTTTCCCACTCTATCTCTCTCTCCCTCTCTCCTTTCCCATTCTTGTTTCTCTCTCTGCTCTATACCCCGCCCCTCCCTCCAAACATTTGCTATTGGTCACCCAGTATGTCAATCACATTGGCCCATGGCCAATTGGAAATCAAACAGACTTTTTGTTTCCTCCAAATGTCAAACAGCCTAGTCTCTTCCATTTTGGGGAGCATAGTGGTACTGGCACTAGAATAGTATTCCAGAGACCTGGCATAATGCACTGGGGACCTGGGTTCAAATCCCATCATGACAGATGGTGAAATTTGGATTCCATAAATCTGGAGTTAAAAGTCTGTTGGTGACTGTGAAATAATTGTAAGAATCCATCTGGTTCACTAATGTCCTTTAGGGAAGGAAATCTACCACCTTTATCTGGCCTAAATGTGACTCCAGACCCACAGCAATGTGGTTGACTCTGAAATGCCCTCTGGGCAAGGGCAATACATGCTGGCCTAGCCAGTGATGTGCACATCCCATGAAAATTAATTTTTAAAAATCTTTTTATTAAGTAATAATATTAACATAAGAGTTGAATGACTCCTTTTTAAACACCCTTGAGGGTTTTGTTCCCGTGGGTGTTGCTCCCAGCAGTGTCTTGGAACGAAGGGTGTTGTGGTACAGTGGGTAGCCTACTTGCCTCTGAACCCACAGCTGGTTGGGTTGAAATCCAGCTCTGGGACTTGATGGTCATGGAAGGCACATATATATATAATGCAGCTGAGCAGGTTGAGTATCAATTTGTAAATCCTTCCCACTAATCTATAGAAGAGTGGGTAAGTCTTCAGCACCTGCAGAAAGCCCCTCTTGCCAAGCATAACCATGGAAGCCAACACCCTCTTAGAAGCAGAGTACCTGGAGGGAGTGTGTGCCCTGGAGATTAATCTCCAGTTCTGGGAGACCCCAGGCAATCCCAATAACTGTGTGCCAAGTGGCTGCTATATTTACAACAGTATCTACACTTCCCAGAAGGCAAAAACAGTTCGGACCAGCACTCTTATTAGCCAGTTTTACTGGTGTTCCATTTTAATGTGCAAGATCAGTTCGGGCCAGTATTTTTATTCCCCAGTTTTTGCTGTTTTTTCCTTTTGTGTTGGAAAGGTATTTCAGCAGCTGAAAAGCCTGTAGGGAGGGAATGAAAGATGCTACAGAAATGTAAACTTTCTGTTTTGTCGGTGAGAGGTTCTTTGCTAACATCACACAGTGTGATGACATCTGTAACTCATGTTAAATTATTCTGTCTGCAGCCTCTCTCAAACTGGGACTTGAAGCTGTTTATACTTTTGAGTATTTATAGACTCAGTTGGAGTCTCTTGCACAGCAATGGCGTCTCTCAGCACTGAATTAATAAATGATGCTGCTTCATTGGAATATTAATCATTCTCAGCTTTCCAGTGCAAACTAGCGGTATTATTTTCAAAATTTATCTTGCCTCCGTGGTGAATGAATCTAGGTTTATCCGGGCATGTTAATGTCAGGGATAAAAGCAAAATACTGTTGATGCTGGAAAGCTGAAATAAAGATAGAAAATGCTGGCAAAACTCAGCAGGTCTGACAGCATCTGCGGTGAAGGAGACAGAGTTAACATTTCGAGCTCTGAAGAAGGGTCATGTGGACTCGAAATGTTAACTCTCTCTCTCTCTCCACAGATGCTGTCAGACCTGCTGAGTTTTTCCAGCACTTTCTGTTTTTATTACATTAATGTTGAGTCCGTGGAACTCCTTAATTGACTGTATGCTTCTTTCTGTTGTCAGCCAGGTGGTTTGCACAGAATTTTATTTAAAAAAGAGGCCATTCGGCCCGACAGACATGCTTGTGTTTGTGCCTCCTCTCACCCTATTCATCTTATACCCCAATACCATATCATTCTATTCCTTCTCCCCCTATCTAGCCTCCCCTTCTATGTAACTGCACTATTCACCTTAACCACTCTCTGTAACATTCTGCCCACTCTCTGGAAAGGAAGATCCTCTTGACTTTGCAATGGGATTTATTTGTAAACTACCTTATAGGTGTGGACCTGAGTTTTGGACACCCAATGATTGGAAGCACCTTCTCTACATCTGTCCTACCTGTATGTAATCTTAAAGGATTAAATCTATCAGTTCACCTCTCAGTGTTCTCTTTTGAAGGGATAATTTGGAGTTTCTTCCATTTCAAGTTTCCCACCACTCCCCCCCATGGGTGCTTCCCTGTTATGTTGCCCCAAAAGGTCACTGTCAAAGGGTGACAGTGAATATTGTGCGCTGCATTACAGCAACCTCTCAGTCCACTCCTCATCTCAACACGCACACTGAAATAGATTCCAAGGGGAGTCACTAGATATTGACTCAGACTTCTAGACTTCTCCCTTGTTAGCTCACCATCAGCAGCTTGGGTGGATGGTGGCATAGTGTTAATATCATTGTAACTGATAATCTAGAGGCCCAGGCTATTTCTCTGGGGATATGGGTTCAAATCCCACCATGGCAGCTGGTGGAATTTAAACTCAATTAATAAATCTGGAACATGAAGCTAGTCTCAGTAATAGTGACCATGACCACAGTCACTTATTGTTTATAAAAAACCCCTTAATCCTATTCAGAGAAGTCAATCTGCCAATCTTATCTGATCTAGCCTACATGTAACTCCTGACTCACAGCAATGTAGTTAACTCCTAACTGCCTTTTAAAACAGCCTAGAAAGCCACTCAGGTCAAGGGTATTTAAAGATGGGCAATAAATACTGTGGGTGCTGGGTATCTGAAATAGAAACAGAAAATGCTGGAAAAACTCAGTAGGTCTGGCAGCAGCTGTGGAGAGAGAGACAGAGTTAACGTTTGGAGTCCAATCTGACTCCCCGTCAAAGTTTTCCAGCACTTTCTGTTTTTATTACAGGAACCAAATTCTGGCCTTCACAGCGACACCCACATCCCATGAAAGAATAAAGGGGAAAGTTAAATGTTGCTGCTAAGAATTGACTTCTCCTGTGCAGGTCAAAGCATCAAACCTGGGTTGTCTTGCTACTATGTCATAGGCCATTCAGGGTGCTTCATTCCACTCATAATCTTCAGGAGTCTGATAACGCTGAGGATATCCAGATTTCAGAGCCAGTGCCTTAGAAGCAGTCCCTCAATCAACTGGGTCATGGCCAATGTGTATCTCAATTCCAGTTACCCAACTTAACCCCATACCCCTTGATGCACTTACCCAACATGAATGTACCAATCTGAGTCTTGAAAGTCCCAATTGGCCGTCAGCATCCATAGCCTTTTTGGGGGGCTGGTGATTCAAATTTCCAGCACAGAGTGTGTGAATAAATGCTCTTAAGCATCAGCCCTGAAGGACTTTGCTCTGATCTCTAATTTCAAGACAATTCCACCCTCGCCTTTTGATTGCCGGCTGGAAGGAATAGTTTCTCTGGCTGGGATTTTCTGGCCCCCACATCGGTGGGCATGGTCGTGGGTGGGCTGGGAAAATTTGGAGAGCTGTTGACTTTTTCTCCAACTTTTCCCACCCAGCCCTCGACCTGCCCGCCAGTATCCGGGCTGGAAAATCCCGCCCTATGTATCTGATCTGTCGAATCCTTTTATCATTTTAAGCACCTTGACCTGGCCTGCCCTCAATCTTCTACACTCAGGGAAACACAAGCCAAGCCTTTTCCTTCTGTCCTTGTAATGCAGTCCTTCAAGACCCACTCTCGAATGAGGAGACTTGGGGTGCAGATGATGGTAGATGCGATTCTGAAATTAGAAGAAGGATAGAGATAGCCCCAGCAACAATTTTGTAAAGCGAAAGGGTTATGTGAACCACAAGAAATTTCGGCTTTTAACAAAGAAACAGAATCATAAGGATGCTACATCCTGTCCACCTTCTTGTCTGCCTCAGAAACCTGAACAATAAATAAATATCTGTGGAAGGAAATCAAGGCCTTTGAAATGTGGATGCTAAGACGAATGCTAAAAATTCCATATACAGACCATAAGACCAATGAAGAGGTGCTCAAAGCTGCAAGGACAAGGAGAGCAGAAAAGAAATTGTTCGTGTTCGGCCTTTTGATCAGAGCTGACAAGCTACAGAGACCTCTGCTGGAGATCAAAGTGGAAGGAGGGCAGAAAGAGGGGTCAACCTAGGTGTAGTTGGATGATGGGCATCACAGAGCGATTGTAGATGAGCTCCAGCGGCTGTGTGAGGATGGCACAAGACAAGGCGGGCGTGACATACCATGACAGCTGATCTCCTGGGAAGCGGAGTAGCTACAAGCAGCAGCAGGGGATGTGGAGGTTAATGTAACTAATACGTAACGCATGCCCACTTCACTCAGTTATGAGGAGAGGCTGAAAAAGTTAATGCTGTTCACCTGAGAGCCAAGAAGGTCAAGAGCTGATGCAATTGAGCTTTTCAATATGATGAGAGGTTTTGGTAGAGGTGATAGAAGAAAGACGATTTGTTCTGGTGAGTGGGTCAATAACCACAGATTGACAATCATTGGCAAGAGATTAGAGGGGAGAAGGAGAACTGTTCTTGCTCAGAGAGCTATCGGGATCTGGAACGTTCCACACAAAATGCTGATTCCATAAATCAAGCTCATTCCGTAATTAATTTACGGGGTTTAAGATGAAAAGCAGGAATGTGGGACTAAGCATGACTGCCCATTCAGAGAGCAGCACCGACATTATGGGCTGAAACTAAGGTTGATTGAAATTGGTCACTACATCAAAGACATTCTCACACAATAAAGTGTCAGGCAATGACCATCTCCAACAAGAAAGAATCTAACCATCACCCCTTGATGTTCAATGGCATTACCATCGCTGAATCCCCCACTATCAACATCTTAGGTGTTACCATTGACCAGAAACTGAACTGGACTAGCCATATAAATACTGTGGCTACAAGAGCAGGTCAGAGGCTGGGAATCCTGTGCTGAGTAACTCACCTCCTGACTCCCCAAAGCCTGTCCACTATACACAGGGCACAAGTCAGGAGTGTGATAGAATACTCTCTGCTTGACAGGATCAGTGCAGCTCTAACATCACTCAAGAAGCTTGACACCATTCAGGACAAAACAGTCTGCTAGATCGACACCTTACTCATCACCTTAAACATTCACTCCCTTCATCCCCAACGCACTGTAGCAGCAGTGTGTACCCTCTACGAAATGCACTGTAGGAATTCACCAAGGCTCCTTTGACAGCACCTTCCAAACCCACGACCACTACCATCTAGAAGGACAAGGGCAGCAGATAGATGGGAACACCACCACCTGGAAGTTCCCCTCAAAGTCACTCACCATCCTTGGAAATATATCACCATTCCTTCGGTGTCACTGGTCAAAATCCTGGAACTCCTTTCCTAACAGCAGTGTGGGTGCATCTACACCACAAGGACAACAGCAGTTCAAGAGGGAAGCTCACCACCACGTTCTCTAGGGGCAATTAGCTCTGAGCAATGAATGCTGGCCTAGCCAGCAAAACCCACATCCCATGAAAGAAGAGGAAAAATAATTAATCTCACAGCAAATGTTACATAAATCTACGCATCAAATGGCTCCAGCTAACAAATCGAACTGGCCTTTGAACTGTGAGTGAACCTCCTCCCACACAAATCACTGACTCAGTATTCTAGCTTCCGGGAAGATGGTTTCCACCCACTGCTAGGCACATCCCTTAAAGTTTAAATCATCGCAGTAACTGCCGGAGTCTTACAGATTAACATCAGTATGGAGGCTCTTGCTAGCTGTAGCTAAGTTCAATAGTACTCTCACCTCTCAGTCAGAAGGCTGTGGGTTCAAGACCCTTCCAGACACTTGAATGCAAAACCCAAGATGCCTCTCCCAGTACAGTAAGAGGGAGAATGCTGCATCAATTGTGGCATCTTTGGATTCCATATGAATGGAAGGTCCTATCTGCCCTCTCAGGGAGATGTGAAAGATCCCAGGAATCACCAGTTCAAAGAACATGCGAGCAGGAGTAGGCCATTCAGCCCCTTGAGCCCGCTCTGCCATTTAATAAGATCATGGCTGCTCTGATGTAGCCTGAAAAGTGCATCCCACCTACCCCTGATAACTTATCACCCCCTCACCAAATATTTATCCACCCCTGCCTTAAAAATATTCACCGTTTCAGGAAGAGTGTTCCCAAGACTCACGGCACTCTGATAGAAAAATTTCACCTCATCTCTGTTTTAAATGGGAGACCCCTTATTTTATAATAGTGACTCCTAGTTTTAGATTCTTCCACAAGAGGAAACATCATCTCCACATCCACCCTGTCAAGACCCCTCAGGATCTTATATGTTTCAATCAAGTTGCGTCTTACCTTTCTAAGTTCAAGCAGATACAAGCCTAGCCTGTCCAACCTCCCTACTTTTGTATTCAATTCACAGAATCACAGAATCACACAGCACAGAAGAGGCCCTTCAGCCCATCAAGTCTGCACCAACACGTGAGAAACACCTGACCTACCTACCTAATCCCATTCACCAGCACTTGGCCCACAGCCTTGAATGTTATGACGTGCCAAGTGCTCATCCAGGTACTTTTTCAAGGATGTGAGGCAACCCGCCTCCACCACCCTCCCAGGCAGTGCATTCCAGACCGTCACCACCCTCTGGGTCAAAAAGTTTTTCCTCACATCCCCCCTAAACCTCCTGCCCCTCACCTTGAACTTGAAAGAGGTCCTGAGCAAGGTCTTGACAGGGTGGATGTGGAGACGATGTGATGTTTCCTCTTGCAATAAATGATAACATTCTATTAGCTTTCTTAACTCCCTGCTGTACCTGTGTACTAGCCCTTTGTGATTCATGCACTAGGACACCCAGATCCCTCTGAATCTCAGAGCTCTGCAATCTCTGACCATTTAGATAATATTCTTCTCTTTTATTCTTCCTGCCAAAATGGACAATTTCATATTTTTCTACATTATATTCCACCTGCCAGATCTTTGGTCACTCACTTAACATATCTATATATATTTGCAGCCTCCTTCTGCCCTATTCACAACTAATTTTCCTACATATCTTTGTGTCATCAGAAAATTTGGCAACTGACCCATCCATCCCTTCATCCAAGAAGACCAGGTTTTCTCCTGTGGCCTGGGTATTGAACCAGATGATCACATTACTGTCAGCAAATTAGCTGCTGCGTTTCCTACATTAGCACAGACAATATTTCATTGGTTGTAAAATGTATTAGGATGTCCTTGGGTGGTGAAAGGCGCTGCATGTAAATTCAAACCTTTCTTTTTAATCTTCTGAAAGCATTTAAGCAGCTGTTTCGCTACAAAATTCAGCACAAGTGTTAGAGACTCCTGGAGGTATAACAGCCAGGCCTTTGGAATGACAGAGCAGAGTGTTGGAGAGCAACATTAAAATTACATCATTTATTAATTGATTCATTCTGCTTACTGAGGGGTGATGATGGCATAGTGGTGACTTCACGGGGGTGGTAATCCAGAGCCCCAGGATAATGCCCTGGGGACACGGGTTTGGATTCCACACTTCCACACTGGTTGGATTTAAACCCAATTAATAAACCTGCAAGATAAAGCTAGTCTTAGTAATGGTGACCTGTAATTGATTGTTATAAAAACTAATATCATATCATTCCGGCTTGGGGGGAGAAACCTGCTCCAGCCTCCAGATCAACAGCAATTGTGGTCTTAACTGCTGTCCAGTGAGCCACTCAGTTCAAGGGCAAGAGATGCTGGTCTTTGCAGATTTTTCCAAATCCTATGAAAAAATAATGGGGAAAAAAAACGGCATTGAAACCCATGGAAGTGACTGCATTTTTGTTGCTGATAGCAGGGGATACTTTATCTGTGACTCTTCTCGGAGAGGGGTGTAGTTGGTAGTTTGGGGATTGGGTGGGATGAGTGAGGTTTGTGGGAGGGGGTTGGGGTGGGATGGGGTTGTTTTGGGTGGGTGAGGTGGGGCGTGGTGTGGTTGGGGAGGTGGTTGGCGGGGGGGGTTATGTTCTGAAGTTCCTGTTCCCATGCCTGGGGCTTAAAGCCTGGGGTTCTATATTGCTTAAGCTGCAATTTATATAGCACCTTTACCATAGGAAAATGTCCCAAGTTGCAGCACAGTGACTATATTGGCCCCTGGATCCTGTAGATCCTCACCATGGCCTTGACTCCGGACACCACCCTTCCCCACCCCTCCCCTATTTCTGTTGTCTCCTGCATCCCTACAACTGTTGAGAACTCACTCCTCTTATGCATCCTCAATTTCCATCGCTGCATCATTGGGGAAATATTTCTCCAACTACCTGGGTCCTGCAGCTGTCAGAATTTCCTTCCAGAACCTCGTCACTTCTCTGTCTCTCTCTGTCTCTCTGTCTCCTTTAAGATGCTCCTTAAAGCTGACATCTTTGACCACGCCTTTGATCAGCTGCCTGAATATCTCCATTGGCAGCTCAGTGTCAAACAATGATCCTGTAAAACACCTTTGGGAAGTGTTACTCTGCTAAAAGCGCTAAATGAATGCTAATTCTGCCATGCAACAAGAAACCACCTGTACAGGCAAGAGGGTCGGTAACCACAGGATGCAGAATTAAGACAATTGTCAAAAGAAGGCTGGGGGGGAGATTAGGAGGGTATTTGTACTCATTGAGTTCTAAAGGTCTGGAATGCACTGCACACAAGAGTGGTCAAAGCAGATTCAAGATTCACTTTCCGGAAGGGAATTGGATATATTTTGTTTGAAATGGAAAATGTTGCAAGGCCATGGGGGATAGTCAGGGGTGTTGGGACTAGTTGCGAAGCTGTACCAAAGGACCAGCATGGAGAGGATGGGCTGAATGGCCTCTTTCTGTTCCTCAGGTGTTACGCTGTGAAGAGGGCACCTCACCACTGACAGAGACTGCAGGATTTACTGGCTCTTAATCATAGCATTGCCGGAAAATAAAACCTGATCTCTCTCTCACCACACCAGTTTGCTGAAAGTGATGCGGGGGTTTCTGAAGCAGTTCCTTCCTGTCTATGATGCAATATGTAAGCATCTAGAATGATACATGATGCATGGAGACTCAAGGAGAGCTGGAAATTTGCCAGGTTCCATGGAATTAGATCCAGTTAAGAGCCCTGTGTATATATTGCTTTGTAAACTATGGCCAGCGCACGTTCATAAATTAAAAGTCAGACACAAAATATTTAATAACAGTCTTATCACGTGATGTCCCATTGAGAATTGTGTTTATGTGAAGGGTGAATTTGTTCAGGAGATTTTGTAGTTTGTGACCGGGTGCAGGCGAGACTAAAGTCTTTCTCCTAGTTTAACTGGTGATAAACAGTCGCAAAGAAGGGTAAATCCGACAGTTAGGTAAGCAAAGAGCCAGGCACTGGAGCATTAAGTCCCTTTCAACATAAGACATAGGAGCAGAAATTAGGCCAATCGGCCCATCGAGTCTGCTCCGCCATTCCATCATGGCTGATAAGTTTCTCAACCCCATTCTCCCAACTTCTCCCCATAACCTTTGATTTCCTTACCAATCGAGAACCTATCTATCTCTACACAGAAAACCAGATTCTAAATCCAGAAACTTAGAAAGCAAGGTATAGAGGCACTGAAGGAGTGGATATGGAGGGATGTAGATACTGAACGAGTGGAGATGGTCGAATGGGTACATAGAAGGAGTGGAGATGGAAGGATAGAAACATAGAAAATAGAAGTAGGAGTTGACCATTTGGCCCTTCAAGCCTGCTCCACCATTCAATATGATCATGGCTGCCCCTCTATCTCAATGACATACTCCCACTCTATCTCCCCATACCCCATACCCCTTGATGCCTTTAGGGTCTAGAAATCTATCCATTTCCTTCTTAAGTATATTCAGCAACTTGGCTTCCACAGTCCTCTGAGTAGAGAATTCCACAGGTTTACCACCCTCTGAGTAAAGGAATTTCCCCTCATCTTAGGCCTAAATCTTCTACCCTATATCCTGAGACTGTGACTCCTTGTTTTAGACTCCCCAGCCAGTGAAAACATCATCCCTGCATCCAGTCTGTCCACCCCTGTCAGAATTTTATATGAGGTCCCCTCTCATTCTTCTAAACTCCAATGAATACAGGCCTAGTCAGCCCAATCTCTCCTCATACAACAATCTCTGCCATCCCAGGACTCAGTCTGGTGAAATCTTCTCTGCACTTCCTCTTTGGCAATATATCCTTTCTTGGGTAAGGCCAGAACTGCACACAATACTCCAGTGGTCTCATCAAGGCCCTGTACAGCTGCAGTAAGACATCTTTGCTCCTGTACTCAATACCCCTGGCAACGAAAGCCAACATAGCATTGCCTTCTTAACTGCTTCTGCACCTGCATTCTTGCTTTCAGTGATTGGTGTACAAGGATGCTTTGTACATCAACATTTCCCAATCTAACACCATTTCAATAATACTCAGCCATTTTGTTTTTCCTACCAAAGTGGATAACTTCACACTTATCCATCTGCATCTGCCATGCATTTGCCAATTCACTCAACATACCTAAATCGCCTTGAAGCCTCTTAACATCCTCCTCATCGCTCACATTCCCACCTAGTTTTGTGTTGTCAGCAAACTTGGAAATATCACATTTGGTTCCATCATCCAAATGATTGATATATATTGTGAATAGCTGGGGCCAAAGCACTGATCCCTGCGGTATCCCACTAGTCACCGCTTGCCATTCTGAAAAAGACCCATTTACCCTAATTCTCAATCCATGCCAATATATTACCCCCAATTCCATGCATTTTAATTTTACGCACTAACCTCTTATGTGGGACTTTATCAAAAGCTTTCTGAAAATCCAAATACACCACATCCACTGGCTCTCCCTTATCTATTCTGCTAGTTAACTCCTCAAAAAACTCCTGTAGGTTTGTCAAACATGATTCCTCTTTCATAATTCCATGTTGACTTTGTCTCATCCCATTGATATTTTCTAAGTGTCCTGTTATCACATCCTTTCTAATAGACTCTAGCATTTTCCATAACACTGATGTTAAGCTATCCAGATTGTAATTCGCTGTTTTCTCCCTCCCTCCTTTTTTTGGACAGGTACTGAAGGAGAGGAGATGGAGGGATAGAGACACTGAAGGAGTGGAGATGGAGGAATAGAGACACTGAAGGGTTGGAGATAGAGATTGAGACACTGAATAATTAGAGCTGGAGGGATAATAGACACTGACGGAGTGGAGATGAAGGGATAGAGACATTGAAGGAGTGGAGATGGAGAGATAGAGACACTGAATGAGTGGAGATAAAGGGATACAGACACTGAAGGAGTGGAGATGGAGAGATAGAGACACTGAAGGAGTGGAAATGGAGGGATAGAGACCCTGAATTTCCAAATTGCATTTTGGTTGATGCAAAGAGTGGGAAACACAGCATGTCAATTCATTATCGACTGTCTTGTCGCACCACCCACGATCAATGTGACCATCATGGAGTCACAGCCCAGTGCCCTGGAGGCTAGAAAATTGAATGCCAAGAAAATAACCTAAAATAAACAGTTTCTAGAAATGAAAAGGGTAAACTGAAACGTGATGGAATAATCTTAAACTAGCATAAAGCACCCTGACATCCATTATGCACACAATCTTTATTTGGGGGAGGGAGGGGTCGGTAGAGAGCAGGTGAATTGAATGCTTGGCAGACGAAGACTGGACCCTGCAGAGTGAATCCTACTTGTCCAGCATTCACGGTGCTGAGGGCTGATGTGTTAATTAGCAAAGTCTTTACTTCTTCATTGTTATTACCTCAGCTTGGCATCTCCCTCAGGCTTGTGTTCTCACCAGTCAGTGGCACTGCCATTTGATTTCTCCTTCTCTCTCTCTCTCTGTTGTGAGTGGGAGAGGGACACAGGCAGTTGGGGATTGGGTGGTGGGAGGGTCGCTGTCTCGGATCTATTCAGGCTTTGTTCCTGAGGTGGGTCAAACAAGAGCAGGCAACATCAAGGTCTTTGTAACAAGTACAGTCCCTCCGGCACATCGGAAGCAACGATTGACTTTCCATTTCTGCTGCCATCTGTATTATTCATAGAATCATCAAAGGGGGCAGGAGAAAAGAAGGCAATTCAGCCCATCATCCCCATACCAGAGCGGTGCAATTAACCCCACAACTCCTCTTTCACCCTAGCCTGTCAAGTTATTTTCCATTTTTCAAGTAATTATACAATTCCCTTTTGAAAGGTACTATTGATTCTGCCTCCAGCACCCTTTCAGACACCGCATTCCAGATTTTTTTTTAAACTTGTGTTTCTATGGTGCCTTTCATGACCTCAGGAAGATGCGACGCATTTTACAGCCAATGAAGTACTTTCTGAATTGTCGTCTCTGCTGTAGAAGGTCTGGTGGCCCAGTGGGTACCATTCCCCACCTCTAAGCCAGATGCCCTGGGTTCAAGCCCCACTCCGGAGCTGATGGTGAAAGATACATTCGTAACGTGGCCAAACTTGTAAACCCTTCTCATGTATGTAAATGGCTGGTGAGCTTCCTGGGAAGCCATTTGATGGGAACAAATTAGAGCCTCTACCATAGCACCAGGTGACTACATGCTTGTTGCCACTGCAACTGGAACTCCTTTGGAGGTGGTATGGGCTGGATGACCAGTGTAAATCAGATTGGTGCCAACAGCATGGGGTTTGATCCAATTTGGTTGAATCGGGACCTGCCTCCTTGCCCTATCTGTGGTGGAAGTTGTGGTGCTATAGGTTGGACCTTCTGAGAATTGAAGAAGTCACCGTTGTAATGTAGGAAATACAGCAGCCAATTGGTGCACAGCAAGCTCCCACAAACAGCAATGTGATAATGACCAGATAACCTGTTTTTTCTGATGTTGAACGAGTAATAAATAATCGCAACAACTCGTTTAGTTAAGAAAAAAAGAAATGTTGCCTCAAGCCCTTTGGACCAGAAATTCCCGCCCAAAGTCAACGGGCTATTAGCTGGTCCGCCAAATTTCCCATCCCACTTGCAACAACTCAGAAAATCCCGGCCCATGTCTTTTGCTTCCTCGCCCTGTAACCAATGGAAACGGCTTCTCCTCATTTACTCCATCACAACTAGTCATGATTTTAATCAACTCTATCAGATTCCCTCTTAGCCGTCTCTGCTCCAAGGAGAACAATTCCATCTGGCGATTGGGATGAGGAAAGGAATTACCATGCCCACATGGATTGGAAAAATCGATGGAAGATTTCCCCCCTCCATCACCCCCTCCACCCCCGATTTTTCCTTCTTGTCACCTTCTACGGAACGCTGTAAGGAATGTCCTGAGGGCCTCTGTCATATTGCTGGATTACAACGATGTGGTCGGACTATAATCCTGTCGGGTTAAATTAATCCTTCAATCAGAGTGGCAGTTTGAATTCCATTGCAAATTCTGATTTAAAAAGAAATTGGAACTACAAAGCCTGGGGGCTGAAATGTGTACATTGAAGCTGCTGGGTCAATATGAAAAAAAGGTCACCATATTTGGACACGAAGGAAGTCAAGTATTATTGGGATCAGGCGGAAAGGTGGAGTGGAGTGGAAGATCAGATATGATCATATTGAGTGGCAGAGCAAGCTTGAGGGGCTGAATGGCCTCTTCCTGCTCCTGGTTCTTCTATTCACTAATATCCTTTAGGGAAGGAAACATACTAATATGTCTCCAGTCACAAGCCTATACATGTGACACCAGTCCCAATCCCAATAGTCTTTGATGCTTAACCTCTGAAGACACTGACCCATCTAAGCACTTGGATCAAACCTGATATATTATCGTTGTTCAAGGAGGCAGCCCACCACTTTCACAAGAAAGAGGGAGAGGCAATAAATGCTATAGCTTACCCACGATGCCCACATGTTGAGAATGACTGGAAACATATAAATTCTGCCATTTTCTCCATTGTTTTCAGTTCACTTCTATGTGTAAGAAAGAGATAATCTTGCTCCACAGGGAGGATTTGGAAATCATTCTTGGTGAGAGTGAGGGAGGGAGCAATTGTTGTGTTGATAAGAGATATAATAATATATCACATTCTGCATAATGAGAATCAACTCTCTGGGAGCTACATTGTGAAGCCAACGAGAAGTTACATTCAGCTCCATCACTTCCCAGTTTCCCACCATCTCTCTCTCTTTCTCTCTCTCTTTAATAGGAAGGCACACGGTTACAAGAAATTAGGGATGGGCAATAAATGCTGGCATTGCCAGTGACACCCACGTTCCCAAAAAAAATTGGAAAGCAGTGGAGTATAGCACACAGTGAATCAATCATCCTTCAGTCAGGTTTATGTGGTTCCTGATTTTCCAAACATCTGTGGGGGATTGAAGCTCGGATATCTCAGTGTTCTCCATGACATGGAAGTTAGGCAGCTGAAAACAGCCAAGGCAGATCCCTGTCCTTACCCCACCTCAGTGTACCGTAGAGCTCAAGGGTGTGGGATGGTGTTCAGTATCAATCAGACCAGTGCCCCAGCTCAGGTCAACAAAGGCTAAGTATAGAAACCGGGAATCAATCTGGCCAGTCCAACTTTACTCTGTATCTAACCCCATGCTGTACCTGCCCTGGGAGTGTTTGATGGGGACAGTGTAGAGGGAGCTTTACTCTGTATCTAACCCCATGCTGTACCTGCCCTGGGAGTGTTTGATGGGGACAGTGTCAAGGGAGCTTTACTCTGTATCTAATCCTGTGCTGTACCTGTCCTGGCAGTGTTTGATGGAGACAGTGTCAAGGGAGCTTTACTCTGTATCTAACCCTGTGCTGTACTTGCCTGGGAGTGTTTGATGGGGACAGTGTCAAGGGAGCTTTACTCTGTATCTAACCCTGTGCTGTACCTGTCCTGGGAGTGTTTGATGGGGACAGTGTAGAGAGAGCTTTACTCTGTATCTAACCCCGTGCTGTACCTGTCCTGGGAGTGTTTGATGGGAACAGAGTAGAGAGAGCTTTACACTGTATCTAACCCCATGCTGTACCTGTCCTGGGAGTGTTTGATGGGGACAGTGTAGAGAGAGCTTTACACTGTATCTAACCCCATGCTGTACCTGTCCTGGGAGTGTTTGATTGGGACAGTGTAGTGTGAGCTTTACTCTGTATCTAACCCTGTGCTGTACCTGTCCTGGGAGTGTTTGATGGAGACAGTGTAGAGAGAGCTTTACACTGTATCTAACCCCGTGCTGTACCTGTCCTGGGAGTGTTTGATGGTGACAGTGTCAAGGGAGCTTTACTCTGTATCTAACCCTGTGATGTACCTGTCCTGGGAGTGTTTGATGGGTACAGTGTAGAGAGAGCTTTACTCTGTATCTAACCCCGTGCTGTACCTGTCCTGCGAGTGTTTCATGGGGACAGTGTAGATGGAGCATTACTCTGTATCTAACCCTGTGCTGTACCTGCCCTGGGGTGTTTGATGGGGACAGTGTAGAGGGAACTTTACACTGTATCTAACCCCGTGCTGTACCTGTCCTGGGAGTGTTTGATTGGGACAGTGTAGTGTGAGCTTTACTCTGTATCTAACCCTGTGCTGTACCTGTCCTGGGAGTGTTTGATGGAGACAGTGTAGAGAGAGCTTTACACTGTATCTAACCCCGTGCTGTACCTGTCCTGGGAGTGTTTGATGGTGACAGTGTCAAGGGAGCTTTACTCTGTATCTAACCCTGTGATGTACCTGTCCTGGGAGTGTTTGATGGGTACAGTGTAGAGAGAGCTTTACTCTGTATCTAACCCCGTGCTGTACCTGTCCTGCGAGTGTTTCATGGGGACAGTGTAGATGGAGCATTACTCTGTATCTAACCCTGTGCTGTACCTGCCCTGGGGTGTTTGATGGGGACAGTGTAGAGGGAACTTTACACTGTATCTAACCCCGTGCTGTACCTGTCCTGGGAGTGTTCGATGGGGACAGTGTAGAGGGAAAATTACTCCGTATCTAACCATGTGCTGTACTTGTCATGGGAGTGTTTCATGGGGACAGTATAGAGGGAGCTTTACTCTGTATCTAACCCCGTGCTGTACCTGTCCTGGGAGTGTTTGATGGGGACAGTTCTGAGGGAGCTTTACTCTGTATCTAAACTCGTGCTGTACCTGTCCTGGGAGTGTTTGATGGGGACAGTGTAGAGAGAGCTTTACACTGTATCTAACCCCGTGCTGTACCTGTCCTGGGAGTGTTTGGTGGGAACAGAGTAGAGAGAGCTTTACAATCCCATCACACATTCACTGGCATCTCACTCACTGCAAGTTCAAGGGACACCACCACTCACTCTCTCACACATACCCTCGCATGTCCATCTGTCCTCCGGAGACTGCCTCCTCAACCCTCACCATCTTGAGGCCACTTGCACAGATCAACTTGTGCCCCCCCCTCACACCCTGGGAAACCCCTCTTCCCCAGTGCAGCCCTCACCCTGCAGCCATCGAAAAGCCTCCCCTGCCTTATGGCTGGTCTGGTAAGTAGAGACCAGACTGTGAGGCCCCCTAAAAGTGATGTGGTGCTACCAGTGAATCCTGGCACTGATGACCACAAGTGTTGCCCAAAGCAAGGTAGGAAAACAAACTTCAAAATCCCAAGTGAAGTGCAGCCTGCCAGGCGCACCTCACTTATGTATAGTTGCGAAACACATTGGAGTTCAATCATGCCAACGTTCCTGGATGATCCAGCGAGGGAGGGATGATTCTGGTGAGCAGGGCTCACAATGAGATGCTAATGTATTGACATTAGGTTCCTGACATGCAACGGCGGGAAATGCAGCCCACCATCGACAGGTGGAGCAGACAATCGCAAACTGCTTTTACAACAGCGTGAAACCGATTTTTGTGATCTCCCGATATTTTCCTCTCTGGCCCACTATAACACCCTCCCCAAATGGACCAAGCAATTGGCCACCTAATGTGACTCAACCTCTGTTTGTTTGGGCTGCTGTGTGTTTGGGTTTTGAAATGCAATCATTCCTAAGTGTCCTACCTGACTTTGCCATATTGTCATGCGACCTCTGCCATGAAGGAAAGTCTGGCACAAGCCATGTTACATTGAGTCCAATAAACACATTAGACTTGAAAGTCTGTAATCTTGGCGCTCCTAACACTGAATGCCTTGGGATGTTTTATAGACATACAGTGCTTACATTGGAGGTAGTACAGGGAAGGTCCGTGATTACTCCCTAGGATGGGAGGGTTGTCCTAGATGAGAGGCTGAGTATTCTCTGGAGTTTAGAAGAATGAAACCTACAAAATTCTGAAGGGGCTCAACAGGGTGGACGCTGAGAGATTGTTTCCGGTGGTCGGAGAATCTAAGATACAGGGACAGCAGCTCAGGATAAGAGACTGATCATTTAGGACAGAGGAGGAGAAATTACTTCACTCAAAGGATTGTGAATGTTTGGGATTCTCTACTCTAGAGGGTGTGGATGCTCTATTGGTGAATACATTTAAAGCTGGGATAGACAGACTTTTGGTCTCTCAAACAATCCAGGTTATATGGGAAGCATGTGGGATGTGGGACAGTGGAGTTAAAGCTCAGGATCAGCCATGATCTCATTGAATGGCGGAGCGGACTCGATCGGCCACACTGTCAACTCCTGCTCTTGTTTCTTGCGTTCTTATGTTAAAGGCGCTACATAAACATAAAGTGTTTTTATTGTTGGGTCAGCGCAAGTCCATGGGGGTTGGGTGTGGTCAAGATCAGCTGGAACAGGTTTCTGATGACCATTCAGATCTCAGGATGCTACTGTGGTTGTGGTAGTGGAGGGCCTGGACCTCACCACCAGCAAGGTGGGGAAACGTTACGGGAATTTTAAAAGAGAAATTAAACCACGAGAAAGCAGTGTTCCCTTTCCCCTTCACAGCGGGGTTCCTGTCACGCAGGCCTCAAGCTGGCTGCCAGTGACTGTCTCATTCTCTTTGAAAGGATGTAATTAAGAGATGAAGGCCTGAGGCAGAAGAGTGCAATCGAATGGCCCCACGCGGATCAATAAAACACACACAGCTGCAGAGCTGAAGGATGCCTGAGTCGGTGGTGTGTGTGCAGTCAGAGTCTCAGCAGCTGTGGTATCTGCAGTTTGAGCCTGACAGTAAACAACTGCAGCAAGGAGCGGAGAGGCAAGGCTGAGACTCAACAGCTGGCAGGCTTGCCCAAGAGCTCCCACTTATCTCGGCTTCGGAAGCCGTTCAGCCGCCACTCTCCCGACCCGAGGCTTTGGTTTATCGCTAGCTGCCAGCGAGCTCTGGGGTATACCCAGGCTGGTGATGAGCCTCACTGTCTCATCACGCGGACTTCCAGTAAGTACATTTGGGTCCTGCGGTGCAGGTTTTGTTTTCCCCTCTGGCGTTGCGTTCCTGAGACCACTTTGTGCCTGCCCTTGGCTCCTGGGCATTACTTGACTGGGGGATTTTGTCTTCATTCAAGTGGGCATCGCTGGCAAGGCTGGTCATTCAATGTCCGCCCAGTTGCCCCTTGGGAGGGTGGCAGTGAGCTGCCATCTTGAAGTGTCGCAGTCTGTGTGAATACTGCATATATCCAGGATTTTGACTCAGCGGCAGTGGACACGTGCTCAAGCCAGGATGGGGTGTGAGCTTGGAGGTTGTTCCCGTGTGCTCTGAGCTGGGGGGGGAGTGGGTGATGGGGTGATGGGGGTTGGTGGTGGTGGTGGGGGGTGGGGGGGAGTCACTTTTTCAAATTGGCTATTTTAATAGACAGCTAGTAGTTAGGCCTATAGCGGAATGGTGCATCTGCAGGTAAATGTCACATATTCACTCTGCATTTTGGAAGGTAAGTGTACAACAATTGCAGCTTCCCTTTATATAACCCTTTAAACATAAGGTGCTTCACAGAAGTGATCATCAAGCAGCATTTGGCACCGAGCCCACACACAAAAAGAATTACCAGGACAATTGACTGAGGTAGGTTTTAATGTAGAGTGGGAGGGAAAGGTGGAGAGGTTTAGGGAGAGAATTCCAGAGGTTAGGGCCTAGGCAGCTGGAGGCAAATCCACCGATGGTGGACCAATTTCATTCAGGGCTGCTCAAAGGCCGAGATTTTGGAGGAGCGCAGATGTCTCGGATGATTGTAGGGCTGGAGGAGGCTACAGAGATGAGGAGGGAACAAATCTCGACCACTGCAGTTGCTAAGAATGGCAGCCTAAGCTCTCAGCAATCAGTGACTTTGAAAACTGCAAACAGTAAGAAGAGCCTGTGTGCTCTGCGAGTGACATGTGGGCCCTCTAGTTGGTAATGTCCCTCTCAGGACTCGGAACTGCAGGCTATAATTTTTTGGCTTCAGTTTACCCCCCTGTAATCAAGTGTTCTCTTTGGACTGGGGGAGGGGTTTACCCCAGCCTGCTCCCTCTCTATAACAACAACATATATCTATTTAGCACCGTTAAAGCTTTTCCTGGGATGAAGGCCTTATCCTATGTTGGGCCTATACCCATTCGAGTTTAGAAAAATAGGCTGGATACCGGCAGCATGTTTTCACTTGTGGGGGAAACTAGAACTACGGGACACAGCTTAAGAATAAGAGTTAAGACAGAGGTCAGGAGAAATCTTTTCTCTCAGAGGTTCATTGGTCTGTAGAATTCTCTTCCCTGGAGAGCAGTGGAGACTGGGTCATTGAATGTATTCAAGGCTGAGTTAGATAGGTTTTTGATAAACAAGGGAGTCAAGGGTTATGGGGGGGTCAGACAGGAAAGTAGATTTAGAGTCACACTGTGATTAGCCATGGTCTTATTGAAAGGCGGAGCAGGTTCAAAGGGCTGAATGGTCTACTCCTACTCCTATTTCTTATGTTCTTATAAAGTTGCTGACACACACACACACACACACACACACACACACACACAAATATGCACAGATGAGGGGGAATCTACATGTTGTGTTCGTAATGTCACTAACACACACAAATATACACACACACATACACTTTTACAAAGACACACACACACATACATACATACAGACCAGAGGGAATCTTCACAATGTGTTGATAATGTCATTAACACACAGACACACACACACACACACACACACACACACAGACAGACACACACAGACCAGAGGGAATCTTCATAATGGGGAGAATTTTCTCCCTGTCAGGTGGGCCGGTTGGGAGTGGGCGCGTGTTGGCGTGAAGCTGATCGCCACCCGCGCCGCCATTTTACATGGGTGCGCCCAACGTGACGCACGGCCGGTAGCACTCAGTGCTACCTGTGTGGGTGGGGGGGTGAAGAGGGAGAGTCGGAGCCTGCGTGAAAGGGTGCAGAAATCTCCCGGAGGCGCAGAGCTGGCTCAGGGAGATTAAGTGCATAGAGATTTTTCAATAAAGAAACATAAAAATTATTTACACATGTCCCCTCGTGACAGCGTCACATGAGCTGGGACATGTTAATGAAATGTGAAGAAAATATTTATTTATTTAATAAAACCCTTCAGCAAACCTCATCGCACTCATGGATGAAAAATGCGAAGGTCTCTTGGGCTCTTCGCCTGCCCGCCAACCTTAAGGTCGGACGGGCAGAGTTGATAATTACGTTAATTGGTTTTTCAGTGGCCTTAACAGGCCTTTGACCGTTTGGCAGGAGCACAGCCACCTCCGGCAGGCACCAGCCGAACAAAAGACAACCAACGTCAACACACGCCATTTTACATATCAGCTTGCAGGGCCCACCCCTGCAGGCCAACGTGAAAATTCTCCCCAATGTGTTTAATGTCACTAACACACACAGAGACACACACAGACATGCACACACGGACCAGTGGGAATCTTCACAATGTATTTATAATGTTACTAACACACACAAACGAGCACATGTGCACACACGCAGACATGCGCACACGGACCAGAGGGAATCTTCACAATGTATTTGTAATGTTACTAACACACACAAACGAGCACATATGCACACACGCAGCAAACATACACACAGACAAATACACACAGACCAGAGGCAATCTTCAAAATGTGTTGATAATATCAGTAACACACACAAAGACACACACACACACACACACACACACACACACACACACACACACACACACACACACACACACACACACACACACACACACACACACACACACACACACACACACACACACACACACACACAGGCCAGAGAAAACCTTCAATATGTGTTTATAATGTGGAAAGGGCGGAGAGATAGAGAGAGAGAGGTGCTTGTGTAGACAAACAAGCAGTGATAGAAGCAGATCATCAAAAGATGTCAGCGACAATGGTACAATAGAACACATAGGTGTTAAAGTTAAAGTTGGTGATATTATCTAAACGAATGTGCTAATTAAGAATGGATGGTAGGGCACTCAAGGTACAGCTCTAGTGGGGGTGGGGGGAGCATAAAAGATTTTAAAATATTTAAAAATAATGGAAATAGGTGGGAAAAGAAAAATCTATATAATTTATAGGGAAAAAAAAGGGAAAAAGGGGGAAACAGAAAGGGGGTGGGGATGGGGGAAGGAGCTCACGACCTAAAGTTGTTGAATTCAATATTCAGACAGGAAGGCTGTAAGGTGCCTAGTCGGAAGATGAGGTGTTGTTCCTCCAGTTTGCGTTGGGCTTCACTGGAACAATGCAGTAAGCCAAGGACAGACATGTGGGCAAGAGAGCAGGGTGGAGTGTTAAAATGGCAAGCGACAGGGAGGTTTGGGTCATTCTTGCGGACAGACCGCAGGTGTTCTGCAAAGCGGTCGCCCAGTTTACGTTTGGTCTCTCCAATGTAGAGGAGACCACATTGGGAGCAACGAATGCAGTAGACTAAGTTGGGGGAAATGCAAGTGAAATGCTGCTTCACTTGAAAGGAATGTTTGGGCCCTTGGACGGTGAGGAGAGAGGAAGTGAAGGGGCAGGTGTTACATCTTTTGCGTGGGCATGGGGTGGTGCCATAGGAGGGGGTTGAGGAGTAGGGGGTGATGGAGGAGTGGACCAGGGTGTCCCGGAGGGAGCGATCCCTACGTTGCTCCCAATGTGGTCTCCTCTACATTGGAGAGACCAAACGTAAACTGGGCGACCGCTTTGCAGAACACCTGCGGTCTGTCCGCAAGAATGACCCAAACCTCCCTGTCGCTTGCCATTTTAACACTCCACCCTGCTCTCTTGCCCACATGTCTGTCCTTGGCTTGCTGCATTGTTCCAGTGAAGCCCAACGCAAACTGGAGGAACAACACCTCATCTTCCGACTAGGCACCTTACAGCCTTCCGGTCTGAATATTGAACTCAATAACTTTAGGTCGTGAGCTCCCTCCCCCATCCCCACCCCCTTTCTGTTTCCCCCTTTTTCCCCTTTTTTTTCCCTATAAATTTTATAGATTTTTCTTTTCCCACCTACTTCCATTATTTTTAAATATTTTAAAATCTTTTATGCTCCCCCCACCCCCACTAGAGCTGTACCTTGAGTACCCTACCATCCATTCTTAATTAGCACATTCGTTTAGATAATATCACCAACTTTAACTTTAACACCTATGTGTTCTATTGTACCATTGTCACTGACATCTTTTGATGATCTGCTTCTATCACTGCTTGTTTGTCTACACAACCACCTCTCTCTCTCTCTATCTCTCTGCCCCCCCACACACACACCTTAAACCAGCTTATATTTCAACTCTTTCTTGGACTCGAAATCAAGTTCTGTTGAAGGGTCATGAGGACTCGAAACGTCAACTCTTTTCTTCTCCGCCGATGCTGCCAGACCTGCTGAGTTTATCCAGGTAATTCTGTTTTTGTTTTGGATTTCCAGCATCCGCAGTTTTCTTTGTTTTTATCTCTGTGTTTATAATGTCACTAACACAAACACCCACACAGAGAGATGTGCACGCACAGACCAGAGAGAATCTTCACACGGTGTTTATAATGTCACCAACACACACAGACAAACACACACAGATAGACAAACACACGCAGATCAAAGGAAAGTAGAAGGAGCCAGAAAAGTTGATTTGAAACTACATTCAATAAGATCAGCCTCTTATTGAATGGTGGAGCAGGCCCCAAGAGCTGAATGGCCTACTCCTGCTCCTTCATTCCTATGTTCCTAAAATATACCCCAAGGTACTTCGCAGGAGAGATTATCAATGCTTCAACCAAGGAATAGGCTTTAAGGGGCATCTTAAAGAAGAGAGAGGAGGAAAATTTTAAGGAGGAATTTCCAGAGCTTAGAGAATCAATAGTGAAAGCCATGGCTAGCCACGGTGGATTGATTCAAACCGGGCATGGACAAGAGGTCAGAATTAGATTTGTGCAGACATCTCAAAGGTTTGTTGGGCTGCAAGAAATTAGAGAGTTAAGGTGCAGTGGGGGGTGGAGGGGGGTGGGTGAGAGGGAAGATGAGGGAGAAATTTGAAAGCAAGGCTGAGTACTTGCGGGGAGATAATGGCATAGTGGTAATGTTACTGGGCTAGTAATGTAGAGGTTCAGGTTAACAGGCTAATGCTCTGGGGACATGGGTTCGAATCCCACAATGGCAGCTGGTGGAATTTTTTAAAATTCAGTTATTAAAATGTGGAGTTAAAAGCTGTCTCAATCATGGTGACCATGTAACTGCTGTTGATTGTGGTACTGGCCCATCTGGTTCACTGATGTCCTTGAGGGAAAGAAATCTGCTGTCCCTTACCCTGCCTGACCTACATGTGACTCCAGACCCACAGCAACGGGGTCGATCCCTAACTGCCTTCTGAAATGGCCTAGCCAGCCACTCAGAACAAGGGTGATTGGTGATTGGCAGAAAATGCTGGCCTCAGTTGCCACATTCCATGAGAGAATTAAAGAGAGGTTTTAAACCTGAGACATTGCCTGATCAGGAGCCAATTAGGTCAGCAAGCACCGGGGACATGGGCTGAAGGGAATTTGGTATGAGCTCGAATGGTTTCACTAGTGGGTGGATTTGTGGTGTGCAAGGCGTATCGGCTGGAATCTGTAGAGAATTGTGTCTGTTCGTGATTGCAAGCTTTGTCAGCAGAAGGTAAGCAAAGCTCATTAAAAGTCGGTGTGTGATTGATGGAACTTTCCTTATTATACGCAGCCCGGAGACTGTATAGTGTCCTTTATAGATCTCATTAAAGTGATTCTCTTTCATAACCAGTTGGGTAGCAGATGCTCATTAGCAGAGTGCAGTCAGCTCAACATTGCTTAGGTTGTTTCCTCACTCTCTCATTGAAATAGGGAAGAATTTCATTTCTGTTGTAAAGTACCATGCTGACTCTTCAAACTGGTAATGACAGACCTCAACTTTCCTTGCAACTTTCAGCATTCCAGAGGGACCATGCCCCCCATCATATCCCTGGTCCATTTCTTTGTTATCCACACAAACCTAGTACCCTTCCCATGGCACGTTTCTGATCTAACACCTGCCATTTTACCTCCTCTCTCTTCACTGTCCAAAACCCCAAACACTCCGTCCATGTGAAGCAATGATTTATGTGTACTCTACTCCTTTCAACCTAGTCTACTGTATTCATGGCTACACAATGTAATCTCCTCTACACTGAGGAGATCAAACACAGGTCGCGGGACCGATTTGTGGGACATCTCTGTTCGGACTGCAAGCATGGCCCTAAGCTTCCAGTGGTCCGTCACTTTAATTCTCCACCCTGCTCTCACGCTGACATCTCTGTCCTCGGCCTGCTGCACTGTTGCAGTGAAGCTTAATATAAACATGAGGAACAGCCCCTCATCTTTCAGTTAGGCATTTTACAGCCTTCTGGACTCAACAGAGTTCAACAAATTCAGACCATAAGCTCTGTCCCCCATTTTATTACCTTTTCTTTCCTTGTTTTATTTTTTCCTCCTTTCAGTCACCAGCACATCTGCTCCAGACACACCTTTTGTTTATATGTTCCTGCTATGACCGATGCAACTGGTAAAGCTGAATAATTAAAAACTCCTGGGGGGAAGCTTTAAACAACTGTCATAACCTATAATTTTACGTGTTATATTTGAGATGCGACTCTAAATTCAAGAATCAGACCACCAGTTCAAGGTTTTACCTTAAACTAAATGAAACATTTTATTAGTTTACACAGGTTAAAATATATATTCACATGGCTTCAAATTACTACTATCATAACTTTTAACAAACTCCCAACCTAATCTCCATTAAGGCACAGACTGAACCAAACACCAGGCGAAGCATTTTCACCTTACGAATTCAAGATGATGTCCTTTCACTTTGGTTCCTGTGGAGCCAGTTGGAGGCTACAGCTGCCTTTTGATTTCACATTGTCTCTGCCCTGCACACCCGAAAACTGATGAAGTTATACCTACCAGCCCCATTGAATTTCATTTCTGTTGTAAAGTACCATGCTGACTCTTCAAACTGGTAATGACAGACCTCAACTTTCCTTGCAACTTTCAGCATTCCAGAGGGACCATACCCCCCATCATATCCCTGGTCCATTTCTTTGTTATCCACACAAACCTAGTACCCTTCCCATGGCACCTTTCTGATCTAACACCTGCCATTTTACCTCCTCTCTCTTCACTGTCCAAAACCCCAAACACTCCTTCCATGTGAAGCAGTGATTTATGTGTACTCTACTCCTTTCAACCTAGTCTACTATACTCATGGCTCACAATGTGATCTCCTCTACACTGAGGAGATCAAACACAGGTCGCGTGACTGATTAATTTTCATTGTATCAACAGCCTCTGAACTAAACCTTTCTAACAATAAAACCCCATTCATAGTATCATTTTTATTAGTGATTTAAACATATGGCTTGGTAGCTGCGAGATAGGTGTCCGTTTTGACCCCACTTCTTGAATGTCCCATTCAAAAAATGCAAATGCAGGCTATCTCTCTTATATATCAAAACTAGTACATATCAAAGCACCCAGACTAACTGGCTTTAATCCAATTAAGACACACCCACAGACTAAACCTCTATTTTAAAAGAAAAATATTTTCCAATAATATTATATACATTAATACCTTCACGACAGTTCCTTTTACTGTCCCATCTCCTTTCCCTTTGGCCCTGGAGGACTAACTCTTCTATCATTCAATCTCTCCTGTCTTCCACCTATCACAGACCTTCCTTTTGTCCTTTTCCCACCCACCCCTTGCTCAAAACCTATTACATCTCGAACATTTCCCAGTTCTGATGAAAGGTCACAGACTGAAACGTTGGCTCTGTTTCTCTCTCCACGGATGCTGACATGACCTGCTGAGTATTTCCAGCATTTTCTGTTTCTATTTCAGGTTTCCCACATCTGCGGTATTCTGCTTTTCAACTTTCTTAGATCTGATGCCCAGGAAATAAAAACTTGCACTTTTGTTTAGTGCCTTTCATGACTACAGGATAACCCAAAGTGTTCACAGCCAATGTTAAAGTGTAGAAAACAAAAACAGAATTACCTGGAAAAACTCAGCAGGTCTGGCAGCAGCGGCGGAGAAGAAAAGAGTTGACGTTTTGAGTCCTCATGACCCTTCGACAGAACTTGAGTTCGAGTCCAAGAAAGAGTTGAAATATAAGCTGGTTTAAGGTGTGTGTGTGGTGGGCGGAGAGAGAGAGACAGAGAGAGAGAAGTGGAGGGGGTTGGTGTGGTTGTAGGGACAAACAAGCAGTGATAGAAGCAGATCATCAAAAGATGTCACCAACAATAGAACAAAAGAACACATAGGTGTTAAAGTTGGTGATATTATCTAAACGAATGTGCTAATTAAGAATGGATGGTAGGGCACTCAAGGTATAGCTCTAGTAGGGGTGGGGAGAGCATAAAAGATTTTAAAATATTTAAAAATAATGGAAATAGGTGGGAAAAAAAATCTATATAATTTATTGGAAAAAAACAAAAGGAAGGGGGAAACAGAAAGGGGGTGGGGATGGGGGAGGGAGCTCAAGACCTAAAGTTGTTGAATTCAATATTCAGTCCGGAAGGCTGTAAAGTGCCTAGTCGGAAGATGATGTGTTGTTCCTCCAGTTTGCGTTGGGCTTCACTGGAACAATGCAGCAAGCCAAGGACAGACATGTGGGCAAGAGAGCAGGGTGGAGTGTTAAAATGGCAAGCGACAGGGAGGTTTGGGTCATTCTTGTGGACAGACCGCAGGTGTTAAAGTGTAGACACTATCCTAGTTCAGATAGGCAGGCAGTGAAGGATAGAACTGGCACCTAATCTTTATAAGCTTTTATTTGCAGAGATACACATTGCAAACATACACCTCCTAACATGACACCCACAGTTTCAGTCTGCTCCTATATATAGGAGCTCAAGTGAATCCCCAATAAAAGCCCACCACATGCACACTGTGAAATTCTCAATTATTATATGATTAAAAGTCACTCTTGTAATGTAGGAAACACAGGAGTCAATTTATACTCAGCAAGCTCCCATAAGCAGCAATAGCCAATAGTGATTATGAAGGAATAAATGTTCTCCAAGAGTCTGGGGGCAATAGGTGTGCATGGGATCTTTAACCTGAGAAAGGTCAGAATCTGCTGTTTCAAAATGGCATGGAACTCAGCAATAATGTGGAAAAGCTCAGCGATCTAGCAGTGTGTGTGTGTGTGTGTGTGTGTGTCTGTGCAGAATTCACTAAAATCCTCCTGGACAGGTGCTAGAAAAGGCTTATGGATTGTTGGCTTTAACTCAAGTCGACAGGGATACAAAGAGGTGGAAGTAATACTGAAACAAAAACAGAATTACCTGGAAAAACTCAGCAGGTCTGGCAGCATCGGCGGAGAAGAAAAGAGTTGACGTTTCGAGTCCTCATGACCCTTCGACAGAACTTGATTTCGAGTCCAGGAAAGAGTTGAAATATAAGCTGGTTTAAGGTGTGTGGGGGGGGGGGGGGGGGGAAGGAGAGAGAGAGAGAGACAGAGGTGCTTGTGTAGACAAACAAGCAGTGATAGAAGCAGATCATCAAAAGATGTCAGTAACAATGGTGCAAAAGAACACATAGGTGTTAAAGTTAAAGTTGGTGATATTATCTAAACGAATGTGCTAATTAAGAATGGATGGTAGGGCACTCAAGGTACAGCTCTAGTGGGGGTGGGGGGAGCATAAAGGATTTTAAAATATTTAAAAATAATGGAAATAGGTGGGAAAAGAAAAATCTATAAAATTTATAGGGAAAAAAAAGGGGGAAAAAAAGGGGGAAACAGAAAGGGGGTGGGGATGGGGGAGGGAGCTCACGACCTAAAGTTATTGAATTCAATATTCAGACCGGAAGGCTGTAAGGTGCCTAGTCGGAAGATGAGGTGTTGTTCCTCCAGTTTGCGTTGGGCTTCACTGGAACAATGCAGTAAGCCAAGGACAGACATGTGGGCAAGAGAGCAGGGTGGAGTGTTAAAATGGCAAGCCACAGGGAGGTTTGGGTCATTCTTGCGGACAGACCGCAGGTGTTCTGCAAAGCGGTCGCCCAGTTTACGTTTGGTCTCTCCAATGTAGAGGAGACCACATTGGGAGCAACGAATGCAGTAGACTAAGTTGGGGGAAATGCAAGTGAAATGCTGCTTCACTTGAAAGGAATGTTTGGGCCCTTGGACGGTGAGGAGAGAGGAAGTGAAGGGGCAGGTGTTACATCTTTTGCGTGGGCATGGGGTGGTGCCATAGGAGGGGGTTGAGGAGTAGGGGGTGATGGAGGAGTGGACCAGGGTGTCCCGGAGGGAGCGATCCCTACGGAATGCCGATAAGGGGGGTGAAGGGAAGATGTGTTTGGTGGTGGCATCATGCTGGAGTTGGCGGAAATGGCGGAGGATGATCCTTTGAATGCGGAGGCTGGTGGGGTGATAAGTGAGGACAAGGGGGACCCTATCATGTTTCTGGGAGGGAGGAGAAGGCGTGAGGGCGGATGCGCGGGAGATGGGCCGGACACGGTTGAGGGCCCTGTCAACGACCGTGGGTGGAAAACCTCGGTTAAGGAAGAAGGAGGACATGTCAGAGGAACCGTTTTTGAAGGTAGCATCATCGGAACAGATGCGACGAAGGCGAAGGAACTGGGAGAATGGGAGTGGTGTCCTTACAGGAAGCGGGGTGTGAGGAGCTGTAGTCGAGGTAGCTGTGGGAGTCGGTGGGTTTGTAGTGGATATTGGTGGACAGTCTATCACCAGAGATTGAGACAGAGAGGTCAAGGAAGGGAAGGGAAGTGTCAGAGATGGACCACGTGAAAATGATGGAGGGGTGGAGATTGGAAGCAAAATTAATAAATTTTTCCAAGTCCCGACGAGAGCATGAAGCAGCACCGAAGTAATCATCGATGTACCGGAGAAAAAATTGTGGAAGGGGGCCGGGGTAGGACTGCAACAAGGAATGTTCCACATATCCCATAAAGAGACAGGCATAGCTGGGGCCCATGCGGGTACCCATAGCCACACCTTTTATTTGGAGAAAGTGAGAGGAGTTGAAGGAGAAATTGTTCAACGTGAGAACAAGTTCAGCCAGACGGAGGAGAGTAGTGGTGGATGGGGATTGTTCGGGCCTCTGTTCGAGGAAGAAGCTAAGGGCCCTCAGACCATCCTGGTGGGGGATGGAGGTGTAGAGGGATTGGACGTCCATGGTGAAGAGGAAGCGGTTGGAGCCAGGGAACTGGAAATTGTTGATGTGACGTAAGGTGTCAGAGGAATCACGGATGTAGGTGGGAAGGGAGGAAAACAAACTGGAGGAACAACACCTCATCTTCCGACTAGGCACCTTACAGCCTTCCGGTCTGAATATTGAATTCAATAACTTTAGGTCGTGAGCTCCCTCCCCCATCCCCACCCCCCTTTCTGTTTCCCCCTTTTTTTCCCCCTTTTTTTTCCCTATAAATTTTATAGATTTTTCTTTTCCCACCTATTTCCATTATTTTTAAATATTTTAAAATCCTTTATGCTCCCCCCACCCCCACTAGAGCTGTACCTTGAGTGCCCTACCATCCATTCTTAATTAGCACATTCGTTTAGATAATATCACCAACTTTAACTTTAACACCTATGTGTTCTTTTGCACCATTGTTACTGACATCTTTTGATGATCTGCTTCTATCACTGCTTGTTTGTCTACACAAGCACCTCTGTCTCTCTCTCTCTCTCCTTCCCCCCCCCCACCCCCCCCCACACACCTTAAACCAGCTTATATTTCAACTCTTTCCTGGACTCGAAATCAAGTTCTGTCGAAGGGTCATGAGGACTCGAAACGTCAACTCTTTTCTTCTCCGCCGATGCTGCCAGACCTACTGAGTTTTTCCAGGTAATTCTGTTTTTGTTGAAGTAATACTGAAGTTGTTTAAAGCTCTGCTTTTCTTTATTCTCTCATGAGATGTGAGTTCAACTGCCAAGGCCAGCATTTGTTGCCCATCCCTAATTGCCCTTGAACTGAATAGCTTGCTAGGCCATTTCAGAGGGTATTTAAGAGTCAACCACACTGTGGTATGCCTGGAGTTGCCAGTAAGCTAGACCAGGTAAGGATGGCAGATTTTCTTCACTAAAGAGTCAGATGGATTTTTACAAAAATCAATGATAGTTATCATGGTCACCATTACTGAAACTAGCTTTATATCCCAGAACAATGCTTGGCAGTTACCATCAACTGGTAGATTCTGCATGGCAACATATCAACCAATCAGAGTCCACTTGCCGGCCATTCAGCACTCTCTTCTCATACAGTATAAATTGTTGATTCTTTTACATTTGGTATTCTTGCTAATTGCCCTGATGATGATTTCAAGATGAAAAGCTTCAACAAAAAAAGTCTTTGTCAGCAATAAGTGAAAACTGTGATTGATCACTTCTTGTTAGGCATAGGTAATCAACGTTACTGAACCAAGGCATGTAAATGGAATCAAGCTACACATCAGCCATGAACAACTGAAGGGCAGATCAAGCTCAAAGGGCTGAATGACCTCTCCCCATTCTTATGTTCCCAACCTTCTGGCTTATGCTCTACACTTCTGATTACCCTTGGTCCCTTGTATCATGGCTACTGACAGTCATGCGATCATTTGTCCATATCTGTACATCATCCTCCGGCCCTACAGCCCTCAGTGCTCTCTGCACTCCTCCGGGTCTGGCCCCCTTGCATATCCCCAATTTCCATCCCCCTGCCCATTGGTGATCATGCCTTTAGTTGTCTAGACCCTAAGCTCTGGAATTCCATCTGTCAATCTCTCACTCTCCTCCTTCAAAATGCTCTTTAAAACCACACTTTGACCAAGTTTTTGGCAAGATGTCCATTTTACATGATAAGCTGTCAGATTTCTGTCTGTTATGTGTTCCTCTGAAGCATCTAGGGATGTGTTAAGCGTGGGAAATGTATATAAATGCAGATTATTGTTGTTTTGGCTAGTGATTATCAGTGATTTGGAGACTGTATTGATCTTGCATGATGTCTCTCCCAATGGATACCAAGAAACAATGGGAACCTTGGCCAAATTCTGCCCCCTCACCATCTCAGTGCGCCAGTCTTGCTTTGTATGGCAGCAGCTAAGTCAGTACAGGCCAAGGATCGCCTCTGGGACCAGTCTGTTGAGTGTGACCCTATCCCACTCAGGCCAGTAAACTGAAATAATCCAGCCATCTCATTTTAAGTTCTGGCCTAAGCATTGTACAATCCTTTGAGATTTCGAAATGTTTCTTTGGAACTCTCTTCCTCAAAAGGCAGTGGAATCAGAATCTTTGAATATTTTTAAGCCAGAGCTGGATAGATTCTTGATAAGCAAGGGGGTGAAAGGTTATCTGGAATGTGGGGGTTGAGGCTACATTCAGATCAGCCATGATCCTATTGAATGGCGGAGCAGGCTCGAGGGGCCAAGTGGCCTACTCCTGCTCCTAGTTCATTACGTAATCCAGAAAAAGGACCATCTGGTGGGATGCGTCCAGTTTTACGAGCTTGTTGATGAGAGAAGAGGCTGAATGTCTGCTGCCGCTGGACTGTCATTCAGACATTGTCAAGTTAGATAAGTAAGATAAAATAGTGCAGACACACACCCATTCCCCCACAGCCCTGGGGTACAGCACGTTAGCACACCAAGCCCTCTCTACAGCCTTTCTCCACCCACGCCACATCCGCTTGTCATTGTGAGCTCCATATGCGAGTACAAAACATGTGTTTTGCAAACCTGCTCTCGTTAACTCAAGAGTCGCTGGCTCCATCCCAAATTGGAAAGCTTACAAAGAAATGTGACATTTGCCAAGATAGTAACTATTTGTTCACTGCAAAATTTGAACAAGTAATTTATTTTATGGCTATTTACTATCAAGCTATCGTTTCACAAAGTCTTATCGGTCCATTCAAGCCTTTTTATTCCTGTGCCAACTGCAGGTTCTTGGAAGGACTGTTCAATCTCTTCTAAAGGGCCAATGTATATTTCCCAGCCTTAATTGCCCTTGAGAATGTGGTGGTGAGCTGTCTTCTTAAACCTTTGCAGTTCATATGATGTAGGTACGCTCACAGTGCTATTAGGAAGGGAGTTTCAGGATTGTGACCCAGCAACAATGAAGGAATGGTCGATATATTTCCATGTCAGGATGGTGAGTGCAGTGAATTGGAGGGGAACTTCCAGATGGTGGTGTTCCCATGCGCCTGCTGCCCTTGTCCTTCTAGGTGGCAGTGGTGGTGGATTTGGAAGGTGTTGTCTAAGGGGGCTTGATGTGTTTCTGTAGTGCATCTTGTAGATGGTAAACACTGTGTGTCGATGGTGGAGTGAGTGAATGTTTAAGGTGTTTGATGAGGTGCCAATCAAGTGGGCTGCTTTGTCCTGGATGGTGTCAAGCTTGTGAGTGTTGTGGGAGCTGCACTCAGCCAGGCAAGTGGAGAGTATTCCATCACACTCCTGACTTGTGCCTTGTAGATGGTGGACAGGCTTTGGGGAGTCAGCAAGTGAATTACTCATCGCAGGATTCCTAGGCTCTGACCTGCTTTTGTAGCCACAGTATTTATATGACTAGTCCAGTTCAGTTTCTGGTCAATAGTAACCCCCCAGGATATTGATAGTGGGGGATTCAGTGATGGTAATGCCATTGAACATCAAGGGCTGATGGTTAGATTCTTTCTTTTGTGTTTTTTTTTAATTCTTTCATGGGATGGGAGCATTGCTGTCTTGGCCAGCATTTATTGTCCATCCCTAATTGCCCTTGTTCAGAGGGCATTTTTCAAGAGTCAACCACATTGATGTGGGTCTGGAGTTACATGTAGGCCAGGACCAGGTAAGGACAGCAGATTTCCTTCCCTAGAGGGCATTAATGAACCAGATGGGTTTTTATGACAATCGACAATGGTTTCCTGGTTATCATCAAACTTTTAATTCCAGATATTTGTTGAATTCAAATTCCATCATCTGCCATGGAGGGATTCAAATACGGGTCCCAGAGCATTACCCTGGGGCTCTTGATTATCAGTCCAGGGGCAAAACCACTACACCAGCACTTCCCCTGTCGGAGATGGTCATTGCCTGGTACCTGTGTGGTGTGAATGTTACTTGCCACTTGTCAGCCCAAGCCTAGATATTGTCCAGGTCTTGCTGCATTTGGACATGGACTGCTTCAGTATCTGAGGAGTTGCGAATGGTGCTGAACATTGTGCAACCATCAGCAAACATCCCCACCTCTGACCTTATGATGGAAGGAAGGTCATTGATGACTGAGAAGGTCATGTCTGTTTCGTTGTGTGTTCAGAGTCTGGATAAGCTTTTTTGGGGTTTTATTATTTTCCCATAGTAAGCTACTTGGGACAGTAGTTTGTTAAAACCATTACTCTTTATTTATAGCTACTATATACAAATTGGGACCTTAGCACAAGGTTGGAACTTCTACTCCCTCCAGCTCTGTTGTTACGTCATCATTACATCAGCATCATGTACTCCTGATGTTAACCCTTTACTCTACCTATATACAGTCTCCTACAATGCCAATTGTGGATCTTCCGGTTCTGAAACCACACTGGGATTTGGGATAGATGCATCCAGCCAGGATCTGCAGTCTGCCAAGAACAGCCTAGCAGTCTGTTGGACTGCAACTTTGATGCATTCAGGATCTTATTTCCTGGATCGCTCTTATAATGAATGAGAGAGGACCAATTAGCGTCAATGGCAAACTCCATCACAGTGATGTTATCCTGAAGCCAGTCAGCATTTTTACACTCTCCCTTCCCATGTGAGACTCATGTGTCTCACAGGCCAATGTGTCTAGTGTGTGGGTGAATGGAGTTAGGATGCTTTCCATGTTTGTGTGATAGGTTGCTTCTTATTGAATTTGTAAGTAATGTAAATATTATTTTAGAAAGTATATACTGAGACAATGTGTTTAAGATCCCCTGTGTCCTCATTCTCATTGTAAAATATCAAAGAGCAAATTGGATAAAAATACCCCAGTACCTAGAACTCACCTTGATTGACCTCTTGATTGACCAGTACTGAAGAGTACTGGTACCTGGTATCAATTTTACAGTTTCATCCTTGGGATGTGGGCTTCACTGGCAAGGCAAGCAATCATTGTCCTTTGAGAAGATTGTTTATGAATCACCAGCCCATAGTACTGTTAGGAAGGAAGTTCCAGGAGTTGGACCCAGAGGCAATGAAGGATATATTTCCAAGCCTTGATGACATGTGCTCATAGTGGTTCTGCTTTTCCATCTACACTTCATCTAAACACATCCTTTGTTTCTTTACTTGGTCTTTTGCCTTTCATTCTCATCTGTTCCATCAGTTAAGTGCTCCTGTCCTCCATCCCATCAGAATGCTTCCCTTATTTCCTCCTCTAACCATCGCCCTGTGATCCCCCCCCTTCCCCACCCCCCACACCATCCCACCACCCCTCCACAGTCAACTTCCCCCTGCCTCTGCACTTGCTTAAAACATGTTACATTTCCAAGTTTTTCCAATTCCGCTGATAGTCAATGTTTCAGGTCTGTGACCTGTGTTTTCTCTCTCTCCACAGAGCTGCTGAGTAGCTCCAGCATTTTCTGCCTTTATTTCAGATTTCCAGCATCTGCAGTACTTTGCTTCTGTGCTGCCATGGAATTGAGGATGTGAGTTAGAGAGGAGCTTGGAGCTGGTTGTGTGGCAACACCCCTGCTCCCCTTGATATACTAGGTGACCTGGGAGGTGAGGTGACTAGACAGGGCCATAGAACCCAGGCAGCTTACACTGTACACTTGTAATTTTGCTGCCACTCAAACCCTTGACCTTGATGACTTTAGTACAGAAAAGGTTAACTGAATCCCAACTTATGACTGACAGACTGACTCACTTCAGGAATTGCTGTTCAAATTAATTCAATTATAAACAGTTAATTTGCTTAAAAGTCTGAGATGCAAACAGTCAATCAACCCAATTGCATTCTGTCAATAAACCGCATACTCCGGCTATACGGGGTTAATATTTGAGGAGAGATTAAGTAATGATTCTAAGAAAAATAGTGGCTCTGTGCCAGTACTGATGCAAGGTGCTAACTGGTATTCCTGTCCACATGGTGTCGGGAGTTAGATATCGTATGATTCTAGAGGCAGCACCCTCACCCCTGATTCAGAAAGTCACGGGTTCAGAATGCCACCCCAGACACATACCCTACACTGCCTCTCCTAATGCAGTATTGAGGGAGTGCTGCACTGTCCAAAATGCTACCAGTCAGTGGCCAGAATTTTCCCGTTGGCAATTTGGGGGCCATTGACAGGATAATTAAGGTAAGTAAAGACCCTGCCCGTTCCACCTTAAGGCTGGAGGGCAGGCCAAGAGCCCCAGTGGGCTTCTGAAAAGACATGAAACTTCATCCACTGGCGGGATGAGGTTTCATATCTGTTTAAAAAATCTTTAATCAAGTTTATGTAATATTTATTAACATGCCCCATCTCGTGTGACAATTGGGGGGGACAATGAGGGGGACATGTTAATAATTTTTTATTGTGCTACTTTTGATGTTTCCTAAACTGTCAGCGCTCTCCCTGCGCTCTTCCGTGTGCATACGTGAAAGAGCGCACTCTGAATTAGGGAATCCTTCCCCCTCCCCCCACCCCGCACAGGAAGCACAAAATGGTGGCGGGGCCCGTTTCGGCGGCGGAGTTCGGCTGCCCGCCTACTGCCAACCCGGTGGGGCCCGCCCGGCCATCGAGGGCTAAATTCTGCCCTGTATCTGCCCACGCGGGTGGGTATAAGAGATCCTGTCAGCTACTGATTTGAAGAACATCAGGGATGGGGGTGGTTTGGGGGGGTTGCGGGGGGGGAGGGGGGGCGGGGAAGAGTGAGGGTGTAAATTGTCCAACATCTATCCCTCAACCAACATCTGTGCAAACTGATGATTTGGCCATTGTCACATTGCTCTATGTGGGAGACTGCTGCGCGCAAGTTGGCTGCCATATTTCCGACACTATATCAGGGACTATGCTTCAAAGGTATTTCCTTGGCTGTAAAGCACCTTTGGACATCCTGAGGTAACAAGAAGTGCCATATAAACTCCTTAACTGCTAAAACAATTATCCATGCAGTTATAGCACTCTGGATGCTGCAGCTGTGCCAGCGCTGCCTGCCCATGGTCCAATTCAGGCCCTAAAGTGGGCGCTATAATGCATAACAAAAACAGAACTACCTGGAAAAACTCAGCAGGTCTGGCAGCATCGGAGAAGAAAAGAGTTGACGTTTCGCGTCCTCATGACCCTTCGACAGAACTTGATGCATGCTGGGAGAGGCCTGTGCTCAACTTCTAGCCTGGGAGATTTGGCACAAGCCCCCAGGTTTTAGTAAGGAGGACTTTGCAAGGCTGCGTGTGCCATTTTCATTTCCACTGCCTAGGTCGATGCCAGGCGGTCCATCCAGTTTCCTTCCTTTTTGATGTGAAAGCAGTTTGGTACCTTCTTGGCCTTTTAAGAGTCAACCACATTACTGTGAGTCTGGAGTTACATGTAGGCCAGATCAGGTAAAGCTCCCGAAAGTGCATTAGTGAACAAGATGGGTTTTTAAACAACAATCAACAGTTGTTTCATGGTCACTATTACCAAGGCTAGCTTTCAATTCCAGGTTTATTAATTGAATTTAAGCTCCACCAGCTGCTGCAGTGGGATCTGAACCCATGTTGCCTGGGCATTAGCCTAGGCCCCTGGCTGACTCATCCAGCAGCATTACCACTGCGCCACCACATCCCCCAGCCTTGGGCCTCTGGTGGGTGCTATGCCAGCTGCTGCCACTACTTCCCCTGGCACTGCCGGGAAATGGAATGTTGGCAGACTTTGAATAGCCAGTAGCTCTCGAGGTTCAGGATTCCTGCCCCCGTGCCCTAAATTCAGAGGAAGGCCTGGCACCAGCTGGTTCAATGTCTGATGGGAAGTTTAGAAGGCCGGCCTCTTCCAAAGGATGAGACCACCCACCCCCATCATCTGTACTGAATTCCATCCAGGGTCTTCTTAAACATAGCCTTAAAATAAAGGGAATCTGTTTAACAGTGTCATTCATTCACTCACTCACTCTTGTGTGCTCTGCCCAAAAGAAGGCAGGTTAGGTGGAGATAGCAAGCATATAATACCCTGGGCTTTATTAATAGGGGCATGGAGTACAGAGCAAGGAGATTATGCTGAACACTAATCAGACCTCAGCTGGAGTATTGTGTACAGTTCTGGACGCCACCTTACAGAAAGGATGTGAACTCATTGGAGAGAGCGCAGAAGAGGTTTACAGAAATGATTCCAGGGGTGAGAAACTTCAGTTATGAAGACGGATTGGAGAGGTTGGGACTGTTCTCCTTGGAGAGGAGAAGTTCTAAAAGGAGATTTGATAGAGATGTTCAAAATCATGAGAGGGCTGGACAGAGTAGACAGGGAGCAGCTGTTCCCATTCGTAAAATGGGCCAAGAATGAGAGGGCACAGGTTTAAAGTGATTTGTGAAAGAAGTAGAATGCGATGTGAGAAATTTTTTTTTCACATAGCGAGTGGTTCGGTTCTGGAATGCCGTTCCTGGAAGTGTGTTGGGGGCAGGATGAATCCAGGCATTTAAGAGGACAATAGATGATCATTTGAACAGAAACAATATGCAAGGGTACAGTGTCCAGCAATAGACAATGTCTATTTGAACAGTGTCCACAAGTAAACAGTCCATTAAAAGTGTCCAATAATAAATAACAGGATCCAGCAGTAAACAATATTTATTTACACAGTCTCTGATCGTAAACAGAGTCTATTTAAACAAGGTCCATCAGCAAACAGTCTATTTATACAGTGTCCTACATTAAACAGTCTATTTAAACAGTGCCTGCAAGTCAACAGAATCTATTTAAACAGTGCCTGCAAGTCAACAGAATCTATTTAAACAGTGCCTGCAAGTAAACAATCCATTAAAAGTGTCTGACAGTAAATCGAGTCTATTTAAACAGTGCCCAACAGTAAAAAGAGTTTATTAACAGTGTCCATACATGAGCCCTATGTTAAATAGGCTCAATTTGAATAGTGCCCTATAGTAAACAGAGTCTATTTAAACAGTGTCCTTCATTAAACTGAGTCCATTTCAACAGTCCGCTACAGTAAACAGTCTATTTTAACAGTGCCCTACATTAAACAGTCTATTTAAACAGTGTCCTACAGTAAACAGTCCATTGAAACAGTGTCCTACAGTAAACAGTCCATTGAAACAGTGCCCTACAGTAAACAGTCCATTGAAACAGTGTCCTACAGTAAACAGTCCATTGAAACAGTGCCCTACAGTAAACAAAAACAAAAACAGAATTACCTGGAAAAACTCAGCAGGTCAGCAGGTCTGGCAGCATCGGCGGAGAAGAAAAGAGTTGACATTTCGAGTCCTCATGACCCTTCGACTCAAGTTCTGTCGAAGGGTCATGAGGACTCGAAACGTCAACTCTTTTCTTCTCCGCCGATGCTGCCAGATCTGCTGAGTTTTTCCAGGTAATTCTGTTTTTGTTTTTGTTTTGGATTTCCAGCATCTGCAGTTTTTTTGTTTTTATCCCTACAGTAAACAGTCCATTGAAACAGTGTCCTACAGCAAACAGTCCATTGAAACAGTGCCCTACAGCAAACAGTCCATTGAAACAGTGTCCTACAGCAAACAGTCCATTGAAACAGTGCCCTACAGTAAACAGTCTATTTAAACAGTGTCCTACAGTAAACAGAGTCGATTTAAAGAGTGCCCTATGTTAAACAGGGTCCATTTGAACAGCACACTACAGTAAACAGACTATTTCAACAGTGCCCCACATTAAACAGAGTCCATTTCAACATTCCCCTACAGTAAACTGTCTATTTTAACAGTGCCCTATAGTGAACAGCGTATTTAAACAGTGACCTACTGGAAACAATCTATTTAAACAGCACACTACAGTAAACCATGTAGAGTGTACAGAGTCCATTCAAACAGTGCCCTACAGTAGCCTATTTGAAGTGTCCCACAGTGAACAGAATCTATTTCAACAGTGCCCTATAGTAAAGTCTATTTAAAGAGTGCCCTATGTTAAATAGGCTCCATTTGAATAGTGCCCTATAGTAAACAGAGTCTATTTAAACTGCGTCCTCCAGTAAACAGAGTCAATATAAGCAGTGCCGTACATTAAACAGAGTCCATTTCAACAGTCCCCTACAGTAAACAGTCTATTTTAACAGTGCCCTACAGCAAGCAGTCTATTTAAACAGTGAACTACAGTAAACTCAGTCTATTTAAGCAGTGCCCTCACGTTTACAGTATCCATTTAAACAGTGTCTTACAGGAAACAGAGTCTATTTAAACAGTGCCCTGCAGTAAGCACGGTCTATTTAAACAGCACACTACAGTAAACCATCTAGAGTATACAGAGTCCATTTAAACAGTGCCCTGCAGTAGTCTACTTGAAGTGTCCCATAGTGAACAGAATCTATTTAAACAGTGATCTGCTGTAAACAGTCTATTTAAACAGTGCCCTACAATAAACAGTGCATTTAAACTGTGACATACAGTAAACACAGTCTGTTTAAGCAGTGCCCTCATGTGTACAGTGTCTATTTAAACAGTGTCCTACAGGAAACAAAATCTATTTAAATAGTGCCCTACAGTAAACAATCTATTTAAACAGCAAACTACAGTAATCTATTTGAAGTGTCCCACAGTGAACAGAATCTTTTTCAACAGGGATCTACAGTAAACAGTCTATTTAAACAGTGCCCTACAGTAAACAGAATCTATTCAAAGAGTGCCCTATGTTAAATAAAGTCCATTTGAACAGCACACTATAGCAGACAGTATATCTTAACAGTGCCCTATAGTGAACAGCGTATTTAAACAGTGACCGACTGGAAACAATCTATTTAAACAGCACACTACAGTAAACCATGTAGAGTGTACAGAGTCCAATTAAACAGTGCCCTGCAGTAGCCTATTTGAAGTGTCCCACAGTGAACAGAATATATTTAAACAGTGCCCTACAGTAAACAATCTATTTAAACAGCACACTATAGTAAACCATCTAGAGTGTACAGAGTCCATTTACACAGTGCCCTACCCTAGTCTATTTGAAGTGTCCCACAGTGAACAGAATCCATTTAAACAGTGATCTACAGTCAACGGTCTATTTAAACAGAGCCCTACAGTAAACAGTCTATTTAAACAGAGCCCTACAGTAAACAGTCTATTTAAACAGAGCCCTACAGTAAACAGTCTATTTAAACAGTCCTACAGTAAACAGTCTATTTAAACTGTGACATACAATAAACAGTCTATTTAAACAGAGCCCTACAGTAAACAGTCTATTTAAACAGTGTCCTACAGTAAACAGTCTATTTAAACTGTGACATACAATAAACAGTCTATTTAAACAGTGCCCTACAATAAACAGTCTATTTAAACAGAGCCCTACAGTAAACAGTCTATTTTAACAGAGCCCTACAGTAAACAGTCTATTTAAACAGAGCCCTACAGTAAACAGTCTATTTAAACAGAGCCCTACAGTAAACAGTCTATTTAAACAGTGTCCTACAGTAAACAGTCTACTTAAACTGTGACATACAATAAACAGTCTATTTAAGCAGAGCCCACATGTGTACAGTGTCTATTTAAATAGTGCCCTCCAGTAAACAGTCTATTTAAATAGTGCCCTATGTTAAACAGAGTCCATTTGAACAGCATACTACTGTAAACAGTCTATATTAACAGTGCCCTACAGTGAGCAGTCTATTTAAACAGTGACCTACAGGAAACACAGACTATTTAAGCAGTGCCCTCGTGTGTACAGTGTCTAGTTAAACAGTGCCCTACAGAAAACAATCTATTTAAACAGTGTCCTACAGCAAACAGTATATTTAAACAGTGCCCTACAGAAAACAATCTATTTAAACAGTGTCCTACAGCAAACAGTATATTTAAACAGTGTCCTACAATAAATAGTCTATTTAAACAGTGCCCTACAATAAACAGTCTATTTAAACAGTGTCCTACAGCAAACAGTATATTTAAACAGTGTCCTACATTAAACAGTCTATTTAAACAGTGTCCTGCAGGAAACAGTCTATTTAAACAGTGTCCTGCAGGAAACAGTCTATTTAAACAGTGTCTTACAGGAAACAGTCTATTTAAACAGTGTCCTACAGGAAACAGTCTATTTAAACAGGGTCCTACTGGAAACAGTCTATTTAAACAGTGTCCTACAGGAAACAAAACAAAAACAGAATTACCTGGAATAACTCAGCACGTCTGGCAGCATCGGCGGAGAAGAAAAGGGTTGACGTTTCGAGTCCTCATGAGCCTTCAACAGAACTAGGTGAATCCAAGGAGAGGGGTGAAACATAAGCTGGTTTAAGGTGTGTGTGTGTGTGTGTGTGTGTGTGTGTGTGTGTGTGTGTGTGTGTGTGTGTGTGTGTGTGTGTGTGTGTGTGTGTGTGTGTGTGTGTGTGTGTGTGTGTGTGTGTGTGTGTGGTGGGGGGGAGGGGGGGAATGGGTGGGCGGCGGTTTGGGTGGTGGGAGAGGAGTGGAAGGGGGTGGTATGGTTGTAGGGACAAACAAGCAGTGATAGAAGCAGATCTATAAAAAGCAGATCCCTACAGTAAACAGTCTATTCAAAAAGTGCCCTACAGTAAACAATCTATTTAAACATCTTTTGATGATCTGCTTCTATCACTGCTTGTTTGTCCCTACAACCACATCCCCCCCACCCCCCCCACCTCTCTCTCTATCTCTCCGCCCCCCACACACACACCTTAAACCAGTTTATATTTCAACTCTTTCTTGGACTCGAACTCAAGTTCTGTCGAAGGGTCATGAGGACTCAAAACGTCAACTCTTTTCTTCTCCGCCGATGCTGCCAGACCTGCTGAGTTTTTCCAGGTAATTCTGTTTTTGTTTTGGATTTCCAGCATCCGCAGTTTTTTTGTTTTTCTCCTACATTAAACAGCCTATAGAAACAGTGCCCTATAGGAAAGAGAGACTATTTAAACAGTGTCCTACAGGAAACACTCCATTTAAACAATACCCTACAGCAAACAGTCTATTTAAACAGTGCCCTACAGCAAAGAGTTTCTTTTCATAAAGTGTCCTACAGGAAACAGTCCATTTAAACAGTGCCCTATGGTTAACTGTCATTCAAACAGTGCCCAATAGTAAAGAGTCCATTTAAACAGTGCCCTATAGTAAACAGAGCTGATTTTAACAGTGCCCTATAGTAAACAGATTCCATTTAAACAGTGCCCTACAGCAAACTGAGTCTATTCAAACAGTATCCTTCAGCAAACACAGTCTATTTAAACAGTGCCCTAGATGTATCGTCTATTTAAACAGTGCCCTGCAGTAAAGAATCTATTTAAACAGTATCCTACAGGAAAGAGAGACTATTCAAACAGTGTCCAACAGGAAACAGCCTATTTGAACAGTGCCCTATATTAACCAGAGTCCAGTTAAACAGTGCCCTACAGTAAACATTCCATTTTAACAGAGTCTTCTAATAAACAAAGTCCATTTAAACAATGCCCCACAATAAACAGTCCAATTAAATTGTGTCCTACAGCAATCAGAGCCTATTTAAACAGTGCCCCACAATAAACAGTCCAGTTAAACTGTGTCCTACAGCAAACAGAGCCTATTTAAACAATGCCCCACAATAAACAGTCCAGTTAAACTGTGTCCTACAGCAAACAGAACCTATTTAAACAATGCCCCACAATAAACAGTCCAGTTAAACTGTGTCCTACAGCAAACAGAACCTATTTAAAAAGTGAACTTCAGCAAACAGTCTGTTAAACAGCGACCTAAAGTGGAGAGAGTATATTTGAACAGTGCACTACAGTAAACAGTCTATTTTAACAGTGCCCTATAGTAAACAGAGTCCATTTAAACAGTGTCCTACATTAAACAAAAACAGAATTACCTGGAAAAGCTCAGCAGGTCTGGCAGCATCAGCGGAGAAGAAAAGAGTTGACGTTTCGAGTCCTCATGACCCTTCGACAGAACTTGAGTTCGAGTCCAAGAAAGAGTTGAAATTTAAGCTGGTTTAAGGTGTGTGTGTGGGGGGCGGAGAGATAGAGAGAGAGGTGGGGGGGGTGGGGGGGGATGTGGTTGTAGGGACAAACAAGCAGTGATAGAAGCAGATCATCAAAAGATGTCAACGACAATAGTACAATAGAACACATAGGTGTTAAAGTTAAAGTTGGTGATATTATCTAAACGAATGTGCTAATTAAGAATGGATGGTAGGGCACTCAAGGTACAGCTCTAGTGGGGGTGTTTTTTTTTAATATAATGGAAATAGGTGGGAAAAGGAAAATCTTTATAATTTATTGGAAAAAAAAGAAAGGGGGAAACAAAAAGGGGGTGGGGATGGGGGAGGGAGCTCACGACCTAAAGTTGTTGAATTCAATATTCAGTCCGGAAGGCTGTAAAGTGCCTAGTCGGAAGATGAGGTGTTGTTCCTCCAGTTTGCGTTGGGCTTCACTGGAACAATGCAGCAAGCCAAGGACAGACATGTGGGCAAGAGAGCAGGGTGGAGTGTTAAAATGGCAAGCGACAGGGAGGTTTGGATCATTCTTGCAGACAGACCGCAGGTGTTCTGCAAAGCGGTCGCCCAGTTTACGTTTGGTCTCTCCAATGTAGAGGAGACCACATTGGGAGCAACGAATGCAGTAGATTAAGTTGGGGGAAATGCAAGTGAAATGCTGCTTCACTTGGAAGGAGTGTTTGGGCCCTTGGACGGTGAGGAGAGAGGACGTGAAGGGGCAGGTGTTGCATCTTTTGCGTGGGCATGGGGTGGTGCCATAGGAGAGGGTTGAGGAGTAGGGGGTGATGGAGGAGTGGACCGGGGTGTCCCGGAGGGAGCGATCCCTACGGAATGCCGATAAGGGGGGTGAAGGGAAGATGTGTTTGGTGGTGGCATCATGCTGGAGTTGGCGGAAATGGCGGAGGATGATCCTTTGATTGTGGAGGCTGGTGGGGTGATAAGTAAGGACAAGGGGGACCCTATGATGTTTCTGGGAGGGAGGAGAAGGCGTGAGGGCGGATGCACGGGAGATGGGCCAGACACGGTTGAGGGCCCTGTCAACGACCATGGGTGGAAAACCTCGGTTAAGGAAGAAGGAGGACATGTCAGAGGAACCGTTTTTGAAGGTAGCATCATCGGAACAGATGTGACGGAGGCGAAGGAACTGGGAGAATGGGATGGAGTCCTTACAGGAAGCGGGGTGTGAGGATCTGTAGTCGAGATAGCTGTGGGAGTCTGTGGGTTTGTAATGGATATTGGTGGACAGTCTATCACCAGAGATTGAGACAGAGAGGTCAAGGAAGGGAAGGGAAGTGTCAGAGATGGACCATGTGAAAATGATGGAGGGGTGGAGATTGGAAGCAAAATTAATAAATTTTTCCAAGTCCCGACGAGAGCATGAAGCGGCACCGAAGTAATCATCGATGTACCGGAGAAAAAGTTGTGGAAGGGGGCCGGAGTAGGACTGCAACAAGGAATGTTCCACATACCCCTTAAAGAGACAGGCATAGCTGGGGCCCATGCGGGTACCCATAGCCACACCTTTTATTTGGAGGAAGTGAGAGGAGTTGAAGGAGAAATTGTTCAGCGTGAGAACAAGTTCAGCCAGACGGAGGAGAGTAGTGGTGGATGGGGATTGTTCGGGCCTCTGTTCGAGGAAGAAGCTAAGGGCCCTCAGACCATCCTGGTGGGGGATGGAGGTGTAGAGGGATTGGACGTACATGGTGAAGAGGAAGCGGTTATGGCCAGGGAACTTATGCCAGACCTGCTGAGTTTTTCCAGGTAATTCTGTTTTTGTTTTGGATTTCCAGCATCCGCAGTTTTTTTGTTTTTCTCCTATATTAAACAGCCTATAGAAACAGTGTCCTATAGGAAAGAGAGACTATTTAAACAGTGTCCTACAGGAAACACTCCATTTAAACAATACCCTACAGCAAACAGTCTATTTAAACAGTGCCCTACAGCAAAGAGTTTCTTTTCATAAAGTGTCCTACAGGAAACAGTCCATTTAAACAGTGCCCTATGGTTAACTGTCATTCAAACAAAGCCTATAGTAAAGAGTCCATTTAAAAAATGCCCTATAGTAAAGAGTCCATTTAAACAGTGCCCTATAGTAAACAGAGTTGATTTTAACAGTGCCCTATAGTAAACAGACTCCATTTAAACAGTGCCCTACAGCAAACTGAGTCTATTCAAACAGTATCCTTCAGCAAACACAGTCTATTTAAACAGTGCCCTACAGTAAATAACCTATTTAAACAGTATCCTACAGGAAAGATAGACTATTTAAACAGAGACCTATAGTAAACAGAATCCAGTTCAACAGTACCCTACTGTAAACAGTCTATTTGAACAGTGCCCTATAATAAACAGAGTCCATTGAAACAGTGCCCTACAGTAAACAGTTCAATTAAGCAGTGTCCTACAGCAAACAGAGCCTATGTAAACCATGACGTTCAGTAAACAGAGTCCAGTTAAATAGTAAGATAAAAACAAAGAAAAATGCGGATGCTGAAAATCCAAAACAAAAACAGAATTACCTGGAAAAACTCAGCAGGTCTGGCAGCATCGGCGGAGAAGAAAAGAGTTGACGTTTCGAGTCCTCAAGACCCTTCGACAGAACTTGATTTCGAGTCCAAGAAAGAGTTGAAATATAAATATATCGCTTATATTTCAACTCTTTCTTGGACTCGAACTCAAGTTCTGTCGAAGGGTCATGAGGACTCGAAACGTCAACTCTTTTCTTCTCCGCCGATGCTGCCAGACCTGCTGAGTTTTTCCAGGTAATTCTGTTTTTGTTCCAGTAAAATAGTATCCTGCATTAAGCAGTCTATTTAAACAGTGTCCTATAGGAAAGAGAGACTATTTAAACAGTGTCCTACAGGAAACACTCCATTTAAACAATACCCTACAGCAAACAGTCTATTTAAACAGTGCCCTACAGCAAAGAGTTTCTTTTCATAAAGTGTCCTACAGGAAACAGTCCATTTAAACAGTGCCCTGTGGTTAACTGTCATTCAAACAATGCCCTATAGTAAAGAGTCTATTTAAACAGTGCCCTATAGTAAACAGAGTTGATTTTAACAGTGCCCTATAGTAAACAGAGTTGATTTTAACAGTGCCCTATAGTAAACAGTGGTAATTTTAACAGTGCCCTGCAGAAATAAGTCTCTTTAAACAATATACTGCAGCAAATTGAGTCTATTCAAACAGTATCCTTCAGCAAACACAGTCTATTTATACAGTGCACAAGAGTTACAGTCTATTTAAACAGTGCCCTACAGTAAAGAATCTATTTAAACAGTATCCTACAGGAAAGAGAGACTATTTAAAAATTGTCCTAGAGGAAACAGTCAATTTTAACAGTACCCTATAGTAAACAGAGTTGATTTTAACAGTGCCCTATAGTAACCAGAGTTGATTTTAACAGTGCCCTATAGTAAACAGAGGTGATCTTAACAGTGCCCTACAGAAAAAGGTCTCTTTAAACAGTGCACTGCAGCAAACTGAGTCTATTGAAACAGCATCCTTCAGCAAACACAGTTTATTTAAACAGTGTCCTAGAGTGTACAGTCTATTTAAACAGTGCCCTGCAGTAAAGAATCTATTTAAACAGTATCCTACAGGAAAGAGAGACTATTTAAACAGTGTCCAACAGGAAACAGCCTATTTGAACAGTGCCCTATATTAACCAGAGTCCAGTGAAACAGTGCCCAACAGTAAACAGTCTATTTTAACAGTCATCTAATAAACAGAGTCCATTTAAACAATGACCCATAGTAAACAGTCCAATTAAACTGTGTCCTACAGCAAACAGAACCTATTTAAACAGTGCCCCACAATAAACAGTCCAGTTAAACTGTGTCCTACAGCAAACAGAGCCTATTTAAACAATGCCCCACAATAAACAGTCCAGTTAAACTGTGTCCTACAGCAAACAGAACCTATTTAAACAATGCCCCACAATAAACAGTCCAGTTAAACTGTGTCCTACAACAAACAGAACCTATTTAAACAATGCCCCACAATAAACAGTCCAGTTAAACTGTGTCCTACAGCAAACAGAACCTATTTAAACAATGCCCCACAATAAACAGTCCAGTTAAACTGTGTCCTACAGCAAACAGAACCTATTTAAAAAGTGAACTTCAGCAAACAGTCTGTTAAACAGCGACCTAAAGTAGACAGAGTATATTTGAACAGTGCACTACAGTAAACAGTCTATTTTAACAGTGCCCTATAGTAAACAGAGTCCATTTAAACAGTGTCCTACATTAAACAGCCTATAGAAACAGTGTCCTATAGGAAAGAGAGACTATTTAAACAGTGTCCTACAGGAAACACTCCATTTAAACAATACCCTACAGCAAACAGTCTATTTAAACAGTGCCCTACAGCAAAGAGTTTCTTTTCATAAAGTGTCCTACAGGAAACAGTCCATTTAAACAGTGCCCTATGGTTAACTGTCATTCAAACAGTGCCCTACAGTAAAGAGTCCATTTAAACAGTGCCCTATAGTAAACAGAGTTGATTTTAACAGTGCCCTATAGTAAACAGACGGACTTGGAAAAATTTATTAATTTTGCTTCCAATCTCCACCCCTCCATCATTTTCACATGGTCCATTTCTGACACTTCCCTTCCCTTCCTTGACCTCTCTGTCTCAATCTCTGGGGATAGACTGTCCACCAATATCCATTACAAACCCACCGACTCCCACAGCTACCTCGACTACAGCTCCTCACACCCCGCTTCCTGTAAGGATCCATCCCATTCTCCCAGTTCCTTCGCCTTCGTCGCATCTGTTCCGATGATGCTACCTTCAAAAACGGTTCCTCTGACATGTCCTCCTTCTTCCTTAACCGAGGTTTTCCACCCATGGTCGTTGACAGGGCCCTCAACCGTGTCCGGTCCATCTCCCGCGTGTCCGGTCCATCTCCCACACATCCGCCCTCACGCCTTCTCCTCCCTCCCAGAAACATGATAGGGTCCCCCTTGTCCTCACTTATCACCCCACCAGCCTCCGCATTCAAAGGATCATCCGCCGCCATTTCCGCCAACTCCAGCATGATGCCACCACCAAACACATCTTCCCTTCACCCCCCTTATCGGCATTCCGTAGGGATCGCTCCCTCCGGGACACCCTGGTCCACTCATCCATCACCCCCTACTCCTCAACCCCCTCCTATGGCACCACCCCATGCCCACGCAAAAGATGTAACACCTGCCCCTTCACTTCCTCTCTCCTCACCGTCCAAGGGCCCAAACATTCCTTTCAAGTGAAGCAGCATTTCACTTGCATTTCCCCCAACTTAGTCTACTGCATTCGTTGCTCCCAATGTGGTCTCCTCTGCATTGGAGAGACCAAACGTAAACTGGGCGACCGCTTTGCAGAACACCTGCGGTCTGTCCGCAAGAATGACCCAAACCTCCCTGTCGCTTGCCATTTTAACACTCCACCCTGCTCTCTTGCCCACATGTCTGTCCTTGCCTTGCTGCATTGTTCCAGTGAAGCCCAACGCAAACTGGAGGAACAACACCTCATCTTCCGACTAGGCACCTTACAGCCTTCCGGTCTGAATATTGAGTTCAACAACTTTAGGTCGTGAGCTCCCTCCCTCATCCCCACCCCCTTTCTGTTTCCCCCTTTTTCCCCTTTTTTTCCCTATAAATTATATAGATTTTTCTTTTCCCACCTATTTCCATTATTTTTAAATATTTTAAAATCTTTTATGCTCCCTTTACCCCCACTAGAGCTGTACCTTGAGTGCCCTACCATCCATTCTTAATTAGCACATTCGTTTAGATAATATCACCAACTTTAACTTTAACATCTATGTGTTCTTTTGTACCATTGTCGTTGACATCTTTTGATGATCTGCTTCTATCACTGCTTGTTTGTCTACACAAGCACCTCTCTCTCTCCCTATCTCTACGCCCCCCCACACACACACCTTAAACCAGCTTATATTTCAACTCTTTCTTGGACTCGAAATCAAGTTCTGTTGAAGGGTCATGAGGACTCGGAACGTCAACTCTTTTCTTCTCCGCCGATGCTGCCAGACCTGCTGAGTTTTTCCAGGTAATTCTGTTTTTGTTTTGGATTTTAACAGTGCCCTATAGTAAACAGATTCCATTTAAACAGTGCCCTACAGCAAACTGAGTCTATTCAAACAGTATCCTTCAGCAAACACAATCTATTTAAACAGTGCCCTAGATGTATCGTCTATTTAAACAGTGTCCTACAGTAAAGAATCTATTTAAACAGTATCCTACAGGAAAGAGAGACTATTCAAACAGTGTCCAACAGGAAACAGCCTATTTGAACAGTGCCCTATATTAACCAGAGTCCAGTTAAACAGTGCCCTACAGTAAACATTCCATTTTAACAGAGTCCTCTAATAAACAAAGTCCATTTAAACAGTGATCCATAGTAAACAGTCCAATTAAATTGTGTCCTACAGCGAACAGAACCTATTTAAACAATGCCCCACAATAAACAGTCCAGTTAAACTGTGTCCTACAGCAAACAGAGCCTATTTAAACAATGCCCCACAATAAACAGTCCAGTTAAACTGTGTCCTACAGCAAACAGAGCCTATTTAAAAAGTGAACTTCAGCAAACAGTCTGTTAAACAGCGACCTAAAGTAGACAGAGTATATTTGAACAGTGCACTACAGTAAACAGTCTATTTTAACAGTGCCCTATAGTAAACAGAGTCCATTTAAACAGTGTCCTACATTAAACAGCTTATAGAAACAGTGTCCTATAGGAAAGAGAGACTATTTAAACAGTGTCCTACAGGAAACACTCCATTTAAACAATACCCTACAGCAAACAGTCTATTTAAACAGTGCCCTACAGCAAAGAGTTTCTTTTCATAAAGTGTCCTACAGGAAACAGTCCATTTAAACAGTGCCCTATGGTTAACTGTCATTCAAACAATGCCCTATAGTAAAGAGTCCATTTTAACAGTGCCCTATAGTAAACAGAGTTGATTTTAACAGTGCCCTATAGTAAACAGATTCCATTTAAACAGTGCCCTACAGCATACTGAGTCTATTCAAACAGTATCCTTCAGCAAACGCAGTCTATTTAAACAGTGCCCTAGATGTATCGTCTATTTAAACAGTGCCCTACAATAAAGAATCTATTTAAACAGTATCCTATAGGAAAGAGAGACTATTTAAACAGTGTCCTACAGGAAACACTCCATTTAAACAATACCCTACAGCAAACAGTCTATTTAAACAGTGCCCTACAGCAAAGAGTTTCTTTTCATAAAGTGTCCTACAGGAAACAGTCCATTTAAACAGTGCCCTATGGTTAACTGTCATTCAAACAATGCCCTATAGTAAAGAGTCCATTTAAACAGTGCCCTATAGTAAACAGAGTTGATTTTAACAGTGCCCTATAGTAAACAGAGTTGATTTTAACAGTGCCCTATAGTAAACAGATTCCATTTAAACAGTGCCCTACAGCAAACTGAGTCTATTCAAACAGTATCCTTCAGCAAACACAGTCTATTTAAACAGTGCCCTAGATGTATCGTCTATTTAAACAGTGCCCTACAATACAGAATCTATTTAAACAGTATCCTACAGGAAAGAGAGACTATTTAAACAGTGTCCAACAGGAAACAGCCTATTTGAACAGTGCCCTATATTAACCAGAGTCCAGTTAAACAGTGCCCTACAGTAAACATTCCATTTTAACAGAGTCCTCTAATAAACAAAGTCCATTTAAACAGTAAACAGTCCAATTAAATTGTGTCCTACAGCAAACAGAGCCTATTTAAACAATGCCCCACAATAAACAGTCCAATTAAATTGTGTCCTACAGCAAACAGAGCCTATTTAAACAATGCCCCACAATAAACAGTCCAGTTAAACTGTGTCCTACAGCAAACAGAGCCTATTTAAACAATGCCCCACAATAAACAGTCCAGTTAAACTGTGTCCTACAGCAAACAGAGCCTATTTAAACAATGCCCCACAATAAACAGTCCAGTTAAACTGTGTCCTACAGCAAACAGAGCCTATTTAAACAATGCCCCACAATAAACAGTCCAGTTAAACTGTGTCCTACAGCAAACAGAGCCTATTTAAACAATGCCCCACAATAAACAGTCCAGTTAAACTGTGTCCTACAGCAAACAGAACCTATTTAAACAATGCCCCACAATAAACAGTCCAGTTAAACTGTGTCCTACAGCAAACAGAACCTATTTAAACAATGCCCCACAATAAACAGTCCAGTTAAACTGTGTCCTACAGCAAACAGAACCTATTTAAACAATGCCCCACAATAAACAGTCCAGTTAAACTGTGTCCTACAGCAAACAGAACCTATTTAAACAATGCCCCACAATAAACAGTCCAGTTAAACTGTGTCCTACAGCAAACAGAACCTATTTAAACAATGCCCCACAATAAACAGTCCAGTTAAACTGTGTCCTACAGCAAACAGAACCTATTTAAACAATGCCCCACAATAAACAGTCCAGTTAAACTGTGTCCTACAGCAAACAGAGCCTATTTAAACAATGCCCCACAATAAACAGTCCAGTTAAACTGTGTCCTACAGCAAACAGAACCTATTTAAAAAGTGACCTTCAGCAAACAGTCTGTTAAACAGCGACCTAAAGTAGACAGAGTATATTTGAACAGCGCACTACAGTAAACAGTCCATTTAAACAGTGTCCTACATTAAACAGCCTAGAGAAACAGTGTCCTATAGGAAAGAGAGACTATTTAAACAGTGTCCTACAGGAAACACTCCATTTAAACAATACCCTACAGCAAACAGTCTATTTAAACAACGAGTTTCTTTTCATAAAGTGTCCTACAGGAAACAGTCCATTTAAACAGTGCCCTATGGTTAACTGTCATTCAAACAGTGCCCTATATTAAAGAGTCCATTTAAACAGTGCCCTATAGTAAACAGTTGATTTAAACAGTGCCTTATAGTAAACAGAGTTGATTTTAACAGAGCCCTATAGTAAACAGACTCCATTTAAACAGTGCCCTACAGCAAACTGAGTCTATTCAAACAGTATCCTTCCGCAAACACAGTCTATTTAAAGAGTGCCCTACAGTAAATAACCCATTTAAACAGTATCCTACAGGAAAGAGAGACTATTTAAACAGAGACCTATAGTAAACAGAATCCAGTTCAACAGTACCCTACTGTAAACAGTCTATTTGAACAGTGCCCTATAATAAACAGAGTCCATTGAAACAGTGCCCTACAGTAAACAGTTCAATTAAACAGTGTCCTACAGCAAACAGAGCCTATGTAAACCGTGACGTTCAGTAAATAGAGTCCAGTTAAATAGTATCCTGCATTAAACAGTCTATTTAAACAGTGTCCTATAGGAAAGAGAGACTATTTAAACAGTGTCCTACAAGAAACACTCCATTTAAACAATACCCTACAGCAAACAGTCTATTTAAACAGTGCCCTACAGCAAAGAGTTTCTTTTCATAAAGTGTCCTACAGGAAACAGTCCATTTAAACAGTGCCCTATGGTTAACTGTCATTCAAACAATGCCCTACAGTAAAGAGTCCATTTAAACAGTGCCCTATAGTAAACAGAGTTGATTTTAACAGTGCCTTATAGTAAATAGAGGTGATTTTAACAGTGCCCTACAGGAAGAAGTCTCTTTAAACAGTGCACTGCAGCAAACTGAGTCTATTCAAACAGTATCCTTCAGCAAACACAGTCTATTTAAACAGTGCCCTAGAGTGTACAGTTTATTTAAACCGTGCCCTACAGTAAATAATCTATTTAAACAGTATCCTACAGGAAAGAGAGACTATTTAAACAGTGTCCTATAGGAAACAGTCAATTTTAACAGTGCCCTATAGTAAACAGAGTTGATTTTAACAGTGCCCTACAGTAAATAATCTATTTAAACAGTATCCTACAGGAAAGAGAGACTATTTAAACAGTGTCCTATAGGAAACAGTCAATTTTAACAGTGCCCTATAGTAAACAGAGTTGATTTTAACAGTGCCCTATAGAAAACAGAGGTGATTTTAACAGTGCCCTATAATAAACAGTGGTAATTTTAACAGTGCCCTGCAGAAATAAGTCTCTTTAAACAATATACTGCAGCAAATTGAGTCTATTCAAACAGTATCCTTCAGCAAACACAGTCTATTTATACAGTGCACAAGAGTTACAGTCTATTTAAACAGTGCCCTACAGTAAAGAATCTATTTAAACAGTATCCTACAGGAAAGAGAGACTATTTAAAAATTGTCCTACAGGAAACAGTCAATTTTAACAGTGCCCTATAGTGAACAGAGTTGATTTTAATAGTGCCCTATAGTAAACAGAGGTGATTGTAACAGTGCCCTACAGAAAAAAGTCTCTTTAAACAGTGCACTGCAGCAAACTGAGTCTATTCAAACAGTATCCTTCAGCAAACACAGTCTATTTGAACAGTGCCCTACAGTAAATAACCTATTTAAACAGTATCCTACAGGAAAGAGAGACTATTTAAACAGTGCCCTATAGTAAACAGAATCCAGTTCAACAGTACCCTACTGTAAACAGTCTATTTGAACAGTGGCCTATAATAAACAGAGTCCATTGCAACAGTGCCCTGCAGTAAACAGTTCAATTAAACAGTGTCCTACAGCAAACAGAGCCTATGTAATCCGTGACGTTCAGTAAACAGAGTCCAGTTAAATAGTATCCTGCATTAAACAGTCTATTTAAGCAGTGTCCTACAGGAAAGAGAGACTATTTAAACAGTGTCCTACAGCAAACACTCCATTTATACAGTGTCCTATAGTAAACAGTCTATTTTAACAGTGCCCAATAGTAAACAGAGGTGATTTTAACATTGCCCTACAGGGAAAAGTCTCTTTAAACAGTGTACTGCAGTAAACTGAGTCTATTCAAACAGTATCCTTCAGCAAACACAGTTTATTTAAACAGTGCCCTAGAGCTACAGTCTATTTAAACAGTACCTACAGTAAAGAATCTACTTAAACAGTATCCTACAGGAAAGAGAGACTATTTAAACAGTGTCCTTTAGTAAACAGTCAATATTAACAGTGCCGTATAGTAACCAGAGTTGATTTTTACAGTGCCCTATAGTAAGCAGAGGTGATTTTAACAGTGCCCTACAGAAAAAGGTCTCTTTAAACAGTGCACTGCAGCAAACTGAGTCTATTCAAACAGTATCCTTCAGCAAACACAGTTTATTTAAACAGTGTCCTAGAGTGTACAGTCTATTTAAACAGTGCCCTACAGTAAAGAATCTATTTAAACAGTATCCTACAGGAAAGCGAGACTATTTAAACAGTGTCCTAGAGTGTACAGTCTATTTAAATAGTGCCCTATAGGAAAGAGAGACTATTTAAAAAGTGTCCAACAGAAACAGCCTATTTGAATAGTGCCCTATATTAACCAGAGTCCAGTGAAACAGTGCCCTACAGTAAACATTCCATTTTAACAGTCATCTAATAAACAGAGTCCATTTAAACAGTGCCCCACAATAAACAGTCCAATTAAACTGTGTCCTACAGCAAACAGAACCTATTTAAACAATGCCCCACAATAAACAGTCCAGTTAAACTGTGTCCTACAGCAAACAGAACCTATTTAAACAATGCCCCACAATAAACAGTCCAGTTAAACTGTGTCCTACAGCAAACAGAACCTATTTAAAAAGTGACCTTCAGCAAACAGTCTGTTAAACAGCGACCTAAAGTAGACAGAGTATATTTGAACAGTGCACTACAGTAAACAGTCTATTTTAACAGTGCCCTATAGTAAACAGAGTCCATTTAAACAGTGTCCTATAGGAAAGAGAGACTATTTAAACAGTGTCCTACAGGAAACACTCCATTTAAACAATACCCTACAGCAAACAGTCTATTTAAACAGTGCCCTACAGCAAAGAGTTTCTTTTCATAAAGTGTCCTACAGGAAACAGTCCATTTAAACAGTGCCCTATGGTTAACTGTCATTCAAACAATGCCCTATAGTAAAGAGTCCATTTTAACAGTGCCCTATAGTAAACAGAGTTGATTTTAACAGTGCCCTATAGTAAACAGATTCCATTTAAACAGTGCCCTACAGCATACTGAGTCTATTCAAACAGTATCCTTCAGCAAACGCAGTCTATTTAAACAGTGCCCTAGATGTATCGTCTATTTAAACAGTGCCCTACAATAAAGAATCTATTTAAACAGTATCCTATAGGAAAGAGAGACTATTTAAACAGTGTCCTACAGGAAACACTCCATTTAAACAATACCCTACAGCAAACAGTCTATTTAAACAGTGCCCTACAGCAAAGAGTTTCTTTTCATAAAGTGTCCTACAGGAAACAGTCCATTTAAACAGTGCCCTATGGTTAACTGTCATTCAAACAATGCCCTATAGTAAAGAGTCCATTTTAACAGTGCCCTATAGTAAACAGAGTTGATTTTAACAGTGCCCTATAGTAAACAGATTCCATTTAAACAGTGCCCTACAGCATACTGAGTCTATTCAAACAGTATCCTTCAGCAAACGCAGTCTATTTAAACAGTGCCCTAGATGTATCGTCTATTTAAACAGTGCCCTACAATAAAGAATCTATTTAAACAGTATCCTATAGGAAAGAGAGACTATTTAAACAGTGTCCTACAGGAAACACTCCATTTAAACAATACCCTACAGCAAACAGTCTATTTAAACAGTGCCCTACAGCAAAGAGTTTCTTTTCATAAAGTGTCCTACAGGAAACAGTCCATTTAAACAGTGCCCTATGGTTAACTGTCATTCAAACAATGCCCTATAGTAAAGAATCCATTTTAACAGTGCCCTATAGTAAACAGAGTTGATTTTAACAGTGCCCTATAGTAAACAGATTCCATTTAAACAGTGCCCTACAGCATACTGAGTCTATTCAAACAGTATCCTTCAGCAAACGCAGTCTATTTAAACAGTGCCCTAGATGTATCGTCTATTTAAACAGTGCCCTACAATAAAGAATCTATTTAAACAGTATCCTATAGGAAAGAGAGACTATTTAAACAGTGTCCTACAGGAAACACTCCATTTAAACAATACCCTACAGCAAACAGTCTATTTAAACAGTGCCCTACAGCAAAGAGTTTCTTTTCATAAAGTGTCCTACAGGAAACAGTCCATTTAAACAGTGCCCTATGGTTAACTGTCATTCAAACAATGCCCTATAGTAAAGAGTCCATTTAAACAGTGCCCTATAGTAAACAGAGTTGATTTTAACAGTGCCCTATAGTAAACAGAGTTGATTTTAACAGTGCCCTATAGTAAACAGAGTTGATTTTAACAGTGCCCTATAGTAAACAGAGTTGATTTTAACAGTGCCCTATAGTAAACAGAGTTGATTTTAACAGTGCCCTATAGTAAACAGATTCCATTTAAACAGTGCCCTACAGCAAACTGAGTCTATTCAAACAGTATCCTTCAGCAAACACAGTCTATTTAAACAGTGCCCTAGATGTATCGTCTATTTAAACAGTGCCCTACAATACAGAATCTATTTAAACAGTATCCTACAGGAAAGAGAGACTATTTAAACAGTGTCCAACAGGAAACAGCCTATTTGAACAGTGCCCTATATTAACCAGAGTCCAGTTAAACAGTGCCCTACAGTAAACATTCCATTTTAACAGAGTCCTCTAATAAACAAAGTCCATTTAAACAGTAAACAGTCCAATTAAATTGTGTCCTACAGCAAACAGAGCCTATTTAAACAATGCCCCACAATAAACAGTCCAGTTAAACTGTGTCCTACAGCAAACAGAGCCTATTTAAACAATGCCCCACAATAAACAGTCCAGTTAAACTGTGTCCTACAGCAAACAGAACCTATTTAAACAATGCCCCACAATAAACAGTCCAGTTAAACTGTGTCCTACAGCAAACAGAACCTATTTAAAAAGTGAACTTCAGCAAACAGTCTGTTAAACAGCGACCTAAAGTAGACAGAGTATATTTGAACAGTGCACTACAGTAAACAGTCCATTTAAACAGTGTCCTACATTAAACAGCCTAGAGAAACAGTGTCCTATAGGAAAGAGAGACTATTTAAACAGTGTCCTACAGGAAACACTCCATTTAAACAATACCCTACAGCAAACAGTCTATTTAAACAACGAGTTTCTTTTCATAAAGTGTCCTACAGGAAACAGTCCATTTAAACAGTGCCCTATGGTTAACTGTCATTCAAACAGTGCCCTATATTAAAGAGTCCATTTAAACAGTGCCCTATAGTAAACAGTTGATTTAAACAGTGCCTTATAGTAAACAGAGTTGATTTTAACAGAGCCCTATAGTAAACAGACTCCATTTAAACAGTGCCCTACAGCAAACTGAGTCTATTCAAACAGTATCCTTCCGCAAACACAGTCTATTTAAAGAGTGCCCTACAGTAAATAACCCATTTAAACAGTATCCTACAGGAAAGAGAGACTATTTAAACAGAGACCTATAGTAAACAGAATCCAGTTCAACAGTACCCTACTGTAAACAGTCTATTTGAACAGTGCCCTATAATAAACAGAGTCCATTGAAACAGTGCCCTACAGTAAACAGTTCAATTAAACAGTGTCCTACAGCAAACAGAGCCTATGTAAACCGTGACGTTCAGTAAATAGAGTCCAGTTAAATAGTATCCTGCATTAAACAGTCTATTTAAACAGTGTCCTATAGGAAAGAGAGACTATTTAAACAGTGTCCTACAAGAAACACTCCATTTAAACAATACCCTACAGCAAACAGTCTATTTAAACAGTGCCCTACAGCAAAGAGTTTCTTTTCATAAAGTGTCCTACAGGAAACAGTCCATTTAAACAGTGCCCTATGGTTAACTGTCATTCAAACAATGCCCTACAGTAAAGAGTCCATTTAAACAGTGCCCTATAGTAAACAGAGTTGATTTTAACAGTGCCTTATAGTAAATAGATGTGATTTTAACAGTGCCCTACAGGAAGAAGTCTCTTTAAACAGTGCACTGCAGCAAACTGAGTCTATTCAAACAGTATCCTTCAGCAAACACAGTCTATTTAAACAGTGCCCTAGAGTGTACAGTTTATTTAAACCGTGCCCTACAGTAAATAATCTATTTAAACAGTATCCTACAGGAAAGAGAGACTATTTAAACAGTGTCCTATAGGAAACAGTCAATTTTAACAGTGCCCTATAGTAAACAGAGTTGATTTTAACAGTGCCCTACAGTAAATAATCTATTTAAACAGTATCCTACAGGAAAGAGAGACTATTTAAACAGTGTCCTATAGGAAACAGTCAATTTTAACAGTGCCCTATAGTAAACAGAGTTGATTTTAACAGTGCCCTATAGAAAACAGAGGTGATTTTAACAGTGCCCTATAATAAACAGTGGTAATTTTAACAGTGCCCTGCAGAAATAAGTCTCTTTAAACAATATACTGCAGCAAATTGAGTCTATTCAAACAGTATCCTTCAGCAAACACAGTCTATTTATACAGTGCACAAGAGTTACAGTCTATTTAAACAGTGCCCTACAGTAAAGAATCTATTTAAACAGTATCCTACAGGAAAGAGAGACTATTTAAAAATTGTCCTACAGGAAACAGTCAATTTTAACAGTGCCCTATAGTGAACAGAGTTGATTTTAATAGTGCCCTATAGTAAACAGAGGTGATTGTAACAGTGCCCTACAGAAAAAAGTCTCTTTAAACAGTGCACTGCAGCAAACTGAGTCTATTCAAACAGTATCCTTCAGCAAACACAGTCTATTTAAACAGTGCCCTACAGTAAATAACCTATTTAAACAGTATCCTACAGGAAAGAGAGACTATTTAAACAGTGCCCTATAGTAAACAGAATCCAGTTCAACAGTACCCTACTGTAAACAGTCTATTTGAACAGTGGCCTATAATAAACAGAGTCCATTGCAACAGTGCCCTGCAGTAAACAGTTCAATTAAACAGTGTCCTACAGCAAACAGAGCCTATGTAATCCGTGACGTTCAGTAAACAGAGTCCAGTTAAATAGTATCCTGCATTAAACAGTCTATTTAAGCAGTGTCCTACAGGAAAGAGAGACTATTTAAACAGTGTCCTACAGCAAACACTCCATTTATACAGTGTCCTATAGTAAACAGTCTATTTTAACAGTGCCCAATAGTAAACAGAGGTGATTTTAACATTGCCCTACAGGGAAAAGTCTCTTTAAACAGTGTACTGCAGTAAACTGAGTCTATTCAAACAGTATCCTTCAGCAAACACAGTTTATTTAAACAGTGCCCTAGAGCTACAGTCTATTTAAACAGTACCTACAGTAAAGAATCTACTTAAACAGTATCCTACAGGAAAGAGAGACTATTTAAACAGTGTCCTTTAGTAAACAGTCAATATTAACAGTGCCGTATAGTAACCAGAGTTGATTTTTACAGTGCCCTATAGTAAGCAAAGGTGATTTTAACAGTGCCCTACAGAAAAAGGTCTCTTTAAACAGTGCACTGCAGCAAACTGAGTCTATTCAAACAGTATCCTTCAGCAAACACAGTTTATTTAAACAGTGTCCTAGAGTGTACAGTCTATTTAAACAGTGCCCTACAGTAAAGAATCTATTTAAACAGTATCCTACAGGAAAGCGAGACTATTTAAACAGTGTCCTAGAGTGTACAGTCTATTTAAATAGTGCCCTATAGGAAAGAGAGACTATTTAAACAGTGTCCAACAGAAACAGCCTATTTGAATAGTGCCCTATATTAACCAGAGTCCAGTGAAACAGTGCCCTACAGTAAACATTCCATTTTAACAGTCATCTAATAAACAGAGTCCATTTAAACAGTGCCCCACAATAAACAGTCCAATTAAACTGTGTCCTACAGCAAACAGAGCCTATTTAAACAATGCCCCACAATAAACAGTCCAGTTAAACTGTGTCCTACAGCAAACAGAACCTATTTAAACAATGCCCCACAATAAACAGTCCAGTTAAACTGTGTCCTACAGCAAACAGAACCTATTTAAACAATGCCCCACAATAAACAGTCCAGTTAAACTGTGTCCTACAGCAAACAGAACCTATTTAAACAATGCCCCACAATAAACAGTCCAGTTAAACTGTGTCCTACAGCAAACAGAGCCTATTTAAACAATGCCCCACAATAAACAGTCCAGTTAAACTGTGTCCTACAGCAAACAGAACCTATTTAAAAAGTGAACTTCAGCAAACAGTCTGTTAAACAGCGACCTAAAGTAGACAGAGTATATTTGAACAGCGCACTACAGTAAACAGTCTATTTTAACAGTGCCCTATAGTAAACAGAGTCCATTTAAACAGTGTCCTACATTAAACAGCCTATAGAAACAGTGTCCTATAGGAAAGAGAGACTATTTAAACAGTGTCTGACAGGAAACACTCCATTTAAACAATACCCTACAGCAAACAGTCTATTTAAACAGTGCCCTACAGCAAAGAGTTTCTTTTCATAAAGTGTCCTACAGGAAACAGTCCATTTAAACAGTGCCCTATGGTTAACTGTCATTCAAACAATGCCCTATAGTAAAGAGTCCATTTAAACAGTGCCCTATAGTAAACAGAGTTGATTTTAACAGTGCCCTATAGTAAACAGAGTTGATTTTAACAGTGCCCTATAGTAAACAGAGTTGATTTTAACAGTGCCCTATAGTAAACAGAGTTGATTTTAACAGCGCCCTATAGTAAACAGACTCCATTTAAACAGTGCCCTACAGCAAACTGAGTCTATTCAAACAGTAACCTTCAGCAAACACAGTCTATTTAAACAGTGCCCTAGATGTATCCTTCTCTCTCCCCTTGTCGAGTCCCTTCCCACCCACATCCGTGATTCCTCTGACACCTTACGTCACATCAACAATTTCCAGTTCCCTGGCTACAACCGCTTCCTCTTCACCATGGACGTCCAATCCCTCTACACCTCCATCCCCCACCAGGATGGTCTGAGGGCCCTTAGCTTCTTCCTCGAACAGAGGCCCGAACAATCCCCATCCACCACTACTCTCCTCCGTCTGGCTGAACGTTCTCACGTTGAACAATTTCTCCTTCAACTCCTCTCACTTTCTCCAAATAAAAGGTGTGGCTATGGGTACCCGCATGGGCCCCAGCTATGCCTGTCTCTTTATGGGGTATGTGGAACATTCCTTGTTGCTGTCCTACTCCGGCCCCCTTCCACAACTTTTTCTCCGGTACATCGATGATTACTTCGGTGCCGCTTCATGCTCTCGTCGGGACTTGGAAAAATTTATTAATTTTGCTTCCAATCTCCACCCCTCCATCATTTTCACGTGGTCCATCTCTGACACTTCCCTTCCCTTCCTTGACCTCTCTGTCTCAATCTCTGCTGATAGACTGTCCACCAATATCCATTGCAAACCCACCGACTCCCACAGCTACCTCGACTACAGCTCCTCACACCCCGCTTCCTGTAAGGACTCCATCCCATTTTCCCAGTTCCTTCGCCTTCGTCGCATCTGTTCCGATGATGCTACCTTCAAAAATGGTTCCTCTGACATGTCCTCCTTCTTCCTTAACCGAGGTTTTCCACCCACGGTCGTTGACAGGGCCCTCAACCGTGTCCGGCCCATCTCCCGTGCATCCGCCCTCACGCCTTCTCCTCCCTCCCAGAAACATCATAAGGTCCCCCTTGTCCTCACTTATCACCCCACCAGCCTCCGCATTCAAAGGATCATCCTCCGCCATTTCCGCCAACTCCAGCATGATGCCTCCACCAAACACATCTTCCCTTCACACCCCTTATCGGCATTCCGTAGGGATCGCTCCCTCCGGGACACCCTGGTCCACTCCTCCATCACCCCCTACTCCTCAACCCCCTCCTATTGCACCACCCCATGCCCACGCAAAAGATGTAACACCTGCCCCTTCACTTCCTCTCTCCTCACCGTCCAAGGGCCCAAACACTCCTTTCAAGTGAAGCAGCATTTCACTTGCATTTCCCCCAACTTAGTCTACTGCATTCGTTGCTCCCAGTGTGGTCTCCTCTACATTGGAGAGACCAAACGTAAACTGGGCGAACGCTTTGCAGAACACCTGCGGTCTGTCCGCAAGAATGATCCAAACCTCCCTGTCGCTTGCCATTTTAACACTCCACCCTGCTCTCTTGCCCACATGTCTGTCCTTGGCTTGCTGCATTGTTCCAGTGAAGCCCAACGCAAACTGGAGGAACAACACCTCATCTTCCGACTAGGCACCTTACAGCCTTCCGGTCTGAATATTGAATTCAATAACTTTAGGTCGTGAGCTCCCTCCCCTATCCCCACCCCCTTTCTGTTTCCCCCTTTTTTCCCCTTTTTTTTCCCTATAAATTTTATAGATTTTTCTTTTCCCACCTATTTCCATTATTTTTAAATATTTTAAAATCTTTTATGCTCCCCCCACCCCCAGTAGAGCTGTACCTTGAGTGCCCTACCATCCATTCTTAATTAGCACATTCGTTTAGATAATATCATCAACTTTAACTTTAACACCTATGTGTTCTTTTGTACCATTGTCACTGACATCTTTTGATGATCTGCTTCTATCACTGCTTGTTTGTCTACACAAGCACCTCTCTCTCTCTCTATCTCTCCGCCCCCCACACACACTCCTTAAACCAGCTTATATTTCAACTCTTTCTTGGACTCGAAATCAAGTTCTGTCGAAGGGTCATGAGGACTCGAAACGTCAACTCTTTTCTTCTCCGCCGATGCTGCCAGACCTGCTGAGTTTTTCCAGGTAATTCTGTTTTTGCCCTAGATGTATCGTCTATTTAAACAGTGCCCTAAGGTAAAGAATCTATTTCAACAGTATCCTACAGGAAACAGGTCCTATTTAAACACTGACCTTCAGTAAACAGTATATTTTAACAGTGCCCTATAGGAAACAGTCTATTTAAACATTGTCCTACAGGAAAGAGAGACTATTTAAACAGTGCCCTACAGGAAAGAGAGACTATTTAAACAGTGTCCTAGAGTGTACAGTCTATTTAAACAGTGCCCTAAGGCAAAGAATCTATTTCAACAGTATCCTACAGGAAAGAGAGACTATTTAAACAGTGCCCTACAGGAAACAGTTTATTTGAACAGTGCCCTATAGTAAACAGAGTCCAGTTAAACAGTACCCTACTGTAAACAGTCTGTTTAAAAAGTGTCCTACAGGAAACAGGTCCTATTTAAACACTTATCACCCCACCAGCCTCCGCATTCAAAGGATCATCCTCCGCCATTTCCGCCAACTCCAGCATGATGCCTCCACCAAACACATCTTCCCTTCACACCCCTTATCGGCATTCCGTAGGGATCGCTCCCTCCGGGACACCCTGGTCCACTCCTCCATCACCCCCTACTCCTCAACCCCCTCCTATTGCACCACCCCATGCCCACGCAAAAGATGTAACACCTGCCCCTTCACTTCCTCTCTCCTCACCATCCAAGGGCCCAAACACTCCTTTCAAGTGAAGCAGCATTTCACTTGCATTTCCCCCAACTTAGTCTACTGCATTCGTTGCTCCCAGTGTGGTCTCCTCTACATTGGAGAGACCAAACGTAAACTGGGTGAACGCTTTGCAGAACACCTGCGGTCTGTCCGCAAGAATGATCCAAACCTCCCTGTCGCTTGCCATTTTAACACTCCACCCTGCTCTCTTGCCCACATGTCTGTCCTTGGCTTGCTGCATTGTTCCAGTGAAGCCCAACGCAAACTGGAGGAACAACACCTCATCTTCCGACTAGGCACCTTACAGCCTTCCGGTCTGAATATTGAATTCAATAACTTTAGGTCGTGAGCTCCCTCCCCTATCCCCACCCCCTTTCTGTTTCCCCCTTTTTTCCCCTTTTTTTTCCCTATAAATTTTATAGATTTTTCTTTTCCCACCTATTTCCATTATTTTTAAATATTTTAAAATCTTTTATGCTCCCCCCACCCCCAGTAGAGCTGTACCTTGAGTGCCCTACCATCCATTCTTAATTAGCACATTCGTTTAGATAATATCACCAACTTTAACTTTAACACCTATGTGTTCTTTTGTACCATTGTCACTGACATCTTTTGATGATCTGCTTCTATCACTGCTTGTTTGTCTACACAAGCACCTCTCTCTCTCTCTATCTCTCCGCCCCCCACACACACTCCTTAAACCAGCTTATATTTCAACTCTTTCTTGGACTCGAAATCAAGTTCTGTCGAAGGGTCATGAGGACTCGAAACGTCAACTCTTTTCTTCTCCGCCGATGCTGCCAGACCTGCTGAGTTTTTCCAGGTAATTCTGTTTTTGCCCTAGATGTATCGTCTATTTAAACAGTGCCCTAAGGTAAAGAATCTATTTCAACAGTATCCTACAGGAAACAGGTCCTATTTAAACACTGACCTTCAGTAAACAGTATATTTTAACAGTGCCCTATAGGAAACAGTCTATTTAAACATTGTCCTACAGGAAAGAGAGACTATTTAAACAGTGCCCTACAGGAAAGAGAGACTATTTAAACAGTGTCCTAGAGTGTACAGTCTATTTAAACAGTGCCCTAAGGCAAAGAATCTATTTCAACAGTATCCTACAGGAAAGAGAGACTATTTAAACAGTGCCCTACAGGAAACAGTTTATTTGAACAGTGCCCTATAGTAAACAGAGTCCAGTTAAACAGTACCCTACTGTAAACAGTCTGTTTAAAAAGTGTCCTACAGGAAACAGGTCCTATTTAAACACTTATCACCCCACCAGCCTCCGCATTCAAAGGATCATCCTCCGCCATTTCCGCCAACTCCAGCATGATGCCTCCACCAAACACATCTTCCCTTCACACCCCTTATCGGCATTCCGTAGGGATCGCTCCCTCCGGGACACCCTGGTCCACTCCTCCATCACCCCCTACTCCTCAACCCCCTCCTATTGCACCACCCCATGCCCACGCAAAAGATGTAACACCTGCCCCTTCACTTCCTCTCTCCTCACCGTCCAAGGGCCCAAACACTCCTTTCAAGTGAAGCAGCATTTCACTTGCATTTCCCCCAACTTAGTCTACTGCATTCGTTGCTCCCAGTGTGGTCTCCTCTACATTGGAGAGACCAAACGTAAACTGGGCGAACGCTTTGCAGAACACCTGCGGTCTGTCCGCAAGAATGATCCAAACCTCCCTGTCGCTTGCCATTTTAACACTCCACCCTGCTCTCTTGCCCACATGTCTGTCCTTGGCTTGCTGCATTGTTCCAGTGAAGCCCAACGCAAACTGGAGGAACAACACCTCATCTTCCGACTAGGCACCTTACAGCCTTCCGGTCTGAATATTGAATTCAATAACTTTAGGTCGTGAGCTCCCTCCCCTATCCCCACCCCCTTTCTGTTTCCCCCTTTTTTCCCCTTTTTTTTCCCTATAAATTTTATAGATTTTTCTTTTCCCACCTATTTCCATTATTTTTAAATATTTTAAAATCTTTTATGCTCCCCCCACCCCCAGTAGAGCTGTACCTTGAGTGCCCTACCATCCATTCTTAATTAGCACATTCGTTTAGATAATATCACCAACTTTAACTTTAACACCTATGTGTTCTTTTGTACCATTGTCACTGACATCTTTTGATGATCTGCTTCTATCACTGCTTGTTTGTCTACACAAGCACCTCTCTCTCTCTCTATCTCTCCGCCCCCCACACACACTCCTTAAACCAGCTTATATTTCAACTCTTTCTTGGACTCGAAATCAAGTTCTGTCGAAGGGTCATGAGGACTCGAAACGTCAACTCTTTTCTTCTCCGCCGATGCTGCCAGACCTGCTGAGTTTTTCCAGGTAATTCTGTTTTTGCCCTAGATGTATCGTCTATTTAAACAGTGCCCTAAGGTAAAGAATCTATTTCAACAGTATCCTACAGGAAACAGGTCCTATTTAAACACTGACCTTCAGTAAACAGTATATTTTAACAGTGCCCTATAGGAAACAGTCTATTTAAACATTGTCCTACAGGAAAGAGAGACTATTTAAACAGTGCCCTACAGGAAAGAGAGACTATTTAAACAGTGTCCTAGAGTGTACAGTCTATTTAAACAGTGCCCTAAGGCAAAGAATCTATTTCAACAGTATCCTACAGGAAAGAGAGACTATTTATGCCCTACAGGAAACAGTTTATTTGAACAGTGCCCTATAGTAAACAGAGTCCAGTTAAACAGTACCCTACTGTAAACAGTCTGTTTAAAAAGTGTCCTACAGGAAACAGGTCCTATTTAAACACTGACCTTCAGTAAATAGTCTATTTTAACAGTGCCCTATAGGAAACAGTCTATTTAAACATTGTCCTACAGGAAAGAGAGACTATTTAAACAGTGTCCTATAGGAAACACTCCATTTAAACAGTACCCTACAGCAAACAATCTATTTAAAACAGTGTTCTACAGTAAAGTTTTGGATTTCCAGCAACCGCAGTTTTTTTGTTTTTATTTCTACAGTAAACAGTCTATTTAAACAGTGCCCTACAGGAAAGTGTTTCTTTTTAAAATGTGTCCTGCAGCAAACAGTCCATTTAAATAGTGCACTACGGTTAACTGTCATTCAAACAGTTCCCTATAGTAAACGGTCTATTTTAACAGTGCCCTAAAGTAAAAAGACCTCTTAAACAGTGCCCTTCAGCAAACAGTCCATTTAAACAGCGTCCTAAAGTGCCCGTGTATATATGAACAGTGTCCGAACAGTAAACAATTGATTTTAACAGTGCCCTATATTAAACAGAGTCCATTTAAACAGTGCCCTGCTGCAAACTGTCTATTCAAACAGTATCCTTCAGCAAACACAGTCTATTTAAACAGTGCCCTAGAGTGTGCTTCTATTTAAACAGTGCGCTAAAGAATCATTTTAAACAGTATCCTACAGGAAAGAGAGACTATTTAAACAGTGTCCTAGAGTGTACAGTCTATTTAAATAGTGCCCTATAGGAAAGAGAGACTATTTAAACAGTGCCCTAGAGTGTACAGTCTATTTAAACAGTGCCCTACAGTAAAGAATCTATTTCAACAGTATCCTACAGGAAAGAGAGACTATTTAAACAGTGCCCTACAGGAAACAGTCTGTTTAAAAAGTGCCTACAGGAAACAGAGCCTATTTAAACACTGACCCTCAGTAAACAGTCTATTTTAACAGTGCCCTATAGTAAACAGAGTCCATTTAAACTGTGTCCTACATTAAACAGCCTATAGAAGCAGTGTCCTACAGGAAAGAGAGACTATTTAAACAGTGTCCTACAGGAAACACTCCATTTAAACAGTACCCTTCAGCCTACAGTCTATTTAAAGTGTTCTACAGTAAACAGGGGTGGGGATGGAGGAGGGAGCTTAAGACTTAAAGTTGTTGAATTCAAAATTTAGTCCGGAAAACATTAGCACATTCGTTTAGATAATATCACCAACTTCAACACCTATGTGTTCTTTTGTTCTGTTGTCTGTGACCTCTTTTGATGATCTGCTCCTATCACTGTTTGCTTGTCCCTACAACCACACCACACCCCTCCACTTCTCTCCCCCCCCCCAACCCTCCCGCTCCCCCCACCCTCCTTAAACCAGCTTATATTTCACCCCTCTCCTTGTAAAGAAACATCAGTTCAGTTGAAGGGTCATGAGGACTCAACACGTCAACTCTTTTCTTCTCCGCTGATGCTGCCAGACCTGCTGAGTTTTTCCAGGTAATTTTGTTTTTGTTTTGGAATTCCAGGATCCGCAGTTTTTGTTTCCTATTTAAACAATGCCCTACAGTATACAGTCCAATTAAACAGTGACCTTCAGCAAACAGCCTGTTTAAACAGCGTCCTAAAGTAGACAGAGTATATTTGTACAGTGCACTACAATAACCAGTCTATTTTAACAGTGCCCTATAGTAAACAGAGTCCATTTAAACAGTGTCCTACATTAAAAAGCCTATAGAAACAGTGTTCTATAGGAATGAGAGACTATTTAAACAGTGTCCTACAGGAAAAACTCTATTTAAACAGTACCCTTCAGCAAACAGTCTATTTAAACAGTGCCCTACAGGAAAGAGTTTCTTTTTAAAAAGTGTCCTACATTAACATTCCATTTAAACAGTGCCCTAAATTAATCAGTCTATTTTAACAGTGCCCTACAGTAAACAGTCCATTTAAACAGTGCCCTTCAGCAAACAGTCGATTTAAACAGCGTCCTAAAGTAGCCAGAGTATATATGAACAGTGCCCTATGTTAACAGTCTCTTTTAACAGTGCCCTATAGTAAACAGACTCCATTTAAACAGTGCCCTACAGCAAACTGAGTCTATTCAAACAGTATCCTTCAGCAAACACAGTCTATTTAAACAGTGCCCTAGATGTATCGTCTATTTAAACACTGCCCTACAGTAAAGAATCTATTTAAACAGTATCCTACAGGAAACAGCCAATTTAAACAATGCCCTACAGGAAAGAGTCTATTTAAACAGTGCCGTACAGGAAAGAGAGTCTATTTAAACAGTGCCCTCGAGCGTACAGTCTATGTAAATAGTGCCATACAGTAAAGAATCTATTTAAACAGTATCCTACAGGAAAGAGAGACTATTTAAACAGTGTCCTACAGGAAAGGGAGACTATTTAAACAGTGCCCTATAGTAAACAGAGCCTATTTAAACAGTGCCCTACAGGAAACAGTCCAATTAAACAGTGTCCTACAGCAAACAGAGCCTATTTAAACAGTGACATTCAGCAAACAGTCTATTCAAACAACGCCTTAAAGTAGCCAGAGTATATTTGAACAGTGCCCTACAGTAAACAGTCTATTTTAACAGTGCCCTATAGTAAACAAAGTCCATTTAAACAGTGTCCAACATTAAACAGCCTATTTAAACAGTGTCCTACAGGAAACACTCCATTTAAACTGTGCCCTACAGCAAACAGTCTATTTAAACAGTGTCCTACAGTAATCAGTCTATTTAAACAGTGCCCTAAAGGAAAGAGTTTCTTTTTAAAAAGTGTCCTACAGGAAACAGTCCATTTAAAAAGTGCCCTATGATTAACTGTCATTTAAACAGTGCCCTACTGTAAACAGTCAATTTTAACAGTACCCTACAGCAAACAGAGCCTATTTAAACTCTGACCTTCAGCAAACTGTCTGTTTAAACAGAGTCCTAAAGTAGCCAAAGTATATTTGAACAGTGCACTACAGTAAACAGTCTATTTAAACAGTGCCCTATAGTAAACAGAGTCCATTTAAACAGTGTCCTACATTAAACAGCCTATAGGATCAGTGCCCTACAGCAAGCAATCTATTTAAAATGTTCTACAGTAAACAGTCTATTTGAACAGCGTTCTACAGTAAACAGTCTATTTGAACAGCGTTCTACAGTAAACAGTCTATTTGAACAGTGCCCTACAGGAAACAGTCTGTTTAAAAAGTGTCCTACAGGAAACAGAGCCTATTTAAACACTGACCTTCAGTAAACAGTATATTTTAACAGTGCCCTATAGTAAACAGTCTATTTAAACATTGTCCAACAGGAAAGAGAGACTATTTAAACAGTGTCCTATAGGAAACATTCCATTTAAACAGTACCCTACAGCAAACAATCTATTTAAACAGTGTTCTACAGTAAACAAAGAAAACTGCGGATGCTGGAAATCCAAAACAAAAACAGAATTACCTGGAAAAACTCAGCAGGTCTGGCAGCATCGGCGGAGAAGAAAAGAGTTGACGTTTCGAGTCCTCATGACCCTTCGACAGAACTTGATTTCGAGTCCAAGAAAGAGTTGAAATATAAGCTGGTTTAAGGTGTGTGTGTGGGGGGGGCGGAGAGATAGAGAGAGAGAGAGAGAGGTGCTTGTGTAGACAAACAAGCAGTGATAGAAGCAGATCATCAAAAGATGTCAGCGACAATGGTACAATAGAACACATAGGTGTTAAAGTTAAAGTTGGTGATATTATCTAAACGAATGTGCTAATTAAGAATGGATGGTAGGGCACTCAAGGTACAGCTCTAGTGGGGGTGGGAGGAGCATAAAAGATTTTAAAATATTTAAAAATAATGGAAATAGGTGGGAAAAGAAAAATCTATAAAATTTATAGGGAAAAAAAAGGGGAAAAAGGGGGAAACAGAAAGGGGGTGGGGATGGGGGAGGGAGCTCACGACCTAAAGTTATTGAATTCAATATTCAGACCGGAAGGCTGTAAAGTGCCTAGTAAACAGTCTATTTTAACACTGCCCTACAGGAAAGTGTTTCTTTTTAAAATGTGTCCTACAGCAAACAGTCCATTTAAATAGTGCACTACGGTTAACTGTCATTCAAACAGTTCCCTATAGTAAACGGTCTATTTTAACAGTGCCCTAAAGTAAAAAGTCCTCTTAAACAGTGCCCTTCAGCAAACAGTCCATTTAAACAGCGTCCTAAAGTGCCCGAGTATATATGAACAGTGTCCGAACAGTAAACAGTTTATTTTAAAAGTGCTCTATAGTAAACAGAGTTGATTTTAACAGTGCCCTATAGTAAACAGAGTCCATTTAAACAGTGCCCTGCTGCAAACTGAGTCTATTCAAACAGTATCCTTCAGCAAACACAGTCTATTTAAACAGTGCCCTAGAGTGTGCTTCTATTTTAACAGTGCACTAGAGTAAAGAATCTATTTAAACAGTAACAAAACAAAAACAGAATTACCTGGAAAAACTCAGCAGGTCTGGCAGCATCGGCGGAGAAGAAAAGAGTTGACGTTTCGAGTCCTCATGACCCTTCGACAGAACTTGATTTCGAGTCCAGGAAAGAGTTGAAATATAAGCTGGTTTAAGGTGTGTGTGTGGGGGGGCAGAGAGATAGAGAGAGAGAGAGGTGCTTGTGTAGACAAACAAGCCGTGATAGAAGCACTATTTAAACAGTATCCTACAGAAAAGAGAGACTATTTAAACAGTGTCCTAGAGTGTACAGTCTATTTAAATAGTGCCCTATAGGAAAGAGAGTCTATTTAAACAGTGTCCTAGAGTGGACAGTCTATTTAAACAGTGCCCTACAGTAAAGAATCTATTTCAACAGTATCCTACAGGAAAGAGAGACTATTTAAACAGTGCCCTATAGGAAACAGTCTGTTTAAAAAGTGCCTACAGGAAACAGAGCCTATTTAAACACTGACCCTCAGTAAACAGTCTATTTTAACAGTGCCCTATAGTAAACAGAGTCCATTTAAACTGTGTCCTACATTAAACAGCCTATAGAAGCAGTGTCCTACAGGAAAGAGAGACTATTTAAACAGTGTCCTACAGGAAACACTCCATTTATACAGTACCCTTCAGCCTACAGTCTATTTAAAGTGTTCTACAGTAAACAGGGGTGGGGATGGAGGAGGGAGCTTAAGACCTAAAGTTGTTGAATTCAAAATTTAGTCCGGAAAACATTAGCACATTCGTTTAGATAATATCACCAACTTCAACACCTATGTGTTCTTTTGTTCTGTTGTCTGTGACCTCTTTTGATGATCTGCTCCTATCACTGTTTGCTTGTCCCTACAACTACATCACCCCCCTCCACTTCTCTCCCCCCCCCCCCACCACCCACCTTAAACCAGCTTATATTTCACCCCTCTCCTTGTAAAGAAAAATCAGTTCAGTTGAAGGGTCATGAGGACTCGAAACGTCAAGTCTTTTCTTCTCCGCCGATGCTGCCAGACCTGCTGAGTTTTTCCAAGTAATTCTGTTTTTGTTTTGGATTTCCAGGATCCGCAGTTTTTGTTTCCTATTTAAACAATGCCCTACAGTATACAGTCCAATTAAACAGTGACCTTCAGCAAACAGTCTGTTAAACAGCAACCTAAAGTAGACAGAGTATATTTGAACAGTGCACTACAACAACCAGTCTATTTTAACAGTGCCCTATAGTAAACAGAGTCCATTTAAACAGTGTCCTACATTAAACAGCTTATAGAAACAGTGTCCTATAGGAATGAGAGACTATTTAAACAGTGTCCTACAGGAAAAACTCTATTTAAACAGTACCCTTCAGCCTACAGTCTATTTAAACAGTGCCCTACAGGAAAGAGTTTCTTTTTAAAAAGTGTCCTACATTAACATTCCATTTAAACAGTGCCCTAAATTAAACAGTCTATTTTAACAGTGCCCTACAGTAAACAGTCCATTTAAACAGTGCCCTTCAGCAAACAGTCGATTTAAACAGCGTCCTAAAGTAGCCAGAGTATATATGAACAGTGCCCTATGGTAAACAGTCTATTTTAACAGTGCCCTATAGTAAACAGAGTTGATTTTAACAGTGCCCTATAGTAAACAGAGTCCATTTAAACAGTGTCCTACAGCAACTTGATCCTTTGAATGCATCCGCCCTCATGCCTTCTCCTCCCTGCCAGAAACATGATAGGGTCCCCATTGTCCTCACTTATCACCCCACCAGCCTCCGCATTCAAAGGATCATTCTCCGCCATTTCCGCCAACTCCAGCATGATGCCATCACCAAACACATCTTCCCTTCACCCCCCCGTCGGCATTCCGTAGGGATCACTCCCTCCGGGACACCCTGGTCCACTCCTCCATCACCCCCTACTCCTCAACCCCCACCTATGGCACCACCCCATGCCCACGCAAAAGATGTAACACCTACCCCTTCACTTCCTCTCTCCTCACCGTCCATGGGCCCAAACACTCCTTTCAAGTGAAGCAGCATTTCACTTGCATTTCCCCCAACTTAGTCTACTGCATTCGTTGCTCCCAATGTGGTCTCCTCTACATTGGAGAGACCAAACGTAAACTGGGCGACCGCTTTGCAGAACACCTGCGGTCTGTCCGCAAGAATGACCCAAACCTCCCTGTCGCTTGCCATTTTAACACTCCACCCTGCTCTCTTGCCCACATGTCTGTCCTTGGCTTGCTGCATTGTTCCAGTGAAGCCCAACGCAAACTGGAGGAACAACACCTCATCTTCCAACTAGGCACTTTACAGACTTCTGGACTGAATATTGAATTCAACAACTTTAGGTCGTGAGCTCCCTCCTCCATCCCCACCCCCTTTCTGTTTCTTCCCCCTTCCTTTGGTTTATTCCAATAAATTATATAGATTTTTCATTTCCCACCTATTTCCATTATTTTTAAATCTTTTATGCTCCCCCACCCCCACTAGAGCTGTACCTTGAGTGCCCTACCATCCATTCTTAATGAGCACATTGGTTTAGATAATATCACCAACTTCAACACAATGTGTTCTTTTGTTCTGTTGTCTGTGACATCTTTTGGTGATCTGCTTCTATCACTGCTTGTTTGTCCGTACAACCACACCACCCCCTCCACCTCTCCCCCCACAACACCCACCCCCCACCCCCAAACCTTAAACCAGCTTATATTTCACCCCTTCCTTGGATTCACCTAGTTCTGTTGAAGGGTCATGAGGACTCGAAACGTCAACCCTTTTCTTCTCCGCCGATGCTGCCAGACCTGCTGAGTTTTTCCAGGTAATTCTGTTTTTGTTTTGGATTTCCAGGGTCTGCAGTTTTTTGTTTTTATCTATTTAAACAGTGCCCTACAGGAAAGAGAGTCTATTTAAACAGTGCCCTAGAGTGTACAGTCTATTTAAACAGTGCCCTAGAGTGTACAGTCTATTTAAACAGTGCCCTAGAGTGTACAATCTATTTAAACAGTGCCCTAGAGTGTACAATCTATTTAAATAGTGCTCTACAGTAAAGAATCTATTTAAACAGTATCCTGCAGGAAAGAGAGACTATTTAAACAGTGTCCTACAGGAAGCAGTCTATTTGAACAGTGCCGTGTAGTAAACAGAGTCCAGTTAAACAGTGCCCTACAGTAAACAGTCTATTTTAACAGTGCCCTATAATAAACAGAGCCTATTTAAACAATGCCCCACAGTAAACAGTCCAATTAAAAAGTGTCCTACAGCAAACAGAGCCTATTTAAACAGTGACCTTCAGCAAACAGTCTATTTAAACAGCGACCTAAAGTAGCCAGAGTATATTTGAACAGTGCCCTACAGTAAACAGTCTATTTTAACAGTGCCCTATAGTAAACAGAGTCCTTTAAACAGTGTCCAACATTAAACAGCCTATTTAAACAGTGTCCTACAGGAAAGAGAGACTATTTAAACAGTGTCCTACAGGAAAGAGTTTATTTTTCAGAAGTGTCCTACAGGAAACAGTCCATTTAAAAAGTGCCCTATGGTTAACTGTCGTTTAAACAGTGCCCTATAGTGAACAGAGTCCATTTTAAAAAGTGCCCTTTGGTAAACAGTGTACAGTGAAACAGTGCCCTACTGTAAACACTCTACTTTAACCTTCCCTGTGGTAAAGAGAGTCCATTTAAACAGTGCCCTACAGTAAACTTTTCAATTAAACAGTGACCTTCAGCAAACAGTCTTTTTAAACAGCGTCCTAAAGTAGCCAGAGCATATTTAAACAGTGTTCTACAGTAAACAGTCCATTTAAACAGTGCCCTACGGTTAACTGTCATTCAAACAGTGCCCTATAGTAAACATAGTCCATTTAAACAGTGCCCTATGGTGAACAGTCAATTTTAACAGTGCCCTTTAGTAAACATAATCCACTTAAACAGTGACCTAAAGTAAACGGTCTATTTAAACAGCATCCTAAAGTAGCCAGAGTATATATAAACAGTTCCTGAACAGTAAACAGGCTATTTTAACAGTGCTCTTTTGTAAACAGAGTTGATTTTAACAGTGCCTTATAGAAAACAGTCCATTTAAACAGTGAACTACAGTAAACAGTCAATTTTAACAGTGCCCTATAGTAAACAGAGTTGATTTTAACAGCGCCCTATAGTAAACAGAGTCCATTTAAGCAGTGCCCTACAGAAAAAAGTCTCTTTAAACAGTGCCCTACAGCAAACTGAGTCTATTCAAACAGTATCCTTCAGCAAACACAGTCTATTTAAACAGTGCCCTAGAGTGTGCAGTCTATTTAAATAGTGCCCAATAGTAAAGAATCCATTTCAACAGTATCCTACAGGAAAGAGAGACTATTTAAACAGTGTCCTACAGGAAAGAGTATATTTGAACAGTGCCGTGTAGAAAACAAAGTCCAGTTAAACATTGCTCTACTGTAAACAGTCTATTTTAAGAGTGCCCTATAGTAAACAGAGTCCATTTAAACAGTGACCTTCAGCAAGCAGTCTATTTAAACAGCGACCTAAAGTAGCCAGAGTATATTTGTACAGTGCACTACAATAAACAGTCTATTTTAACAGTGCCCTATAGTAAACAGAGTCCATTTAAACAGTGTCCTACATTAAACAGCCTATAGGATCAGTGCCCTACAGGAAAGAGAGACTATTTAAACAGTGTCCTACAGGAAACACTCCATTTAAACAATACCCTACAGCAAACAGTCTATTTAAACAGTGCCCTACAGCAACGAGTTTCTTTTCATAAAGTGTCCTACAGGAAACAGTCCATTTAAACAGTGCTCTATGGTTAACTGTCATTCAAACAATGCCCTATAGTAAAGAGTCCATTTAAACAGTGCCCTATAGTAAACAGTCTATTTAAACAGTGCCTTAGAGGAAAGAGTTTCTTTTTAAAAAGTGTCCTACAGGAAACAGTCCATTTAAAAAGTGCCCCACGGTTAACTGTCATTTTAACAGTGCCCTATAGTAACCAGTCCAATTAAACAGTGCCCTATAGTAAACAGTCTATTTTAACAGTGCCCTATAGTAAACAGAATTTATTTTAACAGTGCCCTATAGTAAACAGAGTTTATTTTAACAGTGCCCTATAGTAAACAGAGTTTATTTTAACAGTGCCCTATAGTAAACAGAGTCCATTTAAAAAGTGAGCTACAGTAAACAGTCTATTTTAACAGTGCCCTATAGTAAAGAGTCCATTTAAACAGTGCCCTATAGTAAACAGTTTATTTTAACAGTGCCCTATAGTAAACAGAGTTGATTTTAACAGTGCCCTATAGTAAACAGAGTTTATTTTAACAGTGCCCTATAGTAAACAGAGTTTATTTTAACAGTGCCCTATAGTAAACAGAGTCCATTTAAACAGTGCCCTGCAGCAAACTGAGTCTATTCAAACCGTATCCTTCAGCAAACAGTCTATTTAAACAGTGCTTTAGAGTGTACAGTCTATTTAAACATTGCCCTACAGTAAGAAATCTATTTAAACAGTATCCTACAGGAAAGAGAGACTATTTAAACAGTCCTACAGGAAACAGTCTATTTAAACAGTGTCCTTCATTAAACAGCCTATTTAAACAGTGTCCTACAGGAAACACTCCATTTAAACAGTGCCCTACAGCAAACAGTCTATTTAAACAGTGCCCTACAGGAAAGAGTTTCTTTTTAAAAAGTGTCCTGCAGGAAACAGTCCATTTAAAAAGTGCCCTACAGTTAACTGTCATTCAATCAGTGCCCTACAGTAAACAGTCTATTTAAACAGTGCCCTATAGTAAACAGAGTCCAGTTAAACAGTGCCCTACAGTAAAGAATCTATTTAAACAGTATCCTACAGGAAAGGGAGACTATTTAAACAGTGTCCTACAGGAAAGGGAGACTACTTAAAAAGTGTTCTACAGGAAAAAGTGCATTTAAACACTGCCCTACAGTAAACAGTCTATTTAAATACTGCCCTACAGTAAACAGTCTATTTAAACAGTGCCCTACAAGAAAGAGAGTCTATTTAAACAGTGTCTTAGAGTGTGCAGTCTATTTAAACAGTGCCCTACAGTAAAGAGTTTCTTTTTAAAAAGTGTCCTACAGGTAACTGTCCATTTAAAATTTGCCCTATGGATAACTGCCATTTAAACAGTGCCCTATAGTAAACAGTCTATTTAAACAGTGCCTTAGAGGAAAGAGTTTCTTTTTAAAAAGTGTCCTACAGGAAACAGTCCATTTAAAAAGTGCCCCATGGTTAACTGTCATTTTAACAGTGCCCTATAGTAACCAGTCCAATTAAACAGTGCCCTATAGTAAACAGTCTATTTTAACAGTGCCCTATAGTAAACAGAGTTTATTTTAACAGTGCCCTATAGTAAACAGAGTTGATTTTAACAGTGCCCTATAGTAAACAGAGTTTATTTTAACAGTGCCCTATAGTAAACAGAGTCCATTTAAACAGTGAGCTACAGTAAGCAGTCTATTTTAACAGTGCCCTATAGTAAAGAGTCCATTTAAACAGTGCCCTATAGTAAACAGAGTTTATTTTAACAGTGCCCTATAGTAAACAGAGTTGATTTTAACAGTGCCCTATAGTAAACAGAGTTTATTTTAACAGTGCCCTATAGTAAACAGAGTCCATTTAAACAGTGCCCTGCAGCAAACTGAGTCTATTCAAACCGTATCCTTCAGCAAACACAGTCTATTTAAACAGTGCTTTAGAGTGTACAGTCTATTTAAACATTGCCCTACAGTAAAAAAATCTATTTAAACAGTATCCTACAGGAAAGAGAGACTATTTAAACAGTCCTACAGGAAACAGTCTATTTAACAGTGTCCTTCATTAAACAGCCTATTTAAACAGTGTCCTACAGGAAACACTCCATTTAAACAGTGCCCTACAGCAAACAGTCTAATTAAACAGTGCCCTACAGCAAACAGTCTATTTAAACAGTGCCCTACAGGAAAGCGTTTCTTTTTAAAAAGTGTCCTGCAGGAAACAGTCCATTTAAAAAGTGCCCTACAGTTAACTGTCATTCAATCAGTGCCCTACAGTAAACAGTCCAGTTAAACAGTGCCCTACAGTAAAGAATCTATTTAAACAGTATCCTACAGGAAAGAGAGACTATTTAAACAGTGTCCTACAGGAAAGGGAGACTACTTAAAAAGTGTTCTACAGGAAAAAGTGCATTTAAACACTGCCCTACAGTAAACAGTCTATTTAAACAGTGCCCTACAGTAAACAGTCTATTTAAACAGTGTCCTACAAGAAAGAGAGTCTATTTAAACAGTGTCTTAGAGTGTGCAGTCTATTTAAACAGTGCCCTACAGTAAAGAGTTTCTTTTTAAAAAGTGTCCTACAGGTAACTGTCCATTTAAAATGTGCCCTATGGATAACTGCCATTTAAACAGTGCCCTATAGTAAACAGAGTCTATTTTAACAGTGCCCTATAATAAACAGAGTCCATTTATACAGTGCCGTACAGTAAACAGTCCGATTAAACAGTGTCCTACAGCAAACAGAGCCTATTTAAACAATGCCCTACAGTATACAGTCCAATTAAACTGTGTCCTACAGCAAACAGAGCCTATGTAATCCGTGACCTTCAGCAAACAGTCTGTTTAAACAGCGTCCTAAAGTAGACAGAGTATATTTGAACAGTGCCCTACAGTAAACAGTCTATTTTAACAGTGCCCTATAGTAAAGAGTCCATTTAAACAGTGTCCTACATTAAACAGCCTATAGAAACAGTGTTCAACAGGAAAGAGACAATTTAAACAGTGTCCTACAGGAAACACTCCATTTAAACAGTACTCTGCAGCAAACAGTCTATTTAAACAGTGCCCTACAGGAAACAGTCTATTTAAACAGTGTTCTACAGCAAACAGTCTATTTAAACAGTGCCCTACAGGAAAGAGTATTTTTTAAAAAGTGTCCTACAGGAAGCAGTCTACTTAAATGTGCCCTTCAGCAAACAGACTATTTAAACAGCGTCCTAAAGTAGCAAGAGTATATATGATCAGTGCCCAAAGAGTAAACAGTCTATTTTAACACAGCTCTATAGTAAACAGAGTTGATTTTTACAGTGACCTATAGTAAACAGAGTCCATTTAAACAGTGCCCTGCTGCAAACTGAGTCTATTCAAACAGTATCCTTCAGCAAACAGAGTCTATTTAAACAGTCCCTAGAGTATACCGTCTATTTAAACAGTGCCCTACAGGAAAGAGAGTCTTTTTAAACAGTGTCCTAGAGTGTACAGTCTATTTAAATAGTGCCCAATAGTAAAGTATCTATTTAAACAGTATCCTACAGGAAAGAGAGACTATTTAAACAGTGTCTTACAGGAAAGAGTATATTTGAACAGTGCCGTGTAGAAAACAAAGTCCAGTTAAACATTGCTCTACTGTAAACAGTCTATTTGAACAGTGCCCTATAATAAACAGAGTCCATTTAAACAATGCCCCACAGTAAACAGTCCAATTAAACAGTGTCCTACAGCAGATAGAGGCTATTTAAACCGTGACCTTCAGCAAACATTTAAACAGCATTCTAAAGTAGCCAGAGTATATTTGAACAGTGCCCTATAGTAAACAGTGTCCTACATTAAACAGCCTATTTAAACAGTGCCCTACAGGAAAGAGAGTCTATTTAAAACGTGTCCTATAGTAAACACTCCATTTAAACAGTGCCCTAGAGTGTACTGTCTATTTAAACATTGCCCTACAGTAAAAAAAATCTATTTAAACAGTATCCTACAGGAAAGAGAGACTATTTAAACAGTGTCCTACATTAAACACCTATTTAAACAGTGTCCTACATTAAACAATCTATTTAAACAGTGTTCTTCAGGAAACAGTCTATTTAAACAGTGTCCTACATTAAACAGCCTATTTAAACAGTTTCCTACAGGAAACACTCCATTTAAACAGTGCCCTACAGCAAACAGTCTAATTAAACAGTGCCCTACAGGAAAGAGTTTATTTTTAAAAAGTGTCCTACAGGAAACAGTCCATTTAAAAAGTGCCCTACAGTTAACTGTCATTCAAACAGTGCCCTATAGTAAACAGTCTATTTAAAAAGTGCCCTAGAGGAAAGAGTTTCTTTTTAAAAAGTGTCCTACAGGAAACAGTCCATTTAAAAAGTGTTCCATGGTTAACTGTCATTTTAACAGTGCCCTATAGTAAACAGAGTCCATTTTAACAGTGCCCTACAGTAAACAGTCAATTTTAACACTGCCCTATAGTAAACAGTCCATTTAAACAGTGAGCTACAGTAAACACTCAATTTTAACAGTGCCCTATAGTAAACAGAGGTGATTTTAACAGTGCCCTACAGAAAAAAAGTCTCTTTAAACAGTGCACTGCAGCAAATTGAGTCTATTCAAACCGTATCCTTCAGCAAACACAGTCTATTTAAACAGTGCCCTAGAGTGTACTGTCTATTTAAACATTGCCCTACAGTAAAAAAATCTATTTACAGTATCCTACAGGAAGGAGAGACTATTTAAACAGTGTTCTTCAGGAAACAGTCTATTTAAATAGTGTCCTAATTAAACAGCCTATTTAAACAGTTTCCTACAGGAAACACTCCATTTAAACAGTGCCCTACAGCAAACAGTCTATTTAAACAGTGCCCTACAGGAAAGAGTTTATTTTTAAAAAGTGTCCTACCGGAAACAGTCCACTTAAAATGTGCCCTACAGTTAACTGTCATTCAAACAGTGCCCTATAGTAAACAGAGTCCATTTAAACAGTGCGCTATAGTAAACAGAGCACATTTATCAGTACCCTATAGTAAACAGAGTCTATTTTAATAGTGCCCTATAGTCAACAGTGTCCAGTTAAACAGTGCCCTACTGTATACAGTCTATTTTAATAGTGCCCTGTAGTAAAGAGGGTCCATTTAAACAGTGCCCTAAAGTAAACAGTCTATTTTAATAGTGCCCTGTAGTAAAGAAAGTCCAGTTAAAAAGTGCGCTACTGTAAACAGTCTATTTTAACAGTGCCCTATAATAAACATAGTCTTTTTAAACAGTCATCTAGAGTCAACATAGACTAGTTAAACTGTACTCTACATTAAACAGAGTCCATTTAAACAGTGCTCTACAGTAAACAGTCTATTTTAACAGTGTCATACAGTAAACAAAGTCAGTTTAAATAGTCCCCTAGAGTCACTATAGTTTATTTATACTGTACCCTACAGTATTTGGAATCTAATTAAAATGTGTCCTACAGTGAACAGTCTTTTTAAACAGTGCCTTACAGTAAACAGTCTATTTAAACAGTGCTCTACATTGAACTGAGACCATGTTAAACAGTGCCCTCCAGTAGTTTATTTGCACAGTGTCACACAGCAAACAGGGTCTATTTAAAGTGCCCGATAGAAAGTCTATTTCCAGTATCACGCAGTAAGCAGTCTATTTAAACAGTGCCCTATAGTAAACAGGGTCCATTTAAACAGTGCCCTACAGTAAACAGTCTATTTAAACAGTGCCCTATAATAAACAGGGTCCATTTAAACAGTGCCCTACAGTAAACAGTTCAATTAAACAATGTCCTACAGCAAACAGTCTATTTTAACAGTGTCCTATAGTAAACAAAGTAAATTTAAATAGTCCCCTAGAGTCACTATATTACATTTAAACAGTACCCTACAGTATTCGGAATTTAATTAAAAACTGTCCTACAGTGAGCATTCTATTTAAACAGTGTCCTACAGGAAACAGTCTATTTAAACAGTGCCCTACATGAAACAGTCTATTTAAACAGTGTCCTACATTAAACAGTCTATTTAAACAGTGTTCTACAGGAAACAGCCTATTTAAACAGTGTCCTACATTAAACAGCCTATTTAAACAGTGTCCTACAGGAAACACTCCATTTAAACAGTGCCCTACAGCAAACAGTCTAATTAAACAGTGCCCTACAGGAAAGAGTTTATTTTTAAAAAGTGTCCTACCGGAAACAGTCCACTTAAAATGTGCCCTACAGTTAACTGTCATTCAAACAGTGCCCTATAGTAAACAGAGTCCATTTAAACAGTGCGCTATAGTAAACAGAGCACATTTATCAGTACCCTATAGTAAATAGAGTCTATTTTAATAGTGCCCTATAGTCAACAGTGTCCAGTTAAACAGTGCCCTACTGTATACAGTCTATTTTAACAGTGCCCTGTAGTAAAGAGAGTCCATTTAAACAGTGCCCTAAAGTAAACAGTCTATTTTAATAGTGCCCTGTAGTAAAGAGAGTCCAGTTAAAAAGTGCGCTACTGTAAACAGTCTATTTTAACAGTGCCCTATAATATAGTCTTTTTAAACAGTCCCCTAGAGTCAACATAAACTAGTTAAACTGTACTCTACGTAAACAGTCTATTTGAACAGTGCCCTACAGTAAACAGTCTATTTTAACAGTATCCTATAGTAAACAAAGTCAATTTAAATAGTCCCCTAGAGTCACTATAGTACATTTAAACAGTACCCTACAGTATTCAGAATTTAATTAAAAAGTGTCCTACAGTGAGCATTCTATTTAAACAGTGCCCTACATGAAACAGTCTATTTAAACAGTGCTCTACATTAAACTGAGACCATGTTAAACAGTGCCCTCCAGTAGTTTATTTGAACAGTGTCACACAGCAAACAGGGTCTATTTAAAGTGCCCGATAGAAAGTCTATTTCCAGTGTCACGCAGTAAGCAGTCTATTTAAACAGTGCCCTACAGTAAACAGTCTATTTTAACAGTACCCTGTAGTAAACATAGTCCAGTTAAACAGTGCCCTGCTGTAAACAGTCTAAGTTAACAGTGCCCTGTAATAAACAGTCCATTTAAACGGTGCCCTACAGTAAACAGTCTATTTTAACAATGTCCTATAGTAAACAGAGTAAATTTAAATAGTCCCCTAGAGTCACTATATTACATTTAAACAGTACCCTACAGTATTTGGAATTTAATTAAAAACTGTCCTACAGTGAGCATTCTATTTAAACAGTGCCCTACATGAAACAGTCCATTTAAACAGTGCCCTACGGTAAACTGTCATTAAAACAGTGTCCTACAGTAAAGAGTCCAACAGCAAACAGTCTATTAAATGGAAACAGAATTACCTGGAAAACCTCGGCAGGTCTGACGGCATCGGCGGAGAAGAAAATAGTTGACGTTTCAACTCTTCATGACCCTTCAACAGTCATGAGGACTCGAAACGTCAACTATTTTCTTCTCCGCCGAGGTTGACAGACCTGCTGAGGATTTCCAAGTAATTCTGTTTTTGTTTTGGATTTCCAGCATTCACAGTCTTTTGTTTTTATATTTTTAAGTCTATTAAGTGGTGCCGACAGTAAGCAGACTATTTAAGCAGAGCCCTACAGTAAACAGAATCTATTAAAAAGGGCGAACAGTATAAAGTCTGTTTAAAAAGTGTCCCCATAATAAACAGTATTTAAACAGTGTCTCCATCATAAACACTATATAAAGAGTGTCTCCATTATAACACTAAATAAACAGTGTCCCCATCTTACAAACAATATAAACGTTGTACCCATCATAAACAATATATAAACAGTGTCCCCATCATAAACACTATATAAACAGTGTCCTCATCAAAAACACTATATAAACAGTGCCCCATCATAAACACTATATAAACAGTGTCCACATCATAAACACTATATAAACAGTCTCCCCGTCAAACACGCTATATAAACAGTGTTCCCAACATAAACACTATATAAACAGAGTCCCCATCATAAAAAATATAAAAACAGTGACCGCATCATGAACACTATATAAACAGTGTCCCCATCATAACCATTATATAAACAGTGCCCCATCATGAAAACTATATAAACAGTGTCCCTATCATAAACACTATATAAACAGTCCCATCATAAACACTATATAAACAGTGTCCCCACCATAAACACTATATAAACAGTGTCCCCATCATAAACACTATATAAAGAAAGTCCCCATCATAACAACTATAAAAACAGTGCCCGCATCAAGAACACTAGATAAACAGTGCCCCATCATAAACACTATAAAAACAATGTCACCATTATAAACACTAAATAAACAGTGCCCCATCATAAACACTATAAAAACAGTGTCCCCATCATAAACACTATATAAACAGTGTCCCCATCATAAACACTATATAAAGAGTGTCCCCATCACAAACACTATAAAAACAGTGTCCCCATCATAAACACTGTATAAACAGTGTCCCCATCATAAGCACTATACAAACAGTGTCCCAATCATACTCACGATATAAACAGTGTCCCCATCATGAAGATAATATAAACAGTGTCCCATCATAAACACCATATAAACAGTGTCCCCATTATAAACACAATATAAACAGTGTCCCCATCATACACACAATATAAACAGTGTCCCCATCATACAAACAATATAAACGTTGTCCCCATCATAAACAATATATAAACAGTGTCCCCATCAGAAACACTATATAAACAGTGTCCACATCATAAACACTATATAAACAGTCTCCCCGTCAAACACGCTATATAAACAGTGTTCCCAACATAAACACTATATAAACAGAGTCCCCATCATAAAAAATATAAAAACAGTGACCGCATCATGAACACTATATAAACAGTGTCCCCATCATAACCATTATATAAACAGTGCCCCATCATGAAAACTATATAAACAGTGTCCCTATCATAAACACTATATAAACAGTCCCATCATAAACACTATATAAACAGTGTCCCCACCATAAACACTATATAAACAGTGTCCCCATCATAAACACTATATAAAGAAAGTCCCCATCATAACAACTATAAAAACAGTGCCCGCATCAAGAACACTAGATAAACAGTGCCCCATCATAAACACTATAAAAACAATGTCACCATTATAAACACTAAATAAACAGTGCCCCATCATAAACACTATAAAAACAGTGTCCCCATCATAAACACTATATAAACAGTGTCCCCATCATAAACACTATATAAAGAGTGTCCCCATCACAAACACTATAAAAACAGTGTCCCCATCATAAACACTGTATAAACAGTGTCCCCATCATAAGCACTATACAAACAGTGTCCCAATCATACTCACGATATAAACAGTGTCCCCATCATGAAGATAATATAAACAGTGTCCCATCATAAACACCATATAAACAGTGTCCCCATTATAAACACAATATAAACAGTGTCCCCATCATACACACAATATAAACAGTGTCCCCATCATACAAACAATATAAACGTTGTCCCCATCATAAACAATATATAAACAGTGTCCCCATCAGAAACACTATATAAACAGTGACCTCATCAAAAACACTATATAAACAGTGCCCCATCATAAACACTATATAAACAGTGTCCACATCATAAACACTATATAAACAGTGTCCCCACCATAAACACTATATAAACAGTCTCCCCGTCAATCATGCTATATAAACAGTGTTCCCATCATAAACACTATATAAACAGAGTCCCCATCATAAAAACTATAAAAACAGTGCCCGCAACATGAAGACTATATAAACAGAGTCCCCATCATAAACACTATGTAAAAAGAGTCCCCATCATAAAAACGATATAAACAGTGCCCCATCATGAAAACTATATAAACAGTGTCCCTATCATAAACACTATATAAACAGTGTCGCCATCATAAATACTATATAAAAGTTTGCCCATCATAAGCACTATATAAACAGTGTCCCCACCATAAACACTATATAAACAGTGTCCCCATCATAAACACTGTATAAAGAAAGTCCCCATCATAAACACTATATAAACAGTGCCCCATCATGAACACTATATAAACAGTGTCCCCATCATAAACACTATATGAATAGTGTCCCCATCATAAATCCGTTCTAAACAGTGTCCCCATCATGAACAATATATAAAGACTGTCCCCATCATAAACAATATATAAACAGTGTCCCCATCATAAACAATATATAAAGAGTGTCCCCATCATAAACACTATATAAAGAGTGTCCCCATCATAAACACTATATAAAGAGTGTCCCCATCATAAACAATATATAAACAGTGTCCCCATCATAAACAATATATAAAGAGTGTCCCCATCATAAACACTATATAAACAGTGTCCCCATCATAAACACTATATAAAGAGTGTCCCCATCATGACCACTATATAAACAGTGTCTCCATCATAAACAATATATAAACAGTGTCTCCATCATAAACACTATATAAACAGTGTCTCCGTCATAAACACTATATAAATAGTGTCCCCATCATAAACACTATATAAAGAGTGTCCCCATCATAAACACTGTATAAACAGTGTCCCCATCATAAACACTATATAAACAGTGTCTCCATCATAAACAATATATAAACAGTGTCTCCATCATAAACACTATATAAACAGTGTCTCCGTCATAAACACTATATAAATAGTGTCCCCATCATAAACACTATATAAACAGTGCCCCCATCATACATGCTATTTAAACAGTGTCCCCATCATAAACATTTTATGAAAAGTGTCCCCATCATAAACACTATATAAACAGTGTCCCCATCATAAACACTATATAAAGAGTGTCCCCATCACAAACACTATAAAAACAGTGTCCCCATATTAAACACTGTATAAACAGTGTCCCCATCATAAGCACTATACAAACAGTGTCCCAATCATACTCACGATATAAACAGTGTCCCCATCATGAAGATAATATAAACAGTGTCCCCATCATGAACACTATATAAACAGTGTCCCCATCATAAACACTATATGAATAGTGTCCCCATCATAAATCCGTTCTAAACAGTGTCCCCATCATAAACAATATATAGAGTGTCCCCATCATAAACAATATATAAACAGTGTCCCCATCATAAACAATATATAAAGAGTGTCCCCATCATAAACACTATATAAAGAGTGTCCCCATCATAAACACTATATAAAGAGTGTCCCCATCATAAACAATATATAAACAGTGTCCCCATCATAAACAATATATAAAGAGTGTCCCCATCATAAACACTATATAAACAGTGTCCCCATCATAAACACTATATAAAGAGTGTCCCCATCATGAACACTATATAAACAGTGTCTCCATCATAAACAATATATAAACAGTGTCTCCATCATAAACACTATATAAACAGTGTCTCCGTCATAAACACTATATAAATAGTGTCCCCATCATAAACACTATATAAAGAGTGTCCCCATCATAAACACTGTATAAACAGTGTCCCCATCATAAACACTATATAAACAGTGTCTCCATCATAAACAATATATAAACAGTGTCTCCATCATAAACACTATATAAACAGTGTCTCCGTCATAAACACTATATAAATAGTGTCCCCATCATAAACACTATATAAACAGTGTCCCCATCATAAACACTATATAAACAGTGCCCCCATCATACATGCTATTTAAACAGTGTCCCCATCATAAACATTTTATGAAAAGTGTCCCCATCATAAACACTATATAAACAGTGTCCCCATCATAAACACTATATAAAGAGTGTCCCCATCACAAACACTATAAAAACAGTGTCCCCATATTAAACACTGTATAAACAGTGTCCCCATCATAAGCACTATACAAACAGTGTCCCAATCATACTCACGATATAAACAGTGTCCCCATCATGAAGATAATATAAACAGTGTCCCATCATAAACACCATATAAACAGTGTCCCCATTATAAACACAATATAAACAGTGTCCCCATCATACACACAATATAAACAGTGTCCCCATCATACAAACAATATAAACGTTGTCCCCATCATAAACAATATATAAACAGTGTCCCCATCATAAACACTATATAAACAGTGTCCCCATCATAAACACTATATAAAGGGTCCCATCATACAAACTATATAAACGTTGTCCCAATCATAAACACTATTTAAACAATGTCCCCATCATAAACACTTTGTAAACAGTGTCCCCATCATAAACACCATATAAACAGTGTCCCCATCATAAACTCTATATAAAGAGTGTCCCCATCATAAACAGTATATAAACTGTGTCCTAATCATAAACACTATATAAAGAGTGTCCCCTCATAAACACTATATAAAGAGTGTCCCCATCATAAACACTATATAAAGAGTGTCCCCATCATAAACACTATATAAAGAGTGTCCCCATCATAAGCACTGTATAAACAGTGTCCCCATCATAAACAGTATATAAACAGTGTCCCCATCATAAGCACTGTATAAACAGTGGCCCATCATAAACACTATATAAACAGAGTCCCCATCATAAACTCTATATAAACAGTCTCCCGGCATACACGCTATATAAACAGAATCCCCATCATAAACAATATATAAACAGTGTCCCCATCATAAACTCTATATAAAGAGTGTCCCCATCATAAACAGTATATAAACTGTGTCCTAATCATAAACACTATATAAAGAGTGTCCCCTCATAAACACTATATAAACAGTGCCCCATCATAAACACTATATAAACAGTGCCCCATCATAAACACTATATAAACAGTGCCCCATCATAAACACTATGTAAAAAGAGTCCCCATCATAAAAACGATATAAACAGTGCCCCATCATGAAAACTATATAAACAGTGTCCCTATCATAAACACTATATAAACAGTGTCCCTATCATAAACACTATATAAACAGTGTCCCCATCATAAATACTATATAAAAGTTTGCCCATCATAAACACTATATAAACAGTGTCCCCACCATAAACACTATATAAACAGTGTCCCCATCATAAACACTGTATAAAGAAAGTCCCCATCATAAAAACTATAAAAACAGTGCCCCATCATGAACACTATATAAACAGTGTGCCCATCATAAACACTATATAAAGGGTCCCATCATAAACACTATATAAACAGTGTCCCCATCATAAACACTATATGAATAGTGTCCCCATCATAAATCCGTTCTAAACAGTGTCCCCATCATAAACAATATATAAAGAGTGTCCCCATCATAAACAATATATAAACAGTGTCCCCATCATAAACAATATATAAAGAGTGTCCCCATCATAAACACTATATAAAGAGTGTCCCCATCATAAACACTATATAAAGAGTGTCCCCATCATAAACAATATATAAACAGTGTCCCCATCATAAACAATATATAAAGAGTGTCCCCATCATAAACACTATATAAACAGTGTCCCCATCATAAACACTATATAAAGAGTGTCCCCATCATGAACACTATATAAACAGTGTCTCCATCATAAACAATATATAAACAGTGTCTCCATCATAAACACTATATAAACAGTGTCTCCGTCATAAACACTATATAAATAGTGTCCCCATCATAAACACTATATAAAGAGTGTCCCCATCATAAACACTGTATAAACAGTGTCCCCATCATAAACAGTATATAAACAGTGTCCCCATCATAAACACTATATAAACAGTGCCCCCATCATACATGCTGTTTAAACAGTGTCCCCATCATGAAGATAATATAAACAGTGTCCCATCATAAACACCATATAAACAGTGTCCCCATTATAAACACAATATAAACAGTGTCCCCATCATACACACAATATAAACAGTGTCCCCATCATACAAACAATATAAACGTTGTCCCCATCATAAACAATATATAAACAGTGTCCCCATCATAAACACTATATAAACAGTGTCCCCATCATAAACACTATATAAGGGGTCCCATCATACAAACTATATAAACGTTGTCCCCATCATAAACACTATATAAACAGTGCCCCATCATAAACACTATATAAACATTGCCCCATCAGGAACACTATATAAACAGTGTCCCCATCATAAACACTATATAAACAGTGTACCCATCATAAACACTATATAAACAGTGTCCCCATCATAAACATTACATAAAGAGTGTCCGAACATAAACACTATATAAAAAGTGTCCCATCATCCACACAATATAAACAGCGTCCCCATCATCAAAAATATATAAACAGTGTCCCCATAATACACATTATATAAACAGTGTCCTTACAAAAACACTATATAAAGAGTGTCCCAATCATAAACACTATATAAACACTGTCCCCATCATAAACACTATATAAACAGAGTGCCCATCATAAACACTATATAAACAGTGTCCCCATCATATACACTGTAAAAACAGTGTCCCCATCATAAACACTATATAGACAGTGTCCCCATCATAAAAACTATATAAACAGTCGGCCGATCATAAACACTATACAAACAGTGTCCCCATCATAAGCACTATATAAACAGTGTCCCCACCATAAACACTATATAAGCAGTCACCCCGTCATGCACGCTATAGAAGCAGTGTCCCCATCATAAACACTATATAAACAGTGTCCCATCATAAACACTATATAAACAGTGGCCCATCATAAACAATATATAAAATGTGTCCCCATCATAAACACTATATAAACAGTGCCCCAACCATAAGCTCTATAAAAATAGTGTCCCCATCATAAACACTATATAAACAGCGTCCCCATCATAAACACTATATAAACAATTTCCCCTTCATAAAAACTCTATCAGCAGTGTCCGCATGATGAATACTATATAAACAGTGTCCCCAACATAAACAATATATAAACATTGTCCTAATCAAAAACACTATATAAACAGTGCCCCGTCATAAACACTATATAAACAGTGTCCACAGCATAAACACTATATAAACAGTGTTCCCACAATAAAAACAATATAAACAATCTCCCCGTCAATCACGCTATATAAACAGTGTTCCCATCATAAACACTATATAAACAGAGTCCCCATCATAAACACTATATAAACAGTGTCCCATCATAAACACTACATAAACAGAGTCCCCATCATAAACACTATATAAATAGTGTGCCCATCATAAACACTATATAAAATGAGTCCCGATCATAAACACTATATAAATAGTGTCCCCATCATAAAGACAATATAAACAATGTCCCCACCATAAACACTATATAAACAATCTCCCCGTCATACACGCTATATAAGCAGTGTCCCCATCATAAACACTATAAAAACAGTGTCCCATCATAAACACTATATAAACAGTGTCCCCATCATAAACACTATATAAAATGGGTCCCCATCATACAAACGATATAAACAGTGCCCCATCATGAAAACTATATAAACAGTGTCCCTATCATAAACACTATATAAACAGTGTTCCTATCATAAACACTATATAAACAGTGTCCCCATCATAAATACTATATGAAAGTTTGCCCATCATAAACACTATATAAACAGTGCCCCATCATAAACACTATATAAACAGTGTCCCCATCATAAACACTATAAAAACAGTGTCCCATCATAAACACTATATAAACAATGTCCCCATCATAAACACTATATAAAATGGGTCCCCATCATAAATACTATATGAAAGTTTGCCCATCATAAACACTATATAAACAGTGCCCCATCATGAAAACTATATAAACAGTGTCCCCATCATAAACACTATATAAACAGTGTTCCTATCATGAACACTATATAAACAGTGTCCTCACCATAAACACTATATAAACAGTGTCCCCATCATAAACACTATATAAAATGGGTCCCCATCATACAAACGATATAAACAGTGCCCCATCATGAAAACTATATAAACAGTGTCCCTATCATAAACACTATATAAACAGTGTTCCTATCATAGTCACTATATAAACAGTGTCCCCATCATAAATACTATATGAAAGTTTGCCCATCATAAACACTTATATAAACAGTGCCCCATCATGAAAACTATATAAACAGTGTCCCCATCATAAACACTATATAAACAGTGTTCCTATCATGAACACTATATAAACAGTGTCCTCACCATAAACACTATATAAACAGTGTCCCTATCATAAACACTATATAAAGAAAGTCCCCATCATAAAAACTATAAAAACAGTGCCCTCATCAAGAGCACTATATAAACAGAGTCCCATCATAAACACTATATAAACAGTACCACATCATAAACACTATATAAACAGTGCCCCATCATGAACATTATATAAACAGTGTCCCCATCATAAACACTATATAAACAGTGTCCCCATCATAAACACTATATAAAGGACTGTCACTGACCTCATCTCCTCTGGGGATCTCCCTCCCACAGCTTCCAACCTGATAGTCGCCCAACCTCGGACGGCCCGCTTCTATCTCCTACCCAAAATCCACAAACAGAACTGCCCCGGTAGACCGATCGTCTCAGCTTGCTCCTGCCCCACAGAACTCATCTCTCGTTATCTTGACTCCCTTCTCTCTCCCCTTGTCCAGTCCCTTCCCACCTACATCCGTGATTCCTCTGACACCTTACGTCACATCAACAATTTCCAGTTCCCTGGCCATAACCGCTTCCTCTTCACCATGGACGTCCAATCCCTCTACACCTCCATCCCCCACCAGGATGGTCTGAGGGCCCTTAGCTTCTTCCTTGAACAGAGGCCCGAACAATCCGCATCCACCACTACTCTCCTCCGTCTGGCTGAACTTGTTCTCACGTTGAACAATTTCTCCTTCAACTCCTCTCACTTTCTCCAAATAAAAGGTGTGGCTATGGGTACCCGCATGGGCCCCAGCTATGCCTGTCTCTTTATGGGGTATGTGGAACATTCCTTGTTGCAGTCCTACTCCGGCCCCCTTCCACAACTCTTTCTCCGGTACATCGATGATTACTTCGGTGCCGCTTCATGCTCTCGTCGGGACTTGGAAAAATTTATTAATTTTGCTTCCAATCTCCACCCCTCCATCATTTTCACGTGGTCCATCTCTGACACTTCCCTTCCCTTCCTTGACCTCTCCGTCTCAATCTCTGGTGATAGACTGTCCACCAATATCCATTACAAACCCACCGACTCCCACAGCTACCTCGACTACAGCTCCTCACACCACGCTTCCTGCAAGGACTCCATCCCATTCTCCCAGTTCCTTCGCCTTCGTCGCATCTGTTCCGATGATGCTACTTTCAAAAACGGTTCCTCTGACATGTCCTCCTTCTTCCTTAACCGAGGTTTTCCACCCACGGTCGTTGACAGGGCCCTCAACCGTGTCCGGCCCATCTCCCGCGCATCCGCCCTCACGCCTTCTCCTCCCTCCCAGAAACATGATAGGGTCCCCCTTGTCCTCACTTATCACCCCACCAGCCTCCGCATTCAAAGGATCATCCTCCGCCATTTCCGCCAACTCCAGCATGATGCCACCACCAAACACATTTCCCTTCACCCCCCTTATCGGCATTCCGAAGGGATCGCTCCCTCCGGGACACCCTGGTCCACTCCTCCATCACCCCCTACTCCTCAACCCCCTCCTAGGGCACCACCCCATGCCCATGCAAAAGATGTAACACCTGCCCCTTCACTTCCTCTCTCCTCACCGTCCAAGGGCCCAAACATTCCTTTCAAGTGAAGCAGCATTTCACTTGCATTTCCCTCAACTTAGTCTACTGCATTCGTTGCTCCCAATGTGGTCTCCTCTACATTGGAGAGACCAAACGTAAACTGGGCGACCGCTTTGCAGAACACCTGCGGTCTGTCCGCAAGAATGACCCAAACCTCCCTGTCGCTTGCCATTTTAACACTCCACCCTGCTCTCTAGCCCACATGTCTGTCCTTGGCTTACTGCATTGTTCCAGTGAAGCCCAACGCAAACTGGAGGAACAACACCTCATCTTCCGACTAGGCACCTTACAGCCTTCCTGTCTGAATATTGAATTCAACAACTTTAGGTCGTGAGCTCCTTCCCCCATCCCCACCCCCTTTCTGTTTCCCCCTTTTTCCCTTTTTTTTCCCTATAAATTATATAGATTTTTCTTTTCCCACCTATTTCCATTATTTTTAAATATTTTAAAATCTTTTATGCTCCCCCCACCCCCAGTAGAGCTGTACCTTGAGTGCCCTACCATCCATTCTTAATTAGCACATTCGTTTAGATAATATCACCAACTTTAACTTTAACACCAATGTGTTCTTTTGTACCATTGTCACTGACATCTTTTGATGATCTGCTTCTATCACTGCTTGTTTGTCTACACAACCACCTCTCTCTCTCTCTCTATCTCTCCGCCCCCCACACACACACCTTAAACCAGCTTATATTTCAACTCTTTCTTGGACTCGAAATCAAGTTCTGTCGAAGGGTCATGAGGACTCGAAACGTCAACTCTTTTCTTCTCCGCCGATGCTGCCAGACCTGCTGAGTTTTTCCAGGTAATTCTGTTTTTGTTTACCATATAAACATTGTCCGCTTCATACACACTATATAAACAGTGTCCCCATCATAAATATTGTATAAACTGTGTACCCATCACCATAACTATATAAACAGTGTCCACATCATAAATACTATATAAACAGCGTTCCCATCATAAACACTATATAAACAGTGTCCCCATCATAAGCACTATATAAAGAGTTTCCCCTTCATAAATACTATATAAACAGTGTCCCCATCATGAACACTATATAAAGAGTGCCCTATCATAAACACTATATAAACAGTGAACCATCATAAAAAGTATATAAACAGTTTCCCTATCATACACTCTGTATAAACAATGTCCCCTTCATTAACACGATATAAAGTGTCCCAACATAAACACTATATAAACAGTGCCCCATCATAAACACTATATAAAGTGTCCTGTCATTAACACTATATAAACAGTGTCCCCGTCATATATGCTATATAAACAGTGTCCCCATCATAAACACTATATAAACAGTGAACACATCATAAACACTATATATACAGTGACCACATCATAAACACTATATAAACATTGTCCCAATCATAAACACTATATAAACAGATTCCCCTCATAAACACTGTATAAACAGTACCACATCATAAACACTATATAAACAGTGTCCCCATCATAAACACTATATAAACAGTGTCCCCATCATTAACACTATATAAACAGTGCCCCATCATTTATACTATATAAAGAGTGCCCCATCATAAGCACCAGATAAACAGTGTCCCCATCACCATAACTATATAAACAGTGTCCCCATGATAAGTACTATATAAACAGTGTCCCCATCATAAATACTCTATAAACAGTGTCCCCATCATAAGCACAATATTAAGAGTTTCCCCTTCATAAATACTATATAAACAGTATCCCCATCATGAACACTATATACACAGTGTCACAATCATAAACACTATATAAAGAGAACCCTATCATAAACACTATATAAACAGTGTCCCCATCATAAAGACTATACAAACACTGCCCCATAACAAACAATATATAAACAATGTCCCCATCATAAACCCCATATAAGCAGTGTCCCCATTTTAAACACTATATAAACTGGGTCCCATCATAAACACAATAGAAACAGTGTCCCATCATTAATACTATATAAACACTGGCCCCATCATAAACAATATATATAGAGTGTCCCATCATAAACACTATATAAACAGTTTCCTATCATAAACTCTATATAAACAGTGTCCCCATCATAAATACTATATAAACAGTGGCCCCATCATAAACACTATATATAGAGTGTCCCATCATAAACACTATATAAAGTGTCCCATCATAAACACTAAATAAACAGGGTCCCCATCAAAAATACTATATAAACAGTGCCCACATCATAAACACTATAGAAACAGTTTCCGATCATAAACTCTATATAAACAGTGTCCCCATCATAAATACTATATAAACAGTGTCCCCATCATAAACACTATATAAACAGTTTCCCCTTCATAAAAAATATATAAACAGTGTCCCCATCACCATAACTATATAAACAGTATCACCATCATAAACAGTATATAAACAGTGCCCCATCATAAACACAATATAAACAGTGTCCCCATCATAAAAACTATATTCACAGTGCCCATTCATAACCACTACATAAGCAGTGTCCCCATCATACACACTGAATAAACAGTGTCCCCATTTTAAACTCTATATAAAGTGTTCCATCATAAACACTATATAAACAGTGTCCCCATCATAAACACTATATAAACAGTTTCAGATAATAAACACTATACAAACAGTGATTCCATCATAAAATGTATATAAACAGTGTCCCCATCATAAACATTATATAAACAATGCATACATCATAAAGACTTTATAAACAGTGTCCCCATCATAAACAGTATATAAAAAGTGCCCCCATCATAAACACTGTATAAACAATATCCCCATCATAAACATTTTATTAGCAGTGTCCCCATCATAAACACTATATAAACAGTGCCCCCATCGTAAACACTATATAAACAATGTCGCATCATAAACAATATATAAACAGTGTCCCAACATAAATACTAAATAAAAAGTGCGCCCGTCATAAATACTATATAAAAAGTGTCCCCATCATATAGACAATATAAACAGTGTCCCCACCATAAACACTATCTAAACAGTGTCCCCATCATAAACAATATATAAAAAGTGTCCCCATCATAAACACTATATAAACAGTGCCCCCACCATAAGCACTATATAAACAGTGTCCCAATCATAAACACTGTATAAACAGTGTCCCATCATAAACACTATCTAAACAATGTCCCCATCATAAACAATATATAAAAAGTGTCCCCATCATAAACACTATATAAACAGTGTCCCCATCATAAACAATATATAAAAAGTGTCCCCATCATAAACACTATATAAACAGTGCCCCCACCATAAGCACTATATAAACAGTGACCCAATCATAAACACTATATAAACACTGTCCCAATCATAAGCACTATATAAAGTGTCCCCATCATAAAAACTATATAAACAGTGTACCATCTTGAACACTATATAAACAGTGCCCCCATCATAAACACTATATAAACAGTGTCCCATCATAAACACTATATAAACAGTGCCCCATCATAAACACCATATAAACATTGTCCGCTTCATACACACTATATAAACAGTTTCCCCTTCATAAAAAATATATAAACAGTGTCCCCATCACCATAACTATATAAACAGTATCACCATCATAAACAGTATATAAACAGTGCCCCATCATAAACACAATATAAACAGTGTCCCCATCATAAAAACTATATTCACAGTGCCCATTCATAACCACTACATAAGCAGTGTCCCCATCATACACACTGAATAAACAGTGTCCCCATTTTAAACTCTATATAAAGTGTTCCATCATAAACACTATATAAACAGTGTCCCATCATAAATACTATTTAAACAGTGCCCCCATCATAAAAACTATATAAACAGTGCCCCATCATAAACACTATATAAAGTGTCCGGTCATAAACACTATATAAACAGTGTCCCCATCATAAACACTATATAAACAGTTTCAGATAATAAACACTATACAAACAGTGATTCCATCATAAAATGTATATAAACAGTGTCCCCATCATAAACATTATATAAACAATGCATACATCATAAAGACTTTATAAACAGTGTCCCCATCATAAACAGTATATAAAAAGTGCCCCCATCATAAACACTGTATAAACAATATCCCCATCATAAACATTTTATTAGCAGTGTCCCCATCATAAACACTATATAAACAGTGCCCCCATCGTAAACACTATATAAACAATGTCGCATCATAAACAATATATAAACAGTGTCCCAACATAAATACTAAATAAAAAGTGCGCCCGTCATAAATACTATATAAAAAGTGTCCCCATCATATAGACAATATAAACAGTGTCCCCACCATAAACACCATATAAACATTGTCCGCTTCATACACACTATATAAACAGTGACCCCATCATAAATATTATATAAACTGTGTACCCATCACCATAACTATATAAACAGTGTCCACATCATAAATACTATATAAACAGTGTCCCCATCATAAACACTATATAAACAGTGTCCCCATCATAAACACTATATGAACAGTGCCCCTATCATAAACACTATCTAAACAGTGTCCCCATCATAAACACGATATAAACAGTTTCAGATAATAAACACTATACAAACAGTGATTCCATCATAAAATGTATATAAACAGTGTCCCCATCATAAACATTATATAAACAATGCATACATCATAAAGACTATATAAACATTGTCCCCATCATAAACAGTATATAAAAAGTGCCCCCATCATAAACACTGTATAAAAAATATCCCCATCATAAACATTTTATTAGCAGTATCCCCATCATAAACACTATTTAAACAATGTCCCCATCATAAACACTATATAAACAGTGCCCCCATCATAAACACTATATAAACAATGTCGCATCATAAACAATATATCAACAGTGTCCCAACATAAATACTATATAAACAGTGCCCCCATCATAAACACTATATTAAAAGTGTCCCCATCATAAAGACAATATAAACAGTGTCCCCACCATAAACACTATATAAACAGTCACCCCGTTATAGATGCTATATAAACAGTGTCCCCATCATAAACACTACAAAAACAGTGTCCCATCATAAACACTATATAAACAGTGCCCCCACCATAAGCACTATATAAACAGTGTCCCAATCATAAACACTATATAAACACTGTCCCAATCATAAGCACTATATAAACAGTGTCCCCATCATAAAAACTATATAAACAGTGTCCCATCATAAATACTATATAAACAGTGCCCCATCATAAACACCATATAAACATTGTCCGCTTCATACACACTATATAAACAGTGTCCCCATCATAAATATTATATAAACTGCGTGCCCATCACCATAACTATATAAACAGTGTCCACATCATAAATACTATATAAACAGTGTCCCCATCATAAACACTATATAAACAGTGCCCACATCATAAACACTATAGAAACAGTTTCCGATCATAAACACCATATAAACAGTGTCCCCATCATAAACACTATATAAACAGTTTCCCCTTCATAAAAAATATATAAACAGTGTCCCCATCACCATAACTATATAAACAGTATCACCATCATAAACAGTATATAAAGAGTGCCCCATCATAAACACAATATAAACAGTGTCCCCATCATAAAAACTATATTCACAGTGCCCATTCATAACCACTACATAAGCAGTGTCCCCATCATACACACTGAATAAACAGTGTCCCCATTTTAAACTCTATATAAAGTGTTCCATCATAAACACTATATAAACAGTGTCCCATCATAAATACTATTTAAACAGTGCCCCCATCATAAAAACTATATAAACAGTGCCCCATCATAAACACTATATAAAGTGTCCTGTCATAAACACTATATAAACAGTGTCCCCATCATAAACACTATATGAACAGTGCCCCTATCACAAACACTATCTAAACAGTGTCCCCATCATAAACACTATATAAACAGTTTCAGATAATAAACACTATACAAACAGTGATTCCATCATAAAATGTATATAAACAGTGTCCCCATCATAAACACTATATAAACAGTTTCAGATAATAAACACTATACAAACAGTGATTCCATTATAAAATGTATATAAACAGTGTCCCCATCATAAACATTATATAAACAATGCATACATCATAAAGACTTTATAAACAGTGTCCCCATCATAAACAGTATATAAAAAGTGCCCCCATCATAAACACTGTATAAACAATATCCCCATCATAAACATTTTATTAGCAGTGTCCCCATCATAAACACTATATAAACAGTGCCCCCATCGTAAACACTATATAAACAATGTCGCATCATAAACAATATATAAACAGTGTCCCAACATAAATACTAAATAAAAAGTGCGCCCGTCATAAATACTATATAAAAAGTGTCCCCATCATATAGACAATATAAACAGTGTCCCCATCATAAACACTATATAAACAGTGCCCCCACCATAAGCACTATATAAACAGTGACCCCATCATAAATATTATATAAACTGTGTACCCATCACCATAACTATATAAACAGTGTCCACATCATAAATACTATATAAACAGTGTCCCCATCATAAACACTATATAAACAGTGTCCCCATCATAAACACTATATGAACAGTGCCCCTATCATAAACACTATCTAAACAGTGTCCCCATCATAAACACGATATAAACAGTTTCAGATAATAAACACTATACAAACAGTGATTCCATCATAAAATGTATATAAACAGTGTCCCCATCATAAACATTATATAAACAATGCATACATCATAAAGACTATATAAACATTGTCCCCATCATAAACAGTATATAAAAAGTGCCCCCATCATAAACACTGTATAAAAAATATCCCCATCATAAACATTTTATTAGCAGTATCCCCATCATAAACACTATTTAAACAATGTCCCCATCATAAACACTATATAAACAGTGCCCCCATCATAAACACTATATAAACAATGTCGCATCATAAACAATATATCAACAGTGTCCCAACATAAATACTATATAAACAGTGCCCCCATCATAAACACTATATTAAAAGTGTCCCCATCATAAAGACAATATAAACAGTGTCCCCACCATAAACACTATATAAACAGTCACCCCGTTATAGATGCTATATAAACAGTGTCCCCATCATAAACACTACAAAAACAGTGTCCCATCATAAACACTATATAAACAGTGCCCCCACCATAAGCACTATATAAACAGTGTCCCAATCATAAACACTATATAAACACTGTCCCAATCATAAGCACTATATAAACAGTGTCCCCATCATAAAAACTATATAAACAGTGTCCCATCATAAATACTATATAAACAGTGCCCCATCATAAACACCATATAAACATTGTCCGCTTCATACACACTATATAAACAGTGTCCCCATCATAAATATTATATAAACTGCGTGCCCATCACCATAACTATATAAACAGTGTCCACATCATAAATACTATATAAACAGTGTCCCCATCATAAACACTATATAAACAGTGCCCACATCATAAACACTATAGAAACAGTTTCCGATCATAAACACCATATAAACAGTGTCCCCATCATAAACACTATATAAACAGTTTCCCCTTCATAAAAAATATATAAACAGTGTCCCCATCACCATAACTATATAAACAGTATCACCATCATAAACAGTATATAAAGAGTGCCCCATCATAAACACAATATAAACAGTGTCCCCATCATAAAAACTATATTCACAGTGCCCATTCATAACCACTACATAAGCAGTGTCCCCATCATACACACTGAATAAACAGTGTCCCCATTTTAAACTCTATATAAAGTGTTCCATCATAAACACTATATAAACAGTGTCCCATCATAAATACTATTTAAACAGTGCCCCCATCATAAAAACTATATAAACAGTGCCCCATCATAAACACTATATAAAGTGTCCTGTCATAAACACTATATAAACAGTGTCCCCATCATAAACACTATATGAACAGTGCCCCTATCACAAACACTATCTAAACAGTGTCCCCATCATAAACACTATATAAACAGTTTCAGATAATAAACACTATACAAACAGTGATTCCATCATAAAATGTATATAAACAGTGTCCCCATCATAAACACTATATAAACAGTTTCAGATAATAAACACTATACAAACAGTGATTCCATCATAAAATGTATATAAACAGTGTCCCCATCATAAACATTATATAAACAATGCATACATCATAAAGACTTTATAAACAGTGTCCCCATCATAAACAGTATATAAAAAGTGCCCCCATCATAAACACTGTATAAACAATATCCCCATCATAAACATTTTATTAGCAGTGTCCCCATCATAAACACTATATAAACAGTGCCCCCATCGTAAACACTATATAAACAATGTCGCATCATAAACAATATATAAACAGTGTCCCAACATAAATACTAAATAAAAAGTGCGCCCGTCATAAATACTATATAAAAAGTGTCCCCATCATATAGACAATATAAACAGTGTCCCCATCATAAACACTATATAAACAGTGCCCCCACCATAAGCACTATATAAACAGTGACCCCATCATAAATATTATATAAACTGTGTACCCATCACCATAACTATATAAACAGTGTCCACATCATAAATACTATATAAACAGTGTCCCCATCATAAACACTATATAAACAGTGTCCCCATCATAAACACTATATGAACAGTGCCCCTATCATAAACACTATCTAAACAGTGTCCCCATCATAAACACGATATAAACAGTTTCAGATAATAAACACTATACAAACAGTGATTCCATCATAAAATGTATATAAACAGTGTCCCCATCATAAACATTATATAAACAATGCATACATCATAAAGACTATATAAACATTGTCCCCATCATAAACAGTATATAAAAAGTGCCCCCATCATAAACACTGTATAAAAAATATCCCCATCATAAACATTTTATTAGCAGTATCCCCATCATAAACACTATTTAAACAATGTCCCCATCATAAACACTATATAAACAGTGCCCCCATCATAAACACTATATAAACAATGTCGCATCATAAACAATATATCAACAGTGTCCCAACATAAATACTATATAAACAGTGCCCCCATCATAAACACTATATTAAAAGTGTCCCCATCATAAAGACAATATAAACAGTGTCCCCACCATAAACACTATATAAACAGTCACCCCGTTATAGATGCTATATAAACAGTGTCCCCATCATAAACACTACAAAAACAGTGTCCCATCATAAACACTATATAAACAGTGCCCCCACCATAAGCACTATATAAACAGTGTCCCAATCATAAACACTATATAAACACTGTCCCAATCATAAGCACTATATAAACAGTGTCCCCATCATAAAAACTATATAAACAGTGTCCCATCATAAATACTATATAAACAGTGCCCCATCATAAACACCATATAAACATTGTCCGCTTCATACACACTATATAAACAGTGTCCCCATCATAAATATTATATAAACTGCGTGCCCATCACCATAACTATATAAACAGTGTCCACATCATAAATACTATATAAACAGTGTCCCCATCATAAACACTATATAAACAGTGCCCACATCATAAACACTATAGAAACAGTTTCCGATCATAAACACCATATAAACAGTGTCCCCATCATAAACACTATATAAACAGTTTCCCCTTCATAAAAAATATATAAACAGTGTCCCCATCACCATAACTATATAAACAGTATCACCATCATAAACAGTATATAAAGAGTGCCCCATCATAAACACAATATAAACAGTGTCCCCATCATAAAAACTATATTCACAGTGCCCATTCATAACCACTACATAAGCAGTGTCCCCATCATACACACTGAATAAACAGTGTCCCCATTTTAAACTCTATATAAAGTGTTCCATCATAAACACTATATAAACAGTGTCCCATCATAAATACTATTTAAACAGTGCCCCCATCATAAAAACTATATAAACAGTGCCCCATCATAAACACTATATAAAGTGTCCTGTCATAAACACTATATAAACAGTGTCCCCATCATAAACACTATATGAACAGTGCCCCTATCACAAACACTATCTAAACAGTGTCCCCATCATAAACACTATATAAACAGTTTCAGATAATAAACACTATACAAACAGTGATTCCATCATAAAATGTATATAAACAGTGTCCCCATCATAAACACTATATAAACAGTTTCAGATAATAAACACTATACAAACAGTGATTCCATCATAAAATGTATATAAACAGTGTCCCCATCATAAACATTATATAAACAATGCATACATCATAAAGACTTTATAAACAGTGTCCCCATCATAAACAGTATATAAAAAGTGCCCCCATCATAAACACTGTATAAACAATATCCCCATCATAAACATTTTATTAGCAGTGTCCCCATCATAAACACTATATAAACAGTGCCCCCATCGTAAACACTATATAAACAATGTCGCATCATAAACAATATATAAACAGTGTCCCAACATAAATACTAAATAAAAAGTGCGCCCGTCATAAATACTATATAAAAAGTGTCCCCATCATATAGACAATATAAACAGTGTCCCCATCATAAACACTATATAAACAGTGCCCCCACCATAAGCACTATATAAACAGTGTCCCAATCATAAACACTGTATAAACAGTGTCCCATCATAAACACTATCTAAACAATGTCCCCATCATAAACAATATATAAAAAGTGTCCCCATCATAAACACTATATAAACAGTGTCCCATCATAAACACTATCTAAACAGTGTCCCCATCATAAACAATATATAAAAAGTGTCCCCATCATAAACACTATATAAACAGTGTCCCCACCATAAGCACTATATAAACAGTGACCCAATCATAAACACTATATAAACACTGTCCCAATCATAAGCACTATATAAAGTGTCCCCATCATAAAAACTATATAAACAGTGTACCATCTTGAACACTATATAAACAGTGCCCCCATCATAAACACTATATAAACAGTGTCCCATCATAAACACTATATAAACAGTGCCCCATCATAAACACCATATAAACATTGTCCGCTTCATACACACTATATAAACAGTGACCCCATCATAAATATTATATAAACTGTGTACCCATCACCATAACTATATAAACAGTGTCCACATCATAAATACTATATAAACAGTGTCCCCATCATAAACACTATATAAACAGTGTCCCCATCATAAACACTATATGAACAGTGCCCCTATCATAAACACTATCTAAACAGTGTCCCCATCATAAACACTATATAAACAGTTTCAGATAATAAACACTATACAAACAGTGATTCCATCATAAAATGTATATAAACAGTGTCCCCATCATAAACATTATATAAACAATGCATACATCATAAAGATTATATAAACATTGTCCCCATCATAAACAGTATATAAAAAGTGCCCCCATCATAAACACTGTATAAAAAATATCCCCATCATAAACATTTTATTAGCAGTATCCCAATCATAAACACTATTTAAACAATGTCCCCATCATAAACACTATATAAACAGTGCCCCCATCATAAACACTATATAAACAATGTCGCATCATAAACAATATATCAACAGTGTCCCAACATAAATACTATATAAACAGTGCCCCCATCATAAACACTATATTAAAAGTGTCCCCATCATAAAGACAATATAAACAGTGTCCTCACCATAAACACTATATAAACAGTCACCCCGTTATAGATGCTATATAAACAGTGTCCCCATCATAAACACTACAAAAACAGTATCACCATCATAAACACTATATAAACAGTGCCCCATCATAAACACAATATAAACAGTGTCCCCATCATAAAAACTATATTCACAGTGCCCATTCATAACCACTACATAAGCAGTGTCCCCATCATACACACTGAATAAACAGTGTCCCCATTTTAAACTCTATATAAAGTGTTCCATCATAAACACTATATAAACAGTGTCCCATCATAAATACTATTTAAACAGTGCCCCCATCATAAAAACTATATAAACAGTGCCCCATCATAAACACTATATAAAGTGTCCGGTCATAAACACTATATAAACAGTGTCCCCATCATAAACACTATATAAACAGTTTCAGATAATAAACACTATACAAACAGTGATTCCATCATAAAATGTATATAAACAGTGTCCCCATCATAAACATTATATAAACAATGCATACATCATAAAGACTTTATAAACAGTGTCCCCATCATAAACAGTATATAAAAAGTGCCCCCATCATAAACACTGTATAAACAATATCCCCATCATAAACATTTTATTAGCAGTGTCCCCATCATAAACACTATATAAACAGTGCCCCCATCGTAAACACTATATAAACAATGTCGCATCATAAACAATATATAAACAGTGTCCCAACATAAATACTAAATAAAAAGTGCGCCCGTCATAAATACTATATAAAAAGTGTCCCCATCATATAGACAATATAAACAGTGTCCCCACCATAAACACTATCTAAACAGTGTCCCCATCATAAACAATATATAAAAAGTGTCCCCATCATAAACACTATATAAACAGTGCCCCCACCATAAGCACTATATAAACAGTGTCCCAATCATAAACACTGTATAAACAGTGTCCCATCATAAACACTATCTAAACAATGTCCCCATCATAAACAATATATAAAAAGTGTCCCCATCATAAACACTATATAAACAGTGCCCCCACCATAAGCACTATATAAACAGTGACCCAATCATAAACACTATATAAACACTGTCCCAATCATAAGCACTATATAAAGTGTCCCCATCATAAAAACTACATAAACAGTGTACCATCTTGAACACTATATAAACAGTGCCCCCATCATAAACACTATATAAACAGTGTCCCATCATAAACACTATATAAACGGTGACCCATCATAAACACCATATAAACATTGTCCGCTTCATACACACTATATAAACAGTGACCCCATCATAAATATTATATAAACTGTGTACCCATCACCATAACTATATAAACAGTGTCCACATCATAAATACTATATAAACAGTGTCCCCATCATAAACACTATATAAACAGTGTCCCCATCATAAACACTATATGAACAGTGCCCCTATCATAAACACTATCTAAACAGTGTCCCCATCATAAACACGATATAAACAGTTTCAGATAATAAACACTATACAAACAGTGATTCCATCATAAAATGTATATAAACAGTGTCCCCATCATAAACATTATATAAACAATGCATACATCATAAAGACTATATAAACATTGTCCCCATCATAAACAGTATATAAAAAGTGCCCCCATCATAAACACTGTATAAAAAATATCCCCATCATAAACATTTTATTAGCAGTATCCCCATCATAAACACTATTTAAACAATGTCCCCATCATAAACACTATATAAACAGTGCCCCCATCATAAACACTATATAAACAATGTCGCATCATAAACAATATATCAACAGTGTCCCAACATAAATACTATATAAACAGTGCCCCCATCATAAACACTATATTAAAAGTGTCCCCATCATAAAGACAATATAAACAGTGTCCCCACCATAAACACTATATAAACAGTCACCCCGTTATAGATGCTATATAAACAGTGTCCCCATCATAAACACTACAAAAACAGTGTCCCATCATAAACACTATATAAACAGTGCCCCCACCATAAGCACTATATAAACAGTGTCCCAATCATAAACACTATATAAACACTGTCCCAATCATAAGCACTATATAAACAGTGTCCCCATCATAAAAACTATATAAACAGTGTCCCATCATAAATACTATATAAACAGTGCCCCATCATAAACACCATATAAACATTGTCCGCTTCATACACACTATATAAACAGTGTCCCCATCATAAATATTATATAAACTGCGTGCCCATCACCATAACTATATAAACAGTGTCCACATCATAAATACTATATAAACAGTGTCCCCATCATAAACACTATATAAACAGTGCCCACATCATAAACACTATAGAAACAGTTTCCGATCATAAACACCATATAAACAGTGTCCCCATCATAAACACTATATAAACAGTTTCCCCTTCATAAAAAATATATAAACAGTGTCCCCATCACCATAACTATATAAACAGTATCACCATCATAAACAGTATATAAAGAGTGCCCCATCATAAACACAATATAAACAGTGTCCCCATCATAAAAACTATATTCACAGTGCCCATTCATAACCACTACATAAGCAGTGTCCCCATCATACACACTGAATAAACAGTGTCCCCATTTTAAACTCTATATAAAGTGTTCCATCATAAACACTATATAAACAGTGTCCCATCATAAATACTATTTAAACAGTGCCCCCATCATAAAAACTATATAAACAGTGCCCCATCATAAACACTATATAAAGTGTCCTGTCATAAACACTATATAAACAGTGTCCCCATCATAAACACTATATGAACAGTGCCCCTATCACAAACACTATCTAAACAGTGTCCCCATCATAAACACTATATAAACAGTTTCAGATAATAAACACTATACAAACAGTGATTCCATCATAAAATGTATATAAACAGTGTCCCCATCATAAACACTATATAAACAGTTTCAGATAATAAACACTATACAAACAGTGATTCCATCATAAAATGTATATAAACAGTGTCCCCATCATAAACATTATATAAACAATGCATACATCATAAAGACTTTATAAACAGTGTCCCCATCATAAACAGTATATAAAAAGTGCCCCCATCATAAACACTGTATAAACAATATCCCCATCATAAACATTTTATTAGCAGTGTCCCCATCATAAACACTATATAAACAGTGCCCCCATCGTAAACACTATATAAACAATGTCGCATCATAAACAATATATAAACAGTGTCCCAACATAAATACTAAATAAAAAGTGCGCCCGTCATAAATACTATATAAAAAGTGTCCCCATCATATAGACAATATAAACAGTGTCCCCATCATAAACACTATATAAACAGTGCCCCCACCATAAGCACTATATAAACAGTGTCCCAATCATAAACACTGTATAAACAGTGTCCCATCATAAACACTATCTAAACAATGTCCCCATCATAAACAATATATAAAAAGTGTCCCCATCATAAACACTATATAAACAGTGTCCCATCATAAACACTATCTAAACAGTGTCCCCATCATAAACAATATATAAAAAGTGTCCCCATCATAAACACTATATAAACAGTGTCCCCACCATAAGCACTATATAAACAGTGACCCAATCATAAACACTATATAAACACTGTCCCAATCATAAGCACTATATAAAGTGTCCCCATCATAAAAACTATATAAACAGTGTACCATCTTGAACACTATATAAACAGTGCCCCCATCATAAACACTATATAAACAGTGTCCCATCATAAACACTATATAAACAGTGCCCCATCATAAACACCATATAAACATTGTCCGCTTCATACACACTATATAAACAGTGACCCCATCATAAATATTATATAAACTGTGTACCCATCACCATAACTATATAAACAGTGTCCACATCATAAATACTATATAAACAGTGTCCCCATCATAAACACTATATAAACAGTGTCCCCATCATAAACACTATATGAACAGTGCCCCTATCATAAACACTATCTAAACAGTGTCCCCATCATAAACACTATATAAACAGTTTCAGATAATAAACACTATACAAACAGTGATTCCATCATAAAATGTATATAAACAGTGTCCCCATCATAAACATTATATAAACAATGCATACATCATAAAGATTATATAAACATTGTCCCCATCATAAACAGTATATAAAAAGTGCCCCCATCATAAACACTGTATAAAAAATATCCCCATCATAAACATTTTATTAGCAGTATCCCAATCATAAACACTATTTAAACAATGTCCCCATCATAAACACTATATAAACAGTGCCCCCATCATAAACACTATATAAACAATGTCGCATCATAAACAATATATCAACAGTGTCCCAACATAAATACTATATAAACAGTGCCCCCATCATAAACACTATATTAAAAGTGTCCCCATCATAAAGACAATATAAACAGTGTCCTCACCATAAACACTATATAAACAGTCACCCCGTTATAGATGCTATATAAACAGTGTCCCCATCATAAACACTACAAAAACAGTGTCCCATCATAAACACTATATAAACAGTGCCCCCACCATAAGCACTATATAAACAGTGTCCCAATCATAAACACTATATAAACACTGTCCCAATCATAAGCACTATATAAACAGTGTCCCCATCATAAAAACTATATAAACAGTGTCCCATCATAAATACTATATAAACAGTGCCCCATCATAAACACCATATAAACATTGTCCGCTTCATACACACTATATAAACAGTGTCCCCATCATAAATATTATATAAACTGCGTACCCATCACCATAACTATATAAACAGTGTCCACATCATAAATACTATATAAACAGTGTCCCCATCATAAACACTATATAAACAGTGCCCACATCATAAACACTATAGAAACAGTTTCCGATCATAAACTCTATATAAACAGTGTCCCCATCATAAACACTATATAAACAGTTTCCCCTTCATAAAAAATATATAAACAGTGTCCCCATCACCATAACTATATAAACAGTATCACCATCATAAACAGTATATAAAGAGTGCCCCATCATAAACACAATATAAACAGTGTCCCCATCATAAAAACTATATTCACAGTGCCCATTCATAACCACTACATAAGCAGTGTCCCCATCATACACACTGAATAAACAGTGTCCCCATTTTAAACTCTATATAAAGTGTTCCATCATAAACACTATATAAACAGTGTCCCATCATAAACACTATATAAAGTGTCCTGTCATAAACATTATATAAACAGTGTCCCCATCATAAACACTATATGAACAGTGCCCCTATCACAAACACTATCTAAACAGTGTCCCCATCATAAACACTATATAAACAGTTTCAGATAATAAACACTATACAAACAGTGATTCCATCATAAAATGTATATAAACAGTGTCCCCATCATAAACATTATATAAACAATGCATACATCATAAAGACTTTATAAACAGTGTCCCCATCATAAACAGTATATAAAAAGTGCCCCCATCATAAACACTGTATAAACAATATCCCCATCATAAACATTTTATTAGCAGTGTCCCCATCATAAACACTATATAAACAGTGCCCCCATCGTAAACACTATATAAACAATGTCGCATCATAAACAATATATAAACAGTGTCCCAACATAAATACTAAATAAAAAGTGCGCCCGTCATAAATACTATATAAAAAGTGTCCCCATCATATAGACAATATAAACAGTGTCCCCACCATAAACACTATCTAAACAGTGTCCCCATCATAAACAATATATAAAAAGTGTCCCCATCATAAACACTATATAAACAGTGCCCCCACCATAAGCACTATATAAACAGTGTCCCAATCATAAACACTGTATAAACAGTGTCCCATCATAAACACTATCTAAACAATGTCCCCATCATAAACAATATATAAAAAGTGTCCCCATCATAAACACTATATAAACAGTGTCCCATCATAAACACTATCTAAACAGTGTCCCCATCATAAACAATATATAAAAAGTGTCCCCATCATAAACACTATATAAACAGTGCCCCCAAAATAAGCACTATATAAACAGTGACCCAATCATAAACACTATATAAACACTGTCCCAATCATAAGCACTATATAAAGTGTCCCCATCATAAAAACTATATAAACAGTGTACCATCTTGAACACTATATAAACAGTGCCCCCATCATAAACACTATATAAACAGTGTCCCATCATAAACACTATATAAACAGTGCCCCATCATAAACACCATATAAACATTGTCCGCTTCATACACACTATATAAACACTGACCCCATCATAAATATTATATAAACTGTGTACCCATCACCATAACTATATAAACAGTGTCCACATCATAAATACTATATAAACAGTGTCCCCATCATAAACACTATATAAACAGTTTCAGATAATAAACACTATACAAACAGTGATTCCATCATAAAATGTATATAAACAGTGTCCCCATCATAAACATTATATAAACAATGCATACATCATAAAGACTATATAAACATTGTCCCCATCATAAGCAGTATATAAAAAGTGCCCCCATCATAAACACTGTATAAAAAATATCCCCATCATAAACATTTTATTAGCAGTATCCCCATCATAAACACTATTTAAACAATGTCCCCATCATAAACACTATATAAACAGTGCCCCCATCATAAACACTATATAAACAATGTCGCATCATAAACAATATATCAACAGTGTCCCAACATAAATACTATATAAACAGTGCCCCCATCATAAACACTATATTAAAAGTGTCCCCATCATAAAGACAATATAAACAGTGTCCCCACCATAAACACTATATAAACAGTCACCCCGTTATAGATGCTATATAAACAGTGTCGCCATCATAAACACTACAAAAACAGTGTCCCATCATAAACACTATATAAACAGTGCCCCCACCATAAGCACTATATAAACAGTGTCCCAATCATAAACATTGTAGAAACAGTGCCCCATCATTAACACTATATAAACAGTGCCCCATCATAAACACCATATAAACAGTGTCCCCATCACCATAACTATATAAACAGTGTCCCCATCATAAGTACTATATAAACAGTGTCCCCATCATAAACACTCTATAAACAGTGTCCCCATCATAAGCACTATATAAAGAGTTTCCCCTTCATGAACACTATATAAACAGTGCCCCCTTCATGAGCACTATATACACTGTGTCACAATCATAAACACGATATAAACAGTGTCCCCATCTTAAAGACTATAGAAACACTGGCCCATAATAAACACCATATATTGAGTGTCCCATCATAAACACTATATAAAGTGTCCCATCATAAACAATATATAAACAGTGTCCCCATCATAAACAATATATAAACAGTGTCCCCATTAAAAACACTATATAAACAGTGTCCCCATCATAAACACTATATAAACAGTATCCCCATCATAAATACTATATAAACAGTATACCCATCATAAACACTATATAAACAGTTACCCCTTCATAAAAAAACTATATAAACAGTGTCCCCATCACCATAACTATATAAACAGTATCACCATCACAAACAGTATATAAACAGTGCCCCATCATAACCACAATATAAACAGTATCCCCATCATAAAAACTGTGTTCACAGTGCCCCATCATAAGCACTACATAAGCAGTGTCCCCATCATACACACTGAATAAACAGTGTCCCCATTTTAAACTCTATATAAACAGTGTTCCAACATAAACACTATATAAACAGTGCCCCATCATAAACACTATATAAAGTGTCCTGTCATAAACACTATATGAACAGTGTCCCCATCATAAACAGTATATGAACAGTGCCCCCATCATAAACACTATCTAAACAGAGTCCCCATCATAAACACTATATAAACAGTTTCCGATAATAAACACTATACAAACAGAGTCTCCTTGATAAACACTATATAAACAGTGTCCCCATCTTAAAAATTATATAAACAATGCATACATCATAAACAATATATAAACAGTGCCCCCACCATAAGCTCTATAAGCAGTGACCCCATCATAAACACTATATAAACAGTGTCACCATCATAAAAACTATATAAACAGTGCACCATCTTAAACACTATATAAACAGTGCCCCCATCATAAACACTATATAAACAGTGTCCCCATCATAAACACTATATGAACAGTTTCCCCTTCATAAAAACTATATAACAGTGCCCCCATCATCAACACTATATAAACAGTGTCCCCATCATAAACACTATATGAACAATGTCCCATCATCAAGACTATATAAACAGTGGCCCCATCATAAACACTATATAAACATTGTCCCCATCATTAACACTATGTAAACAGTGCCCCATCATAAACACCATATAAACAGTGTCCCCATCATACAACTATATAATCAGTGTCCATCATAAACACTATATAAACAGTGTCCCATCATAAATACTATATAAACACTGCCCCCATCATAATCACTATATATAGTGTCCCATCCAAAAAACTATATAAAGTGTCCTGTCATAAACACTATATAAACAGAGTCCCAATCAAAAACACTATATAAACAATGACCACATCATAAACATTATATAAACAGTGACCCCATCATCAACACTATATAAAGAGTGTCCGATCATAAACACTATATAAACAGTGTCCCCATCATAAACTCTATATAAACAGTAACCCCATCATAAATACTATATAACCTGTGTCCCCACCATAAACACTATATAAACAGTGTCCCCATCATAAACACTTTATAAACAGTTTCCCCTTCATAAAAACTATATAACAGTGCCCCCATCATAAACACTATATAAACAGTGGCCCCATCATGAAAACTATATAAACGGTATCCCCATCATAAACAGTATATAAACAGTGTCCCCATCATAAACACAATATAAACAGTGTCCCCATCATAAACACTATATTAACAGTGCCCCATCATAACCACTGCATAAGCAGTGTCCCCATTATACACACTGTATAAACAGTGTCCCCATTTTAAACTCTATATAAAAAGTGTCCCAACATAAACACTATATAAACAGTATCCCATCATAATCACTATATAAACAGTGTCCCCATCATACACACTATATAAACAGTGCCTCCATCATAAACACTACATAAACAGTGTCCCATCATAAACACTATATAAACAGGGTCCCCACCATAAGCACTCAGTGTCCCCATCATAAACACTATATGAACAGTGTCCCGATCATAAAAAGTATATAAACAGTTTCCCTATCATACACACTGTATAAACAATGTCCCCTGCATAAACACGATATAAACAGTGTCCCCATCATAAAGACTATGTATACAGTGCCCCCATCATAAACAATATATAAACAAAGTCCCCATCATAAACACTATATAAACAGTGTCCCCACCATAAACACTATATAAAGAGTGTCCCATCATAAACACTATATAAACAGTGTCCCCATCGTAAACATTATATAAAAAGTGTCCCCATCATAACCACTATATAAACAGTGCTCCCACCATAAGCACTATATAAACATTGTCCCCATCATAAACACTATATAAACACTGTCCCATCATAAGCACTAAATAAACAGTGTCCCCATAATAAAAACTAAAAAACAGTGTTCCATCTTTAACAGTATATAAACAGTGCCCCCATCATAAACTCTATATAAACAGTGCCCCCATCATAAACTCTATATAAACAGTGTCCTCATCATAAACACTATATAAACAGTGTCCCATCATCAACACTATATAAACAATGGCCCCATCATAAACACTATATAAACCTTGTCCCCATCATTAACACTATACAAAAGAGTGCCCCATCATAAACACCATATAAACAGTGTCCCCATCAAAAACACTATATAAACAGTGTCCCCATCATAAATGCTATATAAACAATGTCCCCATCATAAGCACTATGTAAACAGTGTCCCCATCATAAGCACTATATAAACAGTTTCACCTTCATAAACACTATATAAACAGTGTCCCCATCATAAACACTATATAAACAGTGTCCCATCATAAACACTATATAAACAGTGTCCCCATCATAAACACTATGTAAACAGTAACCCCATCATAAATACAATATAAACCGTGTCCCCATCATAAACATTATATAAACAGTGTCCCCTTCATAAAAACTATATAAACAGTGGCCCCATAATGAACACTATATAAACAGTATCCCCATCATAAACAGTATACAAACATTGTCCCCATCATAAACACAATATAAAGAGTGCCCCATCATAACCACCACATAAGCAGTGTCCCCATCATACACACTGTATAAACAGTGTCCCCTTTTTAAACTCTATACAAACAGTGTCCCAACATAAGCACTATATAAACAGTGCCCCCATCATAAATACTTTCTAAACAGTGTCCCCATCATAAACACCATATAAACAGTGGCCCCATCATAAACATTATATAAACAATGCATACATCATAACCAATATATAAACAGTGTCCCCATCATAAAGACTATATAAAGTGCCCCCATCATAAACACTAAATATCAATATCCCCATCATAAACATTATATTAGCAGTGTCCCCATCATAAAAACTATTTAAACAATGTCCCCATCATAAACACTATATAAACAGTGTCCCCATCATAAACACTGTATAAACAGTGCCCCCTCATAAACAATATATAAACAGTGTCCCATCATAAATACTATATAATGTGTTCTGTGATAAACACTATATAAACAGTGTCCCCATCATAAACACTATATAAACAGATTCCCATCATAAACACTGTATAAACAGTACCACATCATAAACACTAAATAAACAGTGCCCCCATCATAAACACTATATAAACAGTGCCCCATCATTAACACTATATAAACAGTGACCAATCATAAACACCATATAAACAGTGTCCCCATCACCATAATTATATAAACAGTGTCCCATCATAAGTACTATATAAACAGTGTCCCCATCATAAACACTCTATAAACAGTGTCCCCATCTTAAGCACTATATAAAGAGATTCCCCATCATGAACACTATATAAACAGTGTCCCCATCATGAACACTATATACACAGTGTCACAATCATAAACACGATATAAACAGTGTCCCCATCTTAAAGACTATAGAAATACTGGCCCATAATAAACACCATATATAGAGTGTCCCATCATAAACACTATATAAAGTGTCCCATCATAAACAATATATAAACAGTGTCCCCATCATAAACACTATAAAAACAGTGACCACATCATAAACACTATAGAAACAATGTCTCCATCATAAACACTATATAAACAGTTTCCGATCATAAGCTCTATATAAACAGTGTCCCCATCATAAACATTATATAAACAGTATCCCCATCATAAATATTATATAAACAGTGTTCCCATCATAAACACTATATAAACAGTTACCCCTTCATAAGAAACTATATAAACAGTGTCCCCATCACCATAACTATATAAACAGTATCACCATCATAAACAGTATATAAACAGTGCCCCATCATAACCACAATATAAACAGTATCCCCATCATAAAAACTATATTCACAGTGCCCCATCATAAGCACTATATAAGCAGTGTCCCCATCATACACACTGAATAAACAGTGTCCCCATTTTAAACTCTATATAAACAGTGTTCCAACATAAACACTATATAAACAGTGCCCCATCATAAACACTATATAAAGTGTCCTGTCATAAACACTATATGAACAGTGTCCCCGTCATAAACACTATATGAACAGTGCCCCCATCATAAACACTATCTAAACAGTGTCCCCATCATAAACACTATATAAACAGTGTCCCCATCATAAAAACTATATAAACAGTGTCCCCATCATAAACACTATATAAACAGTGCCCCATCATTAACACTATATAAACAGTGACCCATCATAAACACCATATAAACAGTATCCCCATCACCATAACTATATAAACAGTGTCCCCATCATAGGTACTATATAAACAGTGTCCCCATCATAAACACTCTATAAACAGTGTCCCCATCTTAAGCACTATATAAAGAGATTCCCCTTCATGAACACTATATAAACAGTGTCCCCATCATGAACACTATATACACATGTCACAATCATAAACACGATATAAACAGTGTCCCCATCTTAAAGACTATATAAACACTGGCCCATAATAAACACCATATATAGAGTGTCCCATCATAAGCACTATATAAAGTGTCCATCATAAACAATATATAAACAGTGTCCCCATCAAAAACACTATATAAACAATGCCCACATCATAAACACTATAGAAACAATGTCTCCATCATAAACACTATATAAACAGTTTCCGATCATAAGCTCTATATAAACAGTATCCCCATCATAAATATTATATAAACAGTGTTCCCATCAGAAACACTATATAAACAGTTACCCCTCCATAAGAAACTGTATAAACAGTGTCCCCATCACCATAACTATATAAACAGTATCACCATCATAAACAGTATATAAACAGTGCCCCATCATAACCACAATATAAACAGTATCCCCATCATAAAAACTATATTCACAGTGCCCCATCATAAGCACTACATAAGCAGTGTCCCCATCATACACGCTGAATAAACAGTGTCCCCATTTTAAACTCTATATTAACAGTGTTCCAACATAAACACTATATAAACAGTGCCCCATCGTAAACACTATATAAAGTGTCCTGTCATAAACACTATATGAACAGTGTCCCCATTATAAACACTATATAAACAGTTTCCGATAATAAACACTATACAAACAGAGTCTCCTTGATAAACACTATATAAACAGTGTCCCCACCATAAAAATTATATAAACAATGCATACATCATAAACAATATATAAACAGTGCCCCCACCATAAGCTCTATATAAACAGTGACCCCGTCATAAACACTATATAAACACTGACCCATCATAAGCACTATATAAACAGTGTCACCATCATAAAAACTATATAAACAGTGCACCATCTTAAACACTATATAAACAGTGCCCCCATCATAAACACTATATAAACAGTGTCCCCATCATAAACACTATATGAACAGTGTCCCATCATCAAGACTATATAAACAGTGGCCCCATCATAAACACTATATAAACATTGTCCCCATCATTAACACTATGTAAACAGTGCCCCATCATAAACACTATATAAACATTGTCCCCATCATTAACACTATGTAAACAGTGCCCCATCATAAACACCATATAAACAGTGTCCCCATCATACAACTATATAATCAGTGTCCATCATAAACACTATATAAACAGTGTCCCCATCCTAAATACTATATAAACTGTGTCCCCATCATCATAACTATATAAAGAGTGTCCACATCGCAAATACTATATAAACAGTGACCCATCATAAACACTATATAAACAGTGTCCCCATCATCAACACTATATAAAGAGTGTCCGATCATAAACACTATATAAACAGTGTCCCCATCATAAACTCTATATAAACAGTAACCCCATCATAAATACTATATAACCTGTGTCCCCACCATAAACACTATATAAACAGTGTCCCCATCATAAACACTTTATAAACAGTTTCCCCTTCATAAAAACTATATAAACAGTGGCCCCATCATGAAAACTATATAAACGGTATCCCCATCATAAACAGTATATAAGCAGTGTCCCCATCATAAACACAATATAAACAGTGTCCCCATCATAAACACTATATTAACAGTGCCCCATCATAACCACTGCATAAGCAGTGTCCCCATCATACACACTGTATAAACAGTGTCCCCATTTTAAACTCTATATAAAAAGTGTCCCAACATAAGCACTATATAAACAGTATCCCATCATAATCACTATATAAACAGTGTCCCCATCATACACACTATATAAACAGTGCCTCCATCATAAACACTACATAAACAGTGTCCCATCATAAACACTGTATAAACAGGGTACCCGTCATAAACACCATATAAACAGTTTCCGTTAATAAACACTATACAAACAGTGTCTCCATCATAAACACTATATAAACAGTGTCCCCATCATAAAAATTATATAAACAATGCATACATCATAAACAATATATAAACAGTGTCCCCATCATAAAGACTATATAAACAGTGCCCCCATCATAAACACTAAATATCAATATCCCCATCATAAACACTATATTAGCAGTGTCCCCATCATAAAAATATTTAAACAATGTCCCCATCATAAACACTATATAAACAGTGTCCCCATCATAAACACTGTATAAACAGTGCCCCATCATAAACAATATTTAAACAGCGTTCCATCATAAATACTATATAAAGTTTTCTGTGTTAAACACTATATAAACAGTGACCACATCATAAACACTATATAAACAGTGACCACATCATAAACACTGTATAAAAAGTGTCCCCATCATAAACACTGTATAAACAGTACCACATCATAAACACTATATAAACAGTGTCCCCATCATTAACACTATATAAACAGTGCCCCATCATTAACACTATATAAACATTGCCCCATCATAAACACCATATAAACAGTGTCCCCATCATAACCACTATATAAACAGTGTCCCCATCATAAATACTATATAAAGTGTCCCCATCATAAACCCTCTATAAACAGTGTCCCCATCATAAACACTATATTATCATTGTCCCCATCATAAATACTATATAAACTGTGTCCCCATCACCATAACTATATAAACAGTGTCCCCATCATAAATACTATATAAAGTGTCTCCATCATAAACACTCTATAAACAGTGTCCCCATCATAAGCACTATATAAACAGTTTCCTGTTCATAACCACTATATAATCAGTGTCCGCTTCATGAACACAATATAAAAAGTGTCACCATCATAAACTATATATAAACAGTGCCCCATCATAAACACTATATAAACAGTGTCCCCATCATACACACTGTATAAACAATGTCCCCTTCATAAACACTATATAAACAGTGCCCCATCATAAACACTCTATAAACAGTGTCCCCATCATAAGCACTATATAAACAGTTTCCTGTTCATAACCACTATATAAACAGTGTCCGCTTCATGAACACTATATAAAAAGTGTCACCATCATAAACTATATATAAACAGTGCCCCATCATAAACACTATATAAACAGTGTCCCCGTCATACACGCTATATAAACCTTGTCCCCATCATAAACACTATATAAACAGTGTCCCATCATAAATACTGTATAAACAGTGACCCCATCATAAACACTATTTAAACAATGTCCCCATCATAAAAACTATATAAACAGTGCCCCCATCATAAACACTATATAAACAATGTTGCATCATAAACAATATATAAACAGTGTCCCAACATAAATACTATATAAACAGTGCCCCCATCATAAACACTATATTAAAAGTGTCCCCATCATAAAGACAATATAAACAGTGTCCCCACCATAAACACTATATAAAGAGTCACCCCGTTATAGATGCTATATAAAGTGTCCCCATCATAAACACAACATAAACAGTGTCCCATCATAAACACTATATAAACAGTGTCCCCATCATAAACAATATATAAAAAGTGTCCCCATCATAAACACTATATAAACAGTGGCCCCACCATTAGCACTATATAAACAGTGTCCCAATCATAAACACTATATAAACAGTGCCCCATCATAAACACCATATAAACATTGTCCGCTTCATACACACTATATAAACAGTGTCCCCATCATAAATATTATATAAACTGTGTACCCATCACCATAACTATATAAACAGTGTCCACATCATAAATACTATATAAACAGTGTCCCCATCATAAACACTATATAAACAGTGTCCCCATCATAAGCACTATATAAAGAGTTTCCCCTTCATAAGCACTATAAAAACAGTGTCCCCATCATGAACACTATATAAAGAGAACCCTATCATAAACACTATATAAACAGTGAACCATCATTTCCACTATATAAACAGTGTCCCCATCATAAAGACTATATAAACAGTGCCCCCATCATAAACACTAAATATCAATATCCCCATCATAAACACTATATTAGCAGTGTCCCCATCATAAAAAATATTTAAACAATGTCCCCATCATAAACACTATATAAACAGTGTCCCCATCATAAACACTGTATAAACAGTGCCCCATCATAAACAATATTTAAACAGCGTTCCATCATAAATACTATATAAAGTGTTCTGTGTTAAACACTATATAAACAGTGACCACATCATAAACACTATATAAACAGTGACCACATCATAAACACTGTATAAAAAGTGTCCCCATCATAAACACTGTATAAACAGTACCACATCATAAACACTATATAAACAGTGTCCCCATCATTAACACTATATAAACAGTGCCCCATCATTAACACTATATAAACATTGCCCCATCATAAACACCATATAAACAGTGTCCCCATCATAAACACTATATAAACAGTGTCCCCATCATAAATACTATATAAAGTGTCCCCATCATAAACCCTCTATAAACAGTGTCCCCATCATAAACACTATATTATCATTGTCCCCATCATAAATACTATATAAACTGTGTCCCCATCACCATAACTATATAAACAGTGTCCCCATCATAAACACTATATAAACAGTGCCACATCATAAACACTCTATAAACAGTGTCCCCATCATAAGCACTATATAAACAGTTTCCTGTTCATAACCACTATATAAACAGTGTCCGCTTCATGAACACTATATAAAAAGTGTCACCATCATAAACTATATATAAACAGTGCCCCATCATAAACACTATATAAACAGTGTCCCCGTCATACACGCTATATAAACCTTGTCCCCATCATAAACACTATATAAACAGTGTCCCATCATAAACACTGTATAAACAGTGCCCCCATCATAAACACTATATAAACAATGTTGCATCATAAACAATATATAAACAGTGTCCCAACATAAATACTATATAAACAGTGCCCCCATCATAAACACTATATTAAAAGTGTCCCCATCATAAAGACAATATAAACAGTGTCCCCACCATAAACACTATATAAAGAGTCACCCCGTTATAGATGCTATATAAACAGTGTCCCCATCATAAACACTACATAAACAGTGTCCCATCATAAACACTATATAAACAGTGTCCCCATCATAAACAATATATAAAAAGTGTCCCCATCATAAACACTATATAAACAGTGGCCCCACCATTAGCACTATATAAACAGTGTCCCAATCATAAACACTATATAAACAGTGCCCCATCATAAACACCATATAAACATTGTCCGCTTCATACACACTATATAAACAGTGTCCCCATCATAAATATTATATAAACTGTGTACCCATCACCATAACTATATAAACAGTGTCCACATCATAAATACTATATAAACAGTGTCCCCATCATAAACACTATATAAACAGTGTCCCCATCATAAGCACTATATAAAGAGTTTCCCCTTCATAAACACTATAAAAAGTGTCCCCATCATGAACACTATATAAAGAGAACCCTATCATAAACACTATATAAACAGTGAACCATCATTTCCACTATATAAACAGTGTCCCCATCATAAAAAGTATATAAACAGTTTCCCTATCATACACACTGTATAAACAATGTCCCCTTCATAAACACGATATAAACAGTGTCCCCATCATAAAGACTATATAAACACTGCCCCATCATAAACAATATATAAACAAAGTCCCCATCATAAACACTATATAAACAGTGTCCCCACCATAAACACTATATAAACAGTGCCCCATCATAAACAATATATAAACAGCGTTCCATCATAAATACTATATAAAGTGTTCTGTGATAAACACTATATAAACAGTGACCACATCATAAACACTATATAAACAGTGACCACATCATAAACACTGTATAAAAAGTGTCCCCATCATAAACACTGTATAAACAGTACCACATCATAAACACTATATAAACAGTGTCCCCATCATTAACACTATATAAACAGTGCCCCATCATTAACACTATATAAACATTGCCCCATCATAAACACCATATAAACAGTGTCCCCATCATAAACACTATATAAACAGTGTCCCCATCATAAATACTATATAAAGTGTCCCCATCATAAACCCTCTATAAACAGTGTCCCCATCATAAACACTATATTATCATTGTCCCCATCATAAATACTATATAAACTGTGTCCCCATCACCATAACTATATAAACAGTGTCCCCATCATAAATACTATATAAAGTGTCCCCATCATAAGCACTATATAAAGAGTTTCCCCTTCATAAACACTATATAAAGAGAACCCTATCATAAACACTATATAAACAGTGAACCATCATTTCCCCTATATAAACAGTGTCCCCATCATAAAAAGTATATAAACAGTTTCCCTATCATACACACTGTATAAACAATGTCCCCTTCATAAACACGATATAAACAGTGTCCCCATCATTAAGACTATATAAACACTGCCCCATCATAAACAATATATAAACAAAGTCCCCATCATAAAGACTATATAAACACTGCCCCATCATAAACAATACATAAACAAAGTCCCCATCATAAACACGATATAAACAGTGTCCCCATCATAAAGACTATATAAACACTGCTCCATCATAAACAATATATAAACAAAGTCCCCATCATAAACACTATATAAACAGTGTCCCCATCATAAACACTATATAAACAGTGTCCCCATCATAAACACTGTATAAACAGTGCCCCATCATAAACAATATATAAACAGCGTTCCATCATAAATACTATATAAAGTGTTCTGTGTTAAACACTATATAAACAGTGACCACATCATAAACACTATATAAACAGTGACCACATCATAAACACTGTATAAAAAGTGTCCCCATCATAAACACTGTATAAACAGTACCACATCATAAACACTATATAAACAGTGTCCCCATCATTAACACTATATAAACAGTGCCCCATCATTAACACTATATAAACATTGCCCCATCATAAACACCATATAAACAGTGTCCCCATCATAAACACTATATAAACAGTGTCCCCATCATAAATACTATATAAAGTGTCCCCATCATAAACCCTCTATAAACAGTGTCCCCATCATAAACACTATATTATCATTGTCCCCATCATAAATACTATATAAACTGTGTCCCCATCACCATAACTATATAAACAGTGTCCCCATCATAAATACTATATAAAGTGTCCCCATCATAAACACTCTATAAACAGTGTCCCCATCATAAGCACTATATAAACAGTTTCCCGTTCATAACCACTATATAAGCAGTGTCCGCTTCATGAACACAATATAAAAAGTGTCACCATCATAAACTATATATAAACAGTGCCCCATCATAAACACTATATAAACAGTGTCCCCATCATACACACTGTATAAACAATGTCCCCTTCATAAACACTATATAAACAGTGTCCCCACCATAAACACTATATAAAGAGTGTCCCCATCATAAACACTATATAAACACTGTCCCATCATAAGCACTAAATAAACAGTGTCCCCATCATAAAAACTAAAAAACAGTGTACCATCTTTAACAGTATATAAACAGTGCGCCCATCATAAACTCTATATAAAAAGTGCCCCCATCATAAACTCTATATAAACAGTGTCCTCATCATAAACACTATATAAACAGTGTCCCATCATCAACACTATATAAACAATGGCCCTATCATAAACACTATATAAACAGTGTCCCCATCATAAACACTATATAAACAGTGCCCCCACCATAAGCACTATATAAACAGTGTCCCCATTATAAACACTATATAAACAGCGTCCCCATCATAAAAAGTATATAAACAGTTTCCCTATCATACACACTGTATAAACAATGTTCCCTTCATAAACACGATATAAACAGTGTCCCCATCATAAAGACTATATAAACACTGCCCCATCATAAACAATATATAAACAAAGTCCCCATCATAAACACTATATAAACAGTGTCCCCATCATAAACAATATATAAAAAGTGTCCCCATCATAAACACTATATAAACAGTGCCCCCAACATAAGCACTATATAAACAGTGTCCCCATCATAAACACTATATAAACAGTGTCCCATCATAAGCACTAAATAAACCGTGTTCCCATCATAAAAACTAAAAAACAGTGTACCATCTTTAACAGTATATAAACAGTGCCCCCATCATAAACTCTATATAAACAGTGCCCCCATCATAAAGTCTATATAAACAGTGTCCTCATCATAAACACTATATAAACAGTGTCCCATCATCAACACTATATAAACAATGGCCCCATCATAGACACTATATAAACCTTGTCCCCAACATTAACATTATATAAAGCGTGCCCCATCATAAACACCATATAAACAGTGTCCCCATCATAAGCACTATATAAACAGTGTCCCCATCATAAATGCTATATAAACAATGTCCCCATCATAAGCACTATGTAAACAGTGTCCCCATCATAAGCACTATATAAACAGTTTCACCTTCATAAACACTATATAAACAGTGTCCCCATCATAAACACTATATAAACAGTGTCCCATCATAAACACTATATAAACAGTGTCCCATCATAAACACTATATAAACAGTGTCCCCATCATAAACACTATGTAAACAGTAACCCCATCATAATACAATATAAACTGTGTCCCCATTATGAACATTATATAAACAGTGTCCCCTTCATAAAAACTATATAAACAGTGGCCCCATAATGAACACTATATAAACAGTATCCCCATCATAAACACAATATAAAGAGTGCCCCATCATAACCACCACATAAGCAGTGTCCCCATCATACACACTGTATAAACAGTGTCCCCATTTTAAACTCTATACAAACAGTGTCCCAACATAAACACTATATAAACAGTGCCCCCATCATAAATACTTTCTAAACAGTGTCCCCATCATAAACACCATATAAACAGTGGCCCCATCATAAACATTATATAAACAATGCATACATCGTAAACAATATATAAACAGTGTCCCCATCATAAAGACTATATAAAGTGCCCCCATCATAAACACTAAATATCAATATCCCCATCATAAACATTATATTAGCAGTGTCCCCATCATAAAAACTATTTAAACAATGTCCCCATCATAAACACTATATAAACAGTGTCCCCATCATAAACATTGTATAAACAGTGCCCCATCATTAACACTATATAAACAGTGCCCCATCATAAACACCATATAAACAGTGACCCCATCACCATAACTATATAAACAGTATCCCCATCATAAGTACTATATAAACAGTGCCCCATCATAAACACCATATAAACAGTGACCCCATCACCATAACTGTATAAACAGTATCCCCATCATAAGTACTATATAAACAGTGTCCCCATCATAAGCACTATATAAAGAGTTTCCCCTTCATGAACACTATATAAACAGTGTCCCCTTCATGAACACTATATACACTGTGTCACAATCATAAACACGATATAAACAGTGTCCCCATCTTAAACACTATAGAAACACTGGCCCATAATAAACACCATATATAGAGTGTCCTATCATAAACACTATATAAAGTGTCCCATCATAAACAATATATAAACAGTGTCCCCATCAAAAACACTATATAAACAGTGTCCCCATCATAAACACTATATAAACAGTATCCCCATCATAAATACTATATAAACAGTATACCCATCATAAACACTATATAAACAGTTACCCCTTCATAAAAAAACTATATAAACAGTGTCCCCATCACCATAACTATATAAACAGTATCACCATCATAAACAGTATATAAACAGTGCCCCATCATAACCACAATATAAACAGTATCCCCATCATAAAAACTATATTCACAGTGCCCCATCATAAGCACTACATAAGCAGTGTCCCCATCATACACACTGAATAAACAGTGTCCCCATTTTAAACTCTATATAAACAGTGTTCCAACATAAACACTATATAAACAGTGCCCCATCATAAACACTATATAAAGTGTCCTGTCATAAACACTGTATGAACAGTGCCCCCATCATAAACACTATCTAAACAGTGTCCCCATCATAAACACTATATAAACAGTTTCCGATAATAAACACTATATAAACAGAGTCTCCTTGATGAACACTATATAACCAGTGTCCCCATCATAAAAATTATATAAACAATGCATACATCATAAACAATATATAAACAGTGCCCCCACCATAAGCTCTATATAAGCAGTGACCCCATCATAAACACTATATAAACACTGTCCCATCATAAGCACTATATAAACAGTGCACCATCTTAAACACTATATAAACAGTGCCCCCATCATAAACACTATATAAACAGTGTCCCCATCATAAACACTATATGAACAGTGTCCCATCATCAAGACTATATAAACAGTGGCCCCATCATAAACACTATATAAACATTGTCCCCATCATTAACACTATGTAAACAGTGCCCCATCATAAACACCAGATAAACAGTGTCCCCATCATACAACTATATAATCAGTGTCCATCATAAACACTATATAAACAGTGTCCCCATCATAAATACTATATAAAATGTGTCCCCATCACCATAACAATATAAACAGTGTCCACATCACAAATACTATATAAACAGTGACCCATCATAAACACTATATAAACAGTGTCCCATCATAAATACTATATAAACACTGCCCCCATCATAATCACTATATATACAGTGTCCCATCCAAAAAACTATATAAAGTGTCCTGTCATAAACACTATATAAACAGAGTCCCCATCAAAAACACTATATAAACAATGACCACATCATAAACATTATATAAACAGTGTCCCCATCATCAACGCTATATAAAGAGTGTCCGATCATGAACACTCTATAAACAGTGTCCCATCATAAACTCTATATAAACCGTAACCCCATCATAAATACTATATAACCTGTGTCCCCACCATAAACACTATATAAACAGTGTCCCCATCATAAACACTTTATAAACAGTTTCCCCTTCATAAAAACTATATAAACAGTGGCCCCATCATGAAAACCATATAAACGGTATCCCCATCATAAACAGTATATAAACAGTGTCCCCATCATAAACACAATATAAACAGTGTCCCCATCATAAACACTATATTAACAGTGCCCCATCATAACCACTGCATAAGCAGTGTCCCCATCATACACACTGTATAAACAGTGTCCCCATTTTAAACTCTATATAAAAAGTGTCCCAACGTAAACACTATGTAAACAGTATCCCATCATAATCACTATATAAACAGTGTCCCCATCATACACACTATATAAACAGTGCCTCCATCATAAACACTACATAAACAGTGTCCCATCATAAACCCTATATAAACAGGGTCCCCACCATAAGCACTATATAAACAGTGTCCCCATCATAAACACTATATGAACAGTGTCCCCAATCATAAAAAGTATATAAACAGTTTCCCTATCATACACACTGTATAAACAATGTCCCCTTCATAAACACGATATAAACAGTGTCCCCATCATAAAGACTACATAAACACTGCCCCATCATAAACAATATATAAACAAAGTCCCCATCATAAACACTATATAAACAGTGTCCCCATCATAAATATATAAAATGTGTCCCCATCATAACCACTACATAAACAGTGCCCCCTCATAAACAATATATAAACAGTGTCCCATCATAAATACTATATAATGTGTTCTGTGATAAACACTATATAAACAGTGTCCCCATCATAAACACTATATAAACAGATTCCCATCATAAACACTGTATAAACAGTACCACATCATAAACACTAAATAAACAGTGCCCCCATCATAAACACTATATAAACAGTGCCCCATCATTAACACTATATAAACAGTGACCAATCATAAACACCATATAAACAGTGTCCCCATCACCATAACTATATAAACAGTGTCCCCATCATAAGTACTATATAAACAGTGTCCCCATCATAAACACTCTATAAACAGTGTCCCCATCTTAAGCACTATATAAAGAGATTCCCCTTCATGAACACTATATAAACAGTGTCCCCATCATGAACACTATATACACAGTGTCCCCATCATAAACACTGTATAAACAGTGCCCCATCATAAACAATATATAAACAGCGTTCCATCATAAATACTATATAAAGTGTTCTGTGTTAAACACTATATAAACAGTGTCCCCATCATTAACACTATATAAACAGTGCCCCATCATTAACACTATATAAACATTGCCCCATCATAAACACCATATAAACAGTGTCCCCATCATAAACACTATATAAACAGTGTCCCCATCATAAACACTATATAAACAGATTCCCATCATAAACACTGTATAAACAGTACCACATCATAAACAATAAATAAACAGTGCCCCCATCATAAACACTATATAAACAGTGCCCCATCATTAACACTATATAAACAGTGACCAATCATAAACACCATATAAACAGTGTCCCCATCACCATAACTATATAAACAGTGTCCCCATCATAAGTACTATATAAACAGTGTCCCCATCATAAACACTCTATAAACAGTGTCCCCATCTTAAGCACTATATAAAGAGATTCCCCTTCATGAACACTATATAAACAGTGTCCCCATCATGAACACTATATACACAGTGTCCCCATCATAAACACTGTATAAACAGTGCCCCATCATAAACAATATATAAACAGCATTCCATCATAAATACTATATAAAGTGTTCTGTGTTAAACACTATATAAACAGTGTCCCCATCATTAACACTATATAAACAGTGCCCCATCATTAACACTATATAAACATTGCCCCATCATAAACACCATATAAACAGTGTCCCCATCATAAACACTATATAAACAGTGTCCCCATCATAAATACTATATAAAGTGTCCCCATCATAAACCCTCTATAAACAGTGTCCCCATCATAAACACTATATTATCATTGTCCCCATCATAAATACTATATAAACTGTGTCCCCATCACCATAACTATATAAACAGTGTCCCCATCATAAATACTATATAAAGTGTCCCCATCATAAACACTCTATAAACAGTGTCCCCATCATAAGCACTATATAAACAGTTTCCCGTTCATAACCACTATATAAACAGTGTCCGCTTCATGAACACAATATAAAAAGTGTCACCATCATAAACTATATATAAACAGTGCCCCATCATAAACACTATATAAACAGTGTCCCCATCATACACACTGTATAAACAATGTCCCCTTCATAAACACTATATAAACAGTGTCCCCACCATAAACACTATATAAAGAGTGTCCCCATCATAAACACTATATAAACACTGTCCCATCATAAGCACTAAATAAACAGTGTCCCCATCATAAAAACTAAAAAACAGTGTACCATCTTTAACAGTATATAAACAGTGCGCCCATCATAAACTCTATATAAAAAGTGCCCCCATCATACACTCTATATAAACAGTGTCCTCATCATAAACACTATATAAACAGTGTCCCATCATCAACACTATATAAACAATGGCCCCATCATAAACACTATATAAACAGTGTCCCCATCATAAACACTATATAAACAGTGCCCCCACCATAAGCACTATATAAACAGTGTCCCCATTATAAACACTATATAAACAGCGTCCCCATCATAAAAAGTATATAAACAGTTTCCCTATCATACACACTGTATAAACAATGTTCCCTTCATAAACACGATATAAACAGTGTCCCCATCATAAAGACTATATAAACACTGCCCCATCATAAACAATATATAAACAAAGTCCCCATCATAAACACTATATAAACAGTGTCCCCATCATAAACAATATATAAAAAGTGTCCCCATCATAAACACTATATAAACAGTGCCCCCAACATAAGCACTATATAAACAGTGTCCCCATCATAAACACTATATAAACACTGTCCCATCATAAGCACTAAATAAACCGTGTTCCCATCATAAAAACTAAAAAACAGTGTACCATCTTTAACAGTATATAAACAGTGCCCCCATCATAAACTCTATATAAACAGTGCCCCCATCATAAAGTCTATATAAACAGTGTCCTCATCATAAACACCATATAAACAGTGTCCCATCATCAACACTACATAAACAATGGCCCCATCATAGACACTATATAAACCTTGTCCCCAACATTAACATTATATAAAGCGTGCCCCATCATAAACACCATATAAACAGTGTCCCCATCATAAGCACTATATAAACAGTGTCCCCATCATAAATGCTATATAAACAATGTCCCCATCATAAGCACTATGTAAACAGTGTCCCCATCATAAGCACTATATAAACAGTTTCACCTTCATAAACACTATATAAACAGTGTCCCCATCATAAACACTATATAAACAGTGTCCCATCATAAACACTATATAAACAGTGTCCCCATCATAAACACTATGTAAACAGTAACCCCATCATAATACAATATAAACTGTGTCCCCATTATGAACATTATACAAACAGTGTCCCCTTCATAAAAACTATATAAACAGTGGCCCCATAATGAACACTATATAAACAGTATCCCCATCATAAACACAATATAAAGAGTGCCCCATCATAACCACCACATAAGCAGTGTCCCCATCATACACACTGTATAAACAGTGTCCCCATTTTAAACTCTATACAAACAGTGTCCCAACATAAACACTATATAAACAGTGCCCCCATCATAAATACTTTCTAAACAGTGTCCCCATCATAAACACCATATAAACAGTGGCCCCATCATAAACATTATATAAACAATGCATACATCGTAAACAATATATAAACAGTGTCCCCATCATAAAGACTATATAAAGTGCCCCCATCATAAACACTAAATATCAATATCCCCATCATAAACATTATATTAGCAGTGTCCCCATCATAAAAACTATTTAAACAATGTCCCCATCATAAACACTATATAAACAGTGTCCCCATCATAAACATTGTATAAACAGTGCCCCATCATTAACACTATATAAACAGTGCCCCATCATAAACACCATATAAACAGTGACCCCATCACCATAACTGTATAAACAGTATCCCCATCATAAGTACTATATAAACAGTGTCCCCATCATAAGCACTATATAAAGAGTTTCCCCTTCATGAACACTATATAAACAGTGTCCCCTTCATGAACACTATATACACTGTGTCACAATCATAAACACGATATAAACAGTGTCCCCATCTTAAACACTATAGAAACACTGGCCCATAATAAACACCATATATAGAGTGTCCTATCATAAACACTATATAAAGTGTCCCATCATAAACAATATATAAACAGTGTCCCCATCAAAAACACTATATAAACAGTGTCCCCATCATAAACACTATATAAACAGTATCCCCATCATAAATACTATATAAACAGTATACCCATCATAAACACTATATAAACAGTTACCCCTTCATAAAAAAACTATATAAACAGTGTCCCCATCACCATAACTATATAAACAGTATCACCATCATAAACAGTATATAAACAGTGCCCCATCATAACCACAATATAAACAGTATCCCCATCATAAAAACTATATTCACAGTGCCCCATCATAAGCACTACATAAGCAGTGTCCCCATCATACACACTGAATAAACAGTGTCCCCATTTTAAACTCTATATAAACAGTGTTCCAACATAAACACTATATAAACAGTGCCCCATCATAAACACTATATAAAGTGTCCTGTCATAAACACTGTATGAACAGTGCCCCCATCATAAACACTATCTAAACAGTGTCCCCATCATAAACACTATATAAACAGTTTCCGATAATAAACACTATATAAACAGAGTCTCCTTGATGAACACTATATAACCAGTGTCCCCATCATAAAAATTATATAAACAATGCATACATCATAAACAATATATAAACAGTGCCCCCACCATAAGCTCTATATAAGCAGTGACCCCATCATAAACACTATATAAACACTGTCCCATCATAAGCACTATATAAACAGTGCACCATCTTAAACACTATATAAACAGTGCCCCCATCATAAACACTATATAAACAGTGTCCCCATCATAAACACTATATGAACAGTGTCCCATCATCAAGACTGTATAAACAGTGGCCCCATCATAAACACTATATAAACATTGTCCCCATCATTAACACAATGTAAACAGTGCCCCATCATAAACACCAGATAAACAGTGTCCCCATCATACAACTATATAATCAGTGTCCATCATAAACACTATATAAACAGTGTCCCCATCATAAATACTATATAAAATGTGTCCCCATCACCATAACAATATAAACAGTGTCCACATCACAAATACTATATAAACAGTGACCCATCATAAACACTATATAAACAGTGTCCCATCATAAATACTATATAAACACTGCCCCCATCATAATCACTATATATACAGTGTCCCATCCAAAAAACTATATAAAGTGTCCTGTCATAAACACTATATAAACAGAGTCCCCATCAAAAACACTATATAAACAATGACCACATCATAAACATTATATAAACAGTGTCCCCATCATCAACGCTATATAAAGAGTGTCCGATCATGAACACTATATAAACAGTGTCCCATCATAAACTCTATATAAACCGTAACCCCATCATAAATACTATATAACCTGTGTCCCCACCATAAACACTATATAAACAGTGTCCCCATCATAAACACTTTATAAACAGTTTCCCCTTCATAAAAACTATATAAACAGTGGCCCCATCATGAAAACCATATAAACGGTATCCCCATCATAAACAGTATATAAACAGTGTCCCCATCATAAACACAATATAAACAGTGTCCCCATCATAAACACTGCATAAGCAGTGTCCCCATCATACACACTGTATAAACAGTGTCCCCATTTTAAACTCTATATAAAAAGTGTCCCAACGTAAACACTATGTAAACAGTATCCCATCATAATCACTATATAAACAGTGTCCCCATCATACACACTATATAAACAGTGCCTCCATCATAAACACTACATAAACAGTGTCCCATCATAAACCCTATATAAACAGGGTCCCCACCATAAGCACTATATAAACAGTGTCCCCATCATAAACACTATATGAACAGTGTCCCCATCATAAAAAGTATATAAACAGTTTCCCTATCATACACACTGTATAAACAATGTCCCCTTCATAAACACGATATAAACAGTGTCCCCATCATAAAGACTACATAAACACTGCCCCATCATAAACAATATATAAACAAAGTCCCCATCATAAACACTATATAAACAGTGTCCCCATCATAAATATATAAAATGTGTCCCCATCATAACCACTACATAAACAGTGCCCCCTCATAAACAATATATAAACAGTGTCCCATCATAAATACTATATAATGTGTTCTGTGATAAACACTATATAAACAGTGTCCCCATCATAAACACTATATAAACAGATTCCCATCATAAACACTGTATAAACAGTACCACATCATAAACACTAAATAAACAGTGCCCCCATCATAAACACTATATAAACAGTGCCCCATCATTAACACTATATAAACAGTGACCAATCATAAACACCATATAAACAGTGTCCCCATCACCATAACTATATAAACAGTGTCCCCATCATAAGTACTATATAAACAGTGTCCCCATCATAAACACTCTATAAACAGTGTCCCCATCTTAAGCACTATATAAAGAGATTCCCCTTCATGAACACTATATAAACAGTGTCCCCATCATGAACACTATATACACAGTGTCACAATCATAAACACGATATAAACAGTGTCCCCATCTTAAAGACTATATAAACACTGGCCCATAATAAACACCATATATAGAGTGTCCCATCATAAACACTATATAAAGTGTCCCATCATAAACAATATATAAACAGTGTCCCCATCAAAAACACTATATAAACAGTGTCCCCATCATAAACACTATATAAACAGTATCCCCATCATAAATACTATATAAACAGTATACCCATCATAAACACTATATAAACAGTTACCCCTTCATAAAAAAACTATATAAACAGTGTCCCCATCACCATAACTATATAAACAGTATCACCATCATAAACAGTATATAAACAGTGCCCCATCATAACCACAATATAAACAGTATCCCCATCATAAAAACTATATTCACAGTGCCCCATCATAAGCACTACATAAGCAGTGTCCCCATCATACACACTGAATAAACAGTGTCCCCATTTTAAACTCTATATAAACAGTGTTCCAACATAAACACTATATAAACAGTGCCCCATCATAAACACTATATAAAGTGTCCTGTCATAAACACTGTATGAACAGTGCCCCCATCATAAACACTATCTAAACAGTGTCCCCATCATAAACACTATATAAACAGTTTCCGATAATAAACACTATATAAACAGAGTCTCCTTGATGAACACTATATAACCAGTGTCCCCATCATAAAAATTATATAAACAATGCATACATCATAAACAATATATAAACAGTGCCCCCACCATAAGCTCTATATAAGCAGTGACCCCATCATAAACACTATATAAACACTGTCCCATCATAAGCACTATATAAACAGTGCACCATCTTAAACACTATATAAACAGTGCCCCCATCATAAACACTATATAAACAGTGTCCCCATCATAAACACTATATGAACAGTGTCCCATCATCAAGACTATATAAACAGTGGCCCCATCATAAACACTATATAAACATTGTCCCCATCATTAACACTATGTAAACAGTGCCCCATCATAAACACCAGATAAACAGTGTCCCCATCATACAACTATATAATCAGTGTCCATCATAAACACTATATAAACAGTGTCCCCATCATAAATACTATATAAAATGTGTCCCCATCACCATAACAATATAAACAGTGTCCACATCACAAATACTATATAAACAGTGACCCATCATAAACACTATATAAACAGTGTCCCATCATAAATACTATATAAACACTGCCCCCATCATAATCACTATATATACAGTGTCCCATCCAAAAAACTATATAAAGTGTCCTGTCATAAACACTATATAAACAGAGTCCCCATCAAAAACACTATATAAACAATGACCACATCATAAACATTATATAAACAGTGTCCCCATCATCAACGCTATATAAAGAGTGTCCGATCATGAACACTCTATAAACAGTGTCCCATCATAAACTCTATATAAACCGTAACCCCATCATAAATACTATATAACCTGTGTCCCCACCATAAACACTATATAAACAGTGTCCCCATCATAAACACTTTATAAACAGTTTCCCCTTCATAAAAACTATATAAACAGTGGCCCCATCATGAAAACCATATAAACGGTATCCCCATCATAAACAGTATATAAACAGTGTCCCCATCATAAACACAATATAAACAGTGTCCCCATCATAAACACTATATTAACAGTGCCCCATCATAACCACTGCATAAGCAGTGTCCCCATCATACACACTGTATAAACAGTGTCCCCATTTTAAACTCTATATAAAAAGTGTCCCAACGTAAACACTATGTAAACAGTATCCCATCATAATCACTATATAAACAGTGTCCCCATCATACACACTATATAAACAGTGCCTCCATCATAAACACTACATAAACAGTGTCCCATCATAAACACTATATAAACAGGGTCCCCACCATAAGCACTATATAAACAGTGTCCCCATCATAAACACTATATGAACAGTGTCCCCATCATAAAAAGTATATAAACAGTTTCCCTATCATACACACTGTATAAACAATGTCCCCTTCATAAACACGATATAAACAGTGTCCCCATCATAAAGACTACATAAACACTGCCCCATCATAAACAATATATAAACAAAGTCCCCATCATAAACACTATATAAACAGTGTCCCCATCATAAATATATAAAATGTGTCCCCATCATAACCACTACATAAACAGTGCCCCCACCATAAGCACTATATAAACATTGTCCCCATCATAAACACTATATAAACACTGTCCCATCATAAGCACTAAATAAACAGTGTCCCCATAATAAAAACTAAAAAACAATGTTCCATCTTTAACAGTATATAAACAGTGCCCCCATCATAAACTCTATATAAACAGTGCCCCCATCATAAACTCTATATAAACAGTGTCCTCATCATAAACACTATATAAACAGTGTCCCATCATCAACACTATATAAACAATGGCCCCATCATCAACACTATATAAACCTTGTCCCCATCATTAACACTATACAAAAGAGTGCCCCATCATAAACACCATATAAACAGTGTCCCCATCATAAACACTATATAAACAGTGTCCCCATCATAAATGCTATATAAACAATGTCCCCATCATAAGCACTATGTAAACAGTGTCCCCATCATAAGCACTATATAAACAGTTTCACCTTCATAAACACTATATAAACAGTGTCCCCATCATAAACACTATATAAACAGTGTCCCATCATAAATACTATATAAACAGTGTCCCCATCATAAACACTATGTAAACAGTAACCCCATCATAAATACAATATAAACTGTGTCCCCATCATAAACATTATATAAACAGTGTCCCCTTCATAAAAACTATATAAACAGTGGCCCCATAATGAACACTATATAAACAGTAACCCCATCATAAACAGTATACAAACATTGTCCCCATCATAAACACAATATAAACACTGCCCCATCATAACCACTACATAAGAAGTGTCCCCATCATACACACTGTATAAACAGTGTCCCCATTTTAAACTCTATACAAACAGTGTCCCAACATAAACACTATATAAACAGTGCCCCCATCAGAAATACTTTCTAAACAGTGTCTCCATCATGAACACCATATAAACAGTGTCCCCATCATAAACATTATATAAACAATGCATACATCATAACCAATTTATAAACAGTGTCCCCATCATAAAGACTATATAAAGTTCCCCCATCATAAACACTAAATATCAATTTCCCCATCATAAACATAATATTAGCAGTGTCCCCTTCATAAAAACTATTTAAACAATGTCCCCATCATAAACACTATATAAACAGTGTCCCCATCATAAACACTGTATAAAAGTGCCCCCTCATAAACAATATATAAACAGTGTCCCATCATAAATACTTTATAATGTGTTCTGTGATAAACACTATATAAACAGTGTCCCCATAATAAACACTATATAAACAGATTCCCATCATAAACACTGTATAAACAGTACCACATCATAAACACTAAATAAACAGTGCCCCCATCATAAACACTATATAAACAGTGCCCCATCATTAACACTATATAAACAGTGACTCATCATAAACACCATATAAACAGTGTCCCCATCACCATAACTATATAAACAGTGTCCCCATCATAAGTACTATATAAACAGTGTCCCCAGCATAAACACTCTATAAACAGTGTCCCCATCTTAAGCACTATATAAAGAGATTCCCCTTCATGAACACTATATAAACAGTGTCCCCATCATGAACACTATATACACAGTGTCACAATCATAAACACGATATAAACAGTGTACCCATCTTAAAGACTATATAAACACTGGCCCATAATAAACACCATATATAGAGTGTCCCATCATAAACACTATATAAAGTGTCCCATCTTAAACAATATATAAACAGTGTCCCCATCAAAAACACTATATAAACAGTGCCCACATTATAAACACTATAGAAACAATGTCTCCATCATAAACACTATATAAACAGTTTCCGATCATAAGCTCTATATAAACAGTGTCCCCATCATAAACATTATATAAACAGTATCCCCATCATAAATACTATATAAACAGTGTACCCATCATAAACACTATATAAACAGTTACCCCTTCATAAAAAACTATATAAACAGTGTCCCCATCACCATAACTATATAAACAGTATCACCATCTTAAACAGTATATAAACAGTGCCCCATCATAACCACAATATAAACAGTATCCCCATCATAAAAACTATATTCACAGTGCCCCATCATAAGCACTACATAAGCAGTGTCCCCACCATACACACTGAATAAACAGTGTCCCCATTTTAAACTCTATATAAACAGTGTTCCAACATAAACACTATATAAACAGTGCCCCATCATAAACACTATATAAAGTGTCCTGTAATAAACACTATATGAACAGTGTCCCCATCATAAACACTATATGAACAGTGCCCCCATCATAAACACTATCTAAACAGTGTCCCCATCATAAACACTATATAAACAGTTTCCGATAATAAACACTATACAAACAGAGTCTCCTTGATAAACACTATATAAACAGTGTCCCCATCATAAAAATTATATAAACAATGCATGCATCATAAACAATATATAAACAGTGCCCCCACCATAAGCTCTATATAAACAGTGACCCCATCATAAACACTATATAAAAACTGTCCCATCATAAGCACTATATAAACAGTGTCACCATCATAAAAACTATATAAACAGTGCACCATCTTAAACACTATATAAACAGTGCCCCCATCATAAACACTATATAAACAGTGTCCCCATCATAAACACTATATGAAGAGTGTCCCATCATCAAGACTATATAAACAGTGGCCCCATCATAAACACTATATAAACATTGTCCCCATCATTAACACTATGTAAACAGTGCCCCATCATAAACACCATATAAACAGTGTCCCCATCATACAACTATATAATCAGTGTCCATCATAAACACTATATAAACAGTGTCCCCATGATAAATAGTATATAAACTGTGTCCCCATCACCATAACTATATAAACAGTGACCCATCATAAACACAATATAAACAGTCCCATCATAAATACTATATAAACACTGCCCCCATCATAATCACTATATATACAGTGTCCCATCCAAAAAACTATATAAAGTGTCCTGTCATAAACACTATATAAACAGAGTCCCCATCAAAAACACTATATAAACAATGACCACATCATAAACATTATATAAACAGTGTCCCCATCATCAACACTATATAAAGAGTGTCCGATCATAAACACTATATAAACAGTGTCCCATCATAAACTGTATATAAACAGTGTCCCCATCATAAACACAATATAAACAGTGTCCCCATCATAAACACTATATTAACAGTGCCCCATCATAACCACTGCATAAGCAGTGTCCCCATCATACACACTGTATAAACAGTGTCCCCATTTTAAACTCTATATAAAAATGTCCCAACATAAACACTATATAAACAGTATCCCATCATAATCACTATATAAACAGTGTCCCCATCATACACACTATATAAACAGTGCCTCCATCATAAACACTACATAAACAGTGTCCCATCATAAACACTGTATAAACAGAGTACCCATCATAAACACCATATAAACAGTTTCCGTTAATAAACACTATACAAACAGTGTCTCCATCATAAACACTATATAAACAGTGTCCCCATCATAAAAATTATATAAACAATGCATACATCATAAACAATATATAAACAGTGTCCCCATCATAAAGACTATATAAACAGTGCCCCCATCATAAACACTAAATATCAATATCCCCATCATAAACACTATATTAGCAGTGTCCCCATCATAAAAAATATTTAAACAATGTCCCCATCATAAACACTATATAAACAGTGTCCCCATCATAAACACTGTATAAACAGTGCCCCATCAGAAACAATATATAAACAGCGTCCCATCATAAATACTATATAAAGTGTTCTGTGTTAAACACTATATAAACAGTGACCACATCATAAACACTATATAAACAGTGTCCCCATCACCATAACTATATAAACAGTGTCCCCATCATAAGTACGATATAAACAGTGTCCCCAGCATAAACACTCTATAAACAGTGTCCCCATCTTAAGCACTATATAAAGAGATTCCCCTTCATGAACACGATATAAACAGTGTCCCCATCATGAACACTATATACACAGTGTCACAATCATAAACACGATATAAACAGTGTCCCCATCATAAAGACTATATAAACACTGGCCATAATAAACACCATATATAGAGTGTCCCATCATAAGCACTATATAAAGTGTCCCATCATAAACAATATATAAACAGTGTCCCCAACAAAAACACTATATAAACAGTGCCCACATTATAAACACTATAGAAACAATGTCTCCATCATAAACACTATATAAACAGTTTCCGATCATAAGCTCTATATAAACAGTGTCCCCATCATAAACACTATATAAACTGTATCCCCATCATAAATACTATATAAACAGTTACCCCTTCATAAAAAACTATATAAACAGTGTCCCCATCACCATAACTATATAAACAGTATCACCATCATAAACAGTATATAAACAGTGCCCCATCATAACCACAATATAAACAGTATCCCCATCATAAAAACTATATTCACAGTGCCCCATCATAAGCACTACATAAGCAGTGTCCCCATCATACACACTGAATAAACAGTGTCCCCATTTTAAACTCTATATAAACAGTGTTCCAACATAAACACTATATAAACAGTGCCCCATCATAAACACTATATAAAGTGTCCTGTCATAAACACTATATGAACAGTGTCCCCATCATAAACACTATATGAACAGTGCCCCCATCATAAACACTATCTAAACAGTGTCCCCATCATAAACACTATATAAACAGTTTCCGATAATAAACACTATACAAACAGAGTCTCCTTGATAAACACTATATAAACAGTGTCCCCATCATAAAAATTATATAAACAATGCATACATCATAAACAATATATAAACAGTGCCCCCACCATAAGCTCTATATAAACAGTGACCCCATCATAAACACTATATAAACACTGTCCCATCATAAGCACTATATAAACAGTGTCACCATCATAAACACTATATAAAAACTGTCCCATCATAAGCACTATACAAACAGTGTCACCATCATAAAAACTATATAAACAGTGCACCAACTTAAACACTATATAAACAGTGCCCCCATCATAAACACTATATAAACAGTGTCCCCATCATAAACACTATATGAACAGTGTCCCATCATCAAGACTATATAAACAGTGGCCCCATCATAAACACTATATAAACATTGTCCCCATCATTAACACTATGTAAACAGTGTCCATCATAAACACTATATAAACAGTGTCCCCACCATAAACACTATATAAACAGTGTCCCCATCATAAACCCTTTATAAACAGTTTCCCCTTCATAAAAACTATATAAACAGTGGCCCCATCATGAAAACTATATAAACGGTATCCCCATCATAAACAGTATATAAACAGTGTCCCCATCATAAACACAATATAAACAGAGTCCCCATCATAAACACTATATTAACAGTACCCCATCATAACCACTGCATAAGCAGTGTCCCCATCATACACACTGTATAAACAGTGTCCCCATTTTAAACTCTATATAAAAAGTGTCCCAACGTAAACACTATGTAAACAGTATCCCATCATAATCACTATATAAACAGTGTCCCCATCATACACACTATATAAACAGTGCCTCCATCATAAACACTACATAAACAGTGTCCCATCATAAACCCTATATAAACAGGGTCCCCACCATAAGCACTATATAAACAGTGTCCCCATCATTAACAATATATAAACAGTGTCCCCATCATAAAGACTATATAAACAGTGCCCCCATCATAAACACTAAATATCAATATCCCCATCATAAACACTATATTAGCAGTGTCCCCATCATAAAAAATATTTAAACAATGTCCCCATCATAAACACTATATAAACAGTGTCCCCATCATAAACACTGTATAAACAGTGCCCCATCAGAAACAATATATAAACAGCGTCCCATCATAAATACTATATAAAGTGTTCTGTGTTAAACACTATATAAACAGTGACCACATCATAAACACTATAGAAACAGTGACCACATCATAAACACTGTATAAAAAGTGTCCCCATCATAAACACTGTATAAACAGTACCACATCATAAACACTATATAAACAGTGTCCCCATCATTAACACTATATAAACAGTGCCCCATCATTAACACCATATAAACATTGCCCCATCATAAACACCATATAAACAGTGTCCCCATCATAAACCCTCTATAAACAGTGTCCCCATCATAAACACTATATTATCATTGTCCCCATCATAAATACTATATAAACTGTGTCCCCATCACCATAACTATATAAACAGTGTTCCCATCATAAATACTACATAAAGTGTTCGCATCATAAACACTCTATAAACAGTGTCCCCATCATAAGCACTGTATAAACAATGTCCCCTTCATAAACACTATATAAACAGTGCCCCATCATAAACACTCTATAAACAGTGTCCCCATCATAAGCACTATATAAACAGTTTCCCGATCATAACCACTATATAAACAGTGTCCGCTTCATGAACACTATATAAAAAGTGTCACCATCATAAACTATATATAAACAGTGCCCCATCATAAACACTATATAAACAGTGTCCCATCATAAACACTATATAAACAGTGACCCCATCATAAACACTATATAAACACTGTCCCATCATAAAAACTATATAAACAGTGCACCATCTTAAACACTATATAAACAGTGCCCCCATCATAAACACTATATAAACAGTATATCATCATAAACACTATATAAACATTGTCCCCATCATAAACACCATATTCAAACTGCCCCATCATAACCTCCACATAAGCAGTGTCCCCATCATACACACTGTATAAACAGTGTCCCCATTTTAAACCCTATACAAACAGTGTCCCAGCATAAACACTATATAAACAGTGTCCCATCATAAATACTATATAAACAGTGCCTCCATCATAAACACTATATAAACATTGTCCCCATCATAAACACTATTTTCAAAGTGCCCCATCATAACCACCACATAAGCAGTGTCCGCATCATACACACTATATAAACAGTGTCCCATTTTAAATCCGTTCCAAACAGTGTCCCCATCATAAACACTATATAAACAGTTTCCGATAGTAAACACTATACAAACAGTGTCTCCATCCTGAACACTATATAAACAGTGTGCCCATCATAAAAATTATATAAACAATGCATATATCATAAACAATATATAAACCGTGTCCCCATCATAAAGAATATATAAACAGTGCCCCCATCATAAACACTAAATATCAATATCCCCATCATAACCACTATATAAACAGTGTCCCCATCATAAACAGTGTATAAACAATGCCCCATCATAAACAATATATAAGCAGCGTCACATCATAAATACTATATAAAGTGTTCTGTGTTAAACACTATATAAACAGTGACCACATCATAAACACTATATAAACAGTGACCACATCATAAACACTGTATAAAGAGTGTCCCCATCATAAACACTGTATAAACATAGTCCCATCATAAACACTATAAACAGTACCACATCATCAACACTATATAAACAGTGTCCCCATCATTAACACTATGTAAACAGTGCCCCATCATTAACACTATATAAACATTGCCCCATCATAAACACCATATAAACAGTGTCCCCATCATAAACACTATATAAACATTGTCCCCATCATAAATACTATATAAACAGTGTCCCCATCACCATAACTATATAAACAGTGTCCCCATCATAACCACAATGTAAACAGTGTCCCCATCATTAACACTATATAAACAGTGCCCCATCATTAACACTATATAAACATTGCCCCATCATAAACACCATATAAACAGTGTCCCCATCACCATAACTATATAAACAGTGTCCCCATCATAACCACTATGTAAACAGTGTCCCCTTCATGAACACTATATAAAGTGTCGCCATCATAAACTATATATAAACAGTGCCCCATCATAAACACTATATAAACAGTGTCCCCATTATACACACTGTATAAACAATGTCCCCTTCATAAACAATGTATAAAGTGTCCCCATCATAATGACTATATAAAGTGTCCCATCAAAACCAATATATAAACAGTGTCCCCAAAATAAACCCTATATAAACAGTGTCCCCATATTAAACAATATATAAACTTTGTCCCATAAACACTATATAAACAGTGTCCCCATCATAAACACTATATAAACAGTGTCCCATAATAAACACTATATAAAGTTTGTCCGGTCATAAACACTGTAAACAGTACCCCCATCACAAACACTATATAAACAGTGCCCCATCATACGCACTATATAAACAGTGCACCCATCATAAATACTATATAAACAGTGTCCCCATTTTAAACTCTATATAAACAGTGTCCCAACATAAACACTATATAAACAGTGTCCCATCATAAACACTATATAAAGTGTCCTGTCATAAACACTATATAAAAAGTGTCCCCATCATAAACACAATATAAACAGTGCCCCAATCATAAACACTTTCTAAACAGTGTACCCATCATAAATACTATATAAACTGTGTCCCCATCATAAACACTATATAAGCAGTGTCCCCTTCATAAAAACTATATAAACAGTGGCCCCATAATGAACACTATATAAACAGTATCCCTATCATAAACAGTATATAAACATTGTCCCCATCATAAACACAATATAAGCAGTGTCCCCATCATAAACACTGTATTCACAGTGCCCCATCATAACCACCACATAAGCAGTGTCCCCATCATACACACTGTATAAACAGTGTCCCCGTTTTAAACTCTATAAAACAGTGTCCCAACATAAATACTATATAAACCGTGTCCCATCATAAATACTATATAACCAGCGCCCCCATCATAAACACTATATAAACAGTGCCCCATCATAAACACTACATAAAGTGTCCTGTCATAAACACTATATAAACAGTGTCCCCATCATAAACACTATATAAACAATGTCCCCATCATAAAAATTATATAAACAATGCATATATCATAAACAATATATCAACCGTGACCCCATCATAAAGACTATATAAACAGTGCCCCCATCATAAACACTAAATATCAATATCCCCATCATAAACACTATATAAACAGTGTCCCCATCATAAACACTGTATAAACAATGCCCCATCATAAACAATATATAAAGTGTTCTGTGTTAAACACTATATAAACAGTGACCACATCATAAACACTATATAAACAGTGACCACATCATAAACACTGTATAAAGAGTGTCCCCATCATAAACACTATATAAACATAGTCCCATCATAAACACTGTATAAACAGTGACCACATCATAAACACTATATAAACAGAGTCCCATCATAAACACTGTATAAATAGCACCACATCATAAACACTATATAAACAGAGTCCCATCATAAACACTGTATAAATAGCACCACATCATAAACACTATATAAACAGTGTCCCCATCATTAACACTATATAAACAGTGCCCCATCATTAACACTATATATACATTGCCCCATCATACACACCATATAAACAGTTTCCCCATCATAAACACTATATAAACATTGTCCCCATCATAACTACTATATAAACTGTGTCCCCATCACCATAACTATATAAACAGTGTCCCCATCATAAATACTATATAAACAGTGCCCCCATCATAAACACTAAACATCAATATCCCTAACATAACCTCTATATAAAGTGTCCCCTTCCTGAACAATAGATAAACAGTGTCGCCATCATAAACTATATATAAACAGTGCCCCATCATAAACACTATATAAACAGTGTCCCCATCATAAACGCTAAACATCAATATCCCTAACATAACCTCTATATAAAGTGTCCCCTTCCTGAACAATATGTAAACAGTGTCGCCATCATAAACTATATATAAACAGTGCCCCATCATAAACACTATATAAACAGTGTCCCCATCATAAACGCTATATAAACAGTGCCCCATCATAAACACTATATAAGCAGTGTCCCCATCATAAACACTGTATTCACAGTGCCCCATCATAACCACCACATAAGCAGTGTCCCCATCATACACACTGTATAAACAGTGTCCCCGTTTTAAACTCTATAAAACAGTGTCCCAACATAAATACTATATAAACCGTGTCCCATCATAAATACTATATAACCAGCGCCCCCATCATAAACACTATATAAACAGTGCCCCATCATAAACACTACATAAAGTGTCCTGTCATAAACACTATATAAACAGTGTCCCCATCATAAACACTATATAAACAATGTCCCCATCATAAAAATTATATAAACAATGCATATATCATAAACAATATATCAACCGTGACCCCATCATAAAGACTATATAAACAGTGCCCCCATCATAAACACAAAATATCAATATCCCCATCATAAACACTATATAAACAGTGTCCCCATCATAAACACTGTATAAACAATGCCCCATCATAAACAATATATAAAGTGTTCTGTGTTAAACACTATATAAACAGTGACCACATCATAAACACTATATAAACAGTGACCAAATCATAAACACTGTATAAAGAGTGTCCCCATCATAAACACTATATAAACATAGTCCCATCATAAACACTGTATAAACAGTGACCACATCATAAACACTATATAAACAGAGTCCCATCATAAACACTGTATAAATAGCACCACATCATAAACACTATATAAACAGAGTCCCATCATAAACACTGTATAAATAGCACCACATCATAAACACTATATAAACAGTGTCCCCATCATTAACACTATATAAACAGTGCCCCATCATTAACACTATATATACATTGCCCCATCATACACACCATATAAACAGTTTCCCCATCATAAACACTATATAAACATTGTCCCCATCATAACTACTATATAAACTGTGTCCCCATCACCATAACTATATAAACAGTGTCCCCATCATAAATACTATATAAACAGTGTCCCCATCATAAACACTAAACATCAATATCCCTAACATAACCTCTATATAAAGTGTCCCCTTCCTGAACAATATATAAACAGTGTCGCCATCATAAACTATATATAAACAGTGCCCCATCATAAACACTATATAAACAGTGTCCCCATCATAAACGCTAAACATCAATATCCCTAACATAACCTCTATATAAAGTGTCCCCTTCCTGAACAATATGTAAACAGTGTCGCCATCATAAACTATACATAAACAGTGCCCCATCATAAACACTATATAAACAGTGTCCCCATCATAAACGCTATATAAACAGTGCCCCATCATAAACACTATATAAACAGTGTCCCATTCATGAACACTATATAAACAGTGTCCCCATCATAAACTATATATAAACAGTGCCCCATCATAAACACTATATAAACAGTGTCCCCATCATAAACGCTATATAAACAGTGTCCCCATTTTAAACACTATATAAACAGTGTCCGATCGTAAACACTATATAAAGTGTCCCCATCATAAACACTATAGAAACAGTGTCCCCATCATACACGCTATAGAAACAGTGCCCCCATCATAAACACTACATAAACTGTGTCCCATCATAAACACTATATAAACAGTGTCCCCATCATAAACACTATATAAACAGAGTCCCATCATAAACACTGTATAAATAGCACCACATCATAAACACTATATAAACAGAGTCCCATCATAAACACTGTATAAATAGCACCACATCATAAACACTATATAAACAGTGCCCCATCATTAACACTATATAAACTTAGCCCATCATAAACCCATATAAACATTGTCCCCATCATAAACACAATATAAACTGTGTCCCCATCACCATAATTATATAAACAGTGTCCCCATCATAAATACTATATAAACATTGTCCCCATCATAAACTCTATAAACAGTGTCCCCATCATAAGCACTATATAAACTGTTTCCCGTTCATAACCACTATATAAACAGTGTCGCCATCATAAACTATATATAAATATTGCCCCATCATAAACACTATATACACAGTGTCGCCATCATACACACTGTATAAACAATTTCCCCTTCATAAACACTATATAAACAGTGCCCCATCAAAAACAAAATATAAACAGTGTCCCCAAAATAAACCCTATATAAATAGTGTCCCCATTTTAAACAATATATAAACTGTGTCCCATAAAGACTATATAAACAGTGTTCCCATCATAAACACTATATAAACAGTTTCCCATAATAAACACTATATAAACAGTGTCCGATCATAAACAATATGTAAACAGTGTCCCGATCATAAACACTATATAAACAGTGTCCCCATCATACACACTATATAAACAGTGTCCCATCATAAACACTACATAAAGTGTCCTGTCATAAACAATATATAAACAGTCCCCATCATAAACACTATTTAAACAGTTTCCGATAATAAATACTATACAAACAGTGTCTCCATCATAAACACTATATAAACAGTGTCCCCATCATAAAAAATATATAAACAATGTATACATCATAAACAATATATAAACAGTGACCCATCATAAAGACTATATAAACAGTGTCCCCATCAAAACTCTAAATATCAATATCCCCATCATAAACACTATATTAGCAGTTTCCCCATCATAAACACTATAGAAACAGTGTCCCCATCATACACACTATATAAACAGTGCACCCATCATAAACACTACATAAACAGTGTCCCATCATAAACACTATATAAACAGTGACCACATCATAAACACTATATAAACAGTGTCCCCATCATAAACACTATATAAACAGAGTCCCATCATAAACACTGTATAAATAGCACCACATCATAAACACTATATAAACAGAGTCCCATCATAAACACTGTATAAATAGCACCACATCATAAACACTATATAAACAGTGCCCCATCATTAACACTATATAAACTTAGCCCATCATAAACCTATATAAACATTGTCCCCATCATAAACACAATATAAACTGTGTCCCCATCACCATAATTATATAAACAGTGTCCCCATCATAAATACTATATAAACATTGTCCCCATCATAAACACTCTATAAACAGTGTCCCCATCATAAGCACTATATAAACAGTTTCCCGTTCATAACCACTATATAAACAGTGTCGCCATCATAAACTATATATAAATATTGCCCCATCATAAACACTATATACACAGTGTCGCCATCATACACACTGTATAAACAATTTCCCCTTCATAAACACTATATAAACAGTGTCCCCATCATAAAGACTATATAAACAGTGCCCCATCAAAACCAAAATATAAACAGTGTCCCCAAAATAAACCCTATATAAATAGTGTCCCCATTTTAAACAATATATAAACTGTGTCCCATAAACACTATATAAACAGTGTTCCCATCATAAACACTATATAAACATAGTCCCATCATAAACACTGTATAAACAGTGACCACATCATAAACACTATATAAACAGAGTCCCATCATAAACACTGTATAAATAGCACCACATCATAAACACTATATAAACAGAGTCCCATCATAAACACTGTATAAATAGCACCACATCATAAACACTATATAAACAGTGTCCCCATCATTAACACTATATAAACAGTGCCCCATCATTAACACTATATATACATTGCCCCATCATACACACCATATAAACAGTTTCCCCATCATAAACACTATATAAACATTGTCCCCATCATAACTACTATATAAACTGTGTCCCCATCACCATAACTATATAAACAGTGTCCCCATCATAAATACTATATAAACAGTGCCCCCATCATAAACACTAAACATCAATATCCCTAACATAACCTCTATATAAAGTGTCCCCTTCCTGAACAATATATAAACAGTGTCGCCATCATAAACTATATATAAACAGTGCCCCATCATAAACACTATATAAACAGTGTCCCCATCATAAACGCTAAACATCAATATCCCTAACATAACCTCTATATAAAGTGTCCCCTTCCTGAACAATATGTAAACAGTGTCGCCATCATAAACTATATATAAACAGTGCCCCATCATAAACACTATATAAACAGTGTCCCCATCATAAACCCTATATAAACAGTGCCCCATCATAAACACTATATAAACAGTGTCCCATTCATGAACACTATATAAACAGTGTCCCCATCATAAACTATATATAAACAGTGCCCCATCATAAACACTATATAAACAGTGTCCCCATCATAAACGCTATATAAACAGTGTCCCCATTTTAAACACTATATAAACAGTGTCCGATCGTAAACACTATATAAAGTGTCCCCATCATAAACACTATAGAAACAGTGTCCCCATCATACACGCTATAGAAACAGTGCCCCCATCATAAACACTACATAAACTGTGTCCCATCATAAACACTATATAAACAGTGTCCCCATCATAAACACTATATAAACAGAGTCCCATCATAAACACTGTATAAATAGCACCACATCGTAAACACTATATAAACAGAGTCCCATCATAAACACTGTATAAATAGCACCACATCATAAACACTATATAAACAGTGCCCCATCATTAACACTATATAAACTTAACCCATCATAAACCCATATAAACATTGTCCCCATCATAAACACAATATAAACTGTGTCCCCATCACCATAATTATATAAACAGTGTCCCCATCATAAATACTATATAAACATTGTCCCCATCATAAACTCTATAAACAGTGTCCCCATCATAAGCACTATATAAACTGTTTCCCGTTCATAACCACTATATAAACAGTGTCGCCATCATAAACTATATATAAATATTGCCCCATCATAAACACTATATACACAGTGTCGCCATCATACACACTGTATAAACAATTTCCCATTCATAAACACTATATAAAGAGTGCCCCATCAAAAACAAAATATAAACAGTGTCCCCAAAATAAACCCTATATAAATAGTGTCCCCATTTTAAACAATATATAAACTGTGTCCCATAAAGACTATATAAACAGTGTTCCCATCATAAACACTATATAAACAGTTTCCCATAATAAACACTATATAAACAGTGTCCGATCATAAACAATATGTAAACAGTGTCCCGATCATAAACACTATATAAACAGTGTCCCCATCATACACACTATATAAACAGTGCCCCCATCAAAAACACTACATAAAGTGTCCCATTATAAACACTATATAAATAGTGTCCCCATCATAAACACTATATAAACAGTGCCCCCACCATAAGCTATGTAAACAGTGACCCCATCATAAACACTATATAAACACTGTCCCATTATAAGCACTATATAAACAGTGTCACCATCATAAAAGCTATATAAACAGTGCACCATCTTAAACACTATATAAACAGTGTCCCAATCATAAACACTATATAATCAGTGCCCCCATCAAAAACACTACATAAACAGTGTCCCAATCATAAACACTATATAAACAGTGTCCCTTCATAAATACTATATAAACACTGCCCCCATCATAAACACCAGATATACAGTGTCCCATCCTAAACACTAAATAAAGTGTCCCCATCATAAACACTATATAAACAGTGTCCCCATCAAAAACACTATATAAACAATGCCCCATCATAAACACTATATAAACAGTGCCCCCATCATAAACACTATATAAACAGTGTCCCCATCAAAAACACTATATAAACAGTGTCCCAACATAAACACTATATAAACAGTGCCCCCATCATAAACTCTATATAAACAGTGCCCCATCATAAACACTACATAAAGTGTCCTGTCATAAACAATATATAAAGTGTCCCCATCATAAACACTATTTAAACAGTTTCCGATAATAAATACTATACAAACAGTGTCTCCATCATAAACACTATATAAACAGTGTCCCCATCATAAAAAATATATAAACAATGTATACATCATAAACAATATATAAACAGTGACCCATCATAAAGACTATATAAACAGTGTCCCCATCAAAACTCTAAATATCAATATCCCCATCATAAACACTATATTAGCAGTTTCCCCATCATAAACACTATAGAAACAGTGTCCCCATCATACACACTATTTAAACAGTGCACCCATCATAAACACTACATAAACAGTGTCCCATCATAAACACTATATAAACAGTGACCACATCATAAACACTATATAAACAGTGTCCCCATCATAAACACTATATAAACAGAGTCCCATCATAAACACTGTATAAATAGCACCACATCATAAACACTATATAAACAGAGTCCCATCATAAACACTGTATAAATAGCACCACATCATAAACACTATATAAACAGTGCCCCATCATTAACACTATATAAACTTAGCCCATCATAAACCCATATAAACATTGTCCCCATCATAAACACAATATAAACTGTGTCCCCATCACCATAATTATATAAACAGTGTCCCCATCATAAATACTATATAAACATTGTCCCCATCATAAACACTCTATAAACAGTGTCCCCATCATAAGCACTATATAAACAGTTTCCCGTTCATAACCACTATATAAACAGTGTCGCCATCATAAACTATATATAAATATTGCCCCATCATAAACACTATATACACAGTGTCGCCATCATACACACTGTATAAACAATTTCCCCTTCATAAACACTATATAAAGAGTGTCCCCATCATAAAGACTATATAAACAGTGCCCCATCAAAACCAAAATATAAACAGTGTCCCCAAAATAAACCCTATATAAATAGTGTCCCCATTTTAAACAATATATAAACTGTGTCCCATAAACACTATATAAACAGTGTTCCCATCATAAACACTATATAAACAGTTTCCCATAATAAATACTATATAAACAGTGGCCGATCATAAACAATATGTAAACAGTGTCCCGATCATAAACACTATATAAACAGTGTCCCCATCATACACACTATATAAATAGTGCCCCCATCAAAAGCACTACATAAACAGTGTCCCATCATAAACACTATATAAATAGTGTCCCCATCATAAACACTATATAAACAGTGCCCCCACCATAAGCTATGTAAACAGTGACCCCATCATAAACACTATATAAACACTGTCCCATTATAAGCACTATATAAACAGTGTCACCATCATAAAAACTATATAAACATTGCACCATCTTAAACACTATATAAACAGTGTCCCAATCATAAACACTATATAATCAGTGCCCCCATCATAAATACTATATAAGCACTGCCCCCATCATAAACACTATATATACAGTGTCCCATCCTAAACACTAAATAAAGTGTCCCCATCATAAACACTATATAAACAGTGTCCCCATCAAAAACACTATATAAACAATGCCCCATCATAAACACTATATAAACAGTGTCCCCATCATAAACACTATATAAACAGTGCCCCATCATAACCACCACATAAGCAGTGTCCCCATCATACACACTGTATAAACAGTGTCCCCATTTTAAACTCTATACAAACAGTGTCCCAACATAAACACTATATAAACAGTGTCCCATCATAAATGCTATATAAACTGTGCCCCCATCATAAACACCATATAAACAGTGCCCCATCATAAACACTATATAAAGTGTCCTCTCATAAACACTATATAAACAGTGTCCCCATCATAAACACTATTTAAACAGTTTCCGATAATAAATACTATACAAACAGTGTCTCCATCATAAACACTATATAAACAGTGTCCCCATCATAAAAAATATATAAACAATGTATACATCATAAACAATATATAAACAGTGACCCATCATAAAGACTATATAAACAGTGTCCCCATCAAAACTCTAAATATCAATATCCCCATCATAAACACTATATTAGCAGTTTCCCCATCATAAAAACTATTTAAACAATGTCCCCATCATAAACACTATATAAACAGTGTCCCATCATAAACACTATGTAAACAGTGCCCCATCATAAAAAATATACAACCAGCGTCCCATCATAAATACTATATAAAGTGTTCTGTGTTAAAACACTATATAAACAGTGCCCCATCATTAACCCTATATAAACTTAGCCATCATAAACACCATATAAACATTGTCCCCATCATAAACACAATATAAACAGTGCCCCATCATAAACACTATATAAAGTGTCCTCTCATAAACACTATATAAACAGTGTCCCCATCATAAACACTATATAAACAGTGCCCCATCATAAACACTATATAAAGTGTCCTCTCATAAACACTATATAAACAGTGTCCCCATCATAAGCACTATTTAAACAGTTTCTGATAATAAATACTATACAAACAGTGTCTCCATCATAAACACTATATAAACAGTGTCCCCATCATAAAAAATATATAAACAATGTATACATCATAAACAATATATAAACAGTGACCCATCATAAAGACTATATAAACAGTGTCCCCATCAAAACTCTAAATATCAATATCCCCATCATAAACACTATATTAGCAGTTTCCCCATCATAAATGCTATATAAACAGTGTCCCCGTTTTAAACACTATATAAACAGTGTCCGATCATAAACACTATATAAAGTATCCCCATCATAAACACTATAGAAACAGTGTTCCCATCATACACACTATATAAACAGTGTCCCCATCATAAACACTACATAAACAGTGTCCCATCATAAACACTATATAAACAGTGACCACATCATAAACACTATATAAACAGTGTCCCCATCATAAACACTGTATAAACAGAGTCCCATCATAAACACTGTATAAATAGCACCACATCATAAACACTATATAAACAGAGTCCCATCATAAACACTGTATAAATAGCACCACATCATAAACACTATATAAACAGTGCCCCATCATTAACACTATATAAACTTAGCCCATCATAAACCCATATAAACATTGTCCCCATCATAAACACAATATAAACTGTGTCCCCATCACCATAATTATATAAACAGTGTCCCCATCATAAATACTATATAAACATTGTCCCCATCATAAACACTCTATAAACAGTGTCCCCATCATAAGCACTATATAAACAGTTTCCCGTTCATAACCACTGTATAAACAGTGTCGCCATCATAAACTATATATAAATATTGCCCCATCATAAACACTATATACACAGTGTCGCCATCATACACACTGTATAAACAATTTCCCCTTCATAAACACTATATAAACAGTGTCCCCATCATAAAGACTATATAAACAGTGCCCCATCAAAACGAAAATATAAACAGTGTCCCCATTTTAAACAATATATTAACTGTGTCCCATAAACACTATATAAACAGTGTTCCCATCATAAACACTATATAAACAGTTTCCCATAATAAACACTATATAAACAGTGTCCGATCATAAACAATATGTAAACAGTGTCCCGATCATAAACACTATATAAACAGTGTCCCCATCATACACACTATATAAACAGTGCCCCCATCAAAAGCACTACATAAACAGTGTCCCATCATAAACACTATATAAATAGTGTCCCCATCATAAACACTATATAAACAGTGCCCCCACCATAAGCTATGTAAACAGTGACCCCATCATAAACACTATATAAACACTGTCCCATTATAAGCACTATATAAACAGTGTCACCATCATAAAAACTATATAAACAGTGCACCATCTTAAACACTATATAAACAGTGTCCCCATCATAAACACTATATAATCAGTGCCCCCATCATAAATACTATATAAGAACTGCCCCCATCATAAACACTATATATACAGTGTCCCATCCTAAACACTAAATAAAGTGTCCCCATCATAAACACTATATAAACAGTGTCCCCATCAAAAACACAATATAAACAATGCCCCATCATAAACACTATATAAACAGTGTCCCCATCATAAACACTATATAAACAGTGCCCCATCATAACCACCACATAAGCAGTGTCCCCATCATACACACTGTATAAACAGTGTCCCCATTTTAAACTCTATACAAACAGTGTCCCATCATAAACACCATATAAACAGTGCCCCATCATAAACACTATATAAAGTGTCCTCTCATAAACACTATATTAACAGTGTCCCCATTATAAACACTATTTAAACAGTTTCCGATAATAAATACTATACAAACAGTGTCTCCATCATAAACACTATATAAACAGTGTCCCCATCATAAAAAATATATAAACAATGTATACATCATAAACAATATATAAACAGTGACCCATCATAAAGACTATATAAACAGTGTCCCCATCAAAACTCTAAATATCAATATCCCCATCATAAACACTATATTAGCAGTTTCCACATGATAAAAACTATTTAAACAATGTCCCCATCATAAACACTATATAAACAGTGTCCCATCATAAACACTATGTAAACAGTGCCCCATCATAAAAAATATACAACCAGCGTCCCATCATAAATACTATATAAAGTGTTCTGTGTTGAAACACTATATAAACAGTATCCCCATCATAAACACTCTATAAATAGCACCACATCATAAACACTATATAAACAGTGTCCCCATCATAAATGCTATATAAACAGTGCCCCATCATAAACACTATATAAACAGTGTCCCCATCATAAACGCTATATAAACAGTGTCCCCATTTTAAACACTATATAAACAGTGTCCGATCATAAACACTATATAAAGTGTCCCCATCATAAACACTATATAAACAGTGCCCCATCATTAACACTATATAAACTGAGCCCATCATAAACACCATATAAACATTTTCCCCATCATAAACACAATATAAACAGTGCCCCATCATAAACACTATATAAAGTGTCCTCTCATAAACACTATATAAACAGTGTCCCCATCATAAACACTATATAAACAGTGCCCCATCATAAACACTATATAAAGTGTCCTCTCATAAACACTATATAAACAGTGTCCCCATCATAAACACTATTTAAACAGTTTCTGATAATAAATACTATACAAACAGTGTCTCCATCATAAACACTATATAACCAGTGTCCCCATCATAAACACTATATAAACAATGTATACATCATAAACAATATATAAACAGTGACCCATCATAAAGACTATATAAACATTGTCCCCATCAAAACTCTAAATATCAATATCCCCATCATAAACACTATATTAGCAGTTTCCCCATCATAAACGCTATATAAACAGTGTCCCCGTTTTAAACACTATATAAACAGTGTCTGATCATAAACACTATATAAAGTGTCCCCATCATAAACACTATAGAAACAGTGTTCCCATCATACACACTATATAAACAGTGTCCCCATCATAAACACTACATAAACAGTGTCCCATCATAAACACTATATAAACAGTGACCACATCATAAACACTATATAAACAGTGTCCCCATCATAAACACTATATAAACAGAGTCCCATCATAAACACTGTATAAATAGCACCACATCATAAACACTATATAAACAGAGTCCCATCATAAACACTGTATAAATAGCACCACATCATAAACACTATATAAACAGTGCCCCATCATTAACACTATATAAACTTAGCCCATCATAAACCCATATAAACATTGTCCCCATCATAAACACAATATAAACTGTGTCCCCATCACCATAATTATATAAACAGTGTCCCCATCATAAATTCTATATAAACATTGTCCCCATCATAAACACTCTATAAACAGTGTCCCCATCATAAGCACTATATAAACAGTTTCCCGTTCATAACCACTATATAAACAGTGTCGCCATCATAAACTATATATAAATATTGCCCCATCATAAACACTATATACACAGTGTCGCCATCATACACACTGTATAAACAATTTCCCCTTCATAAACACTATATAAACAGTGTCCCCATCATAATGTCTATATAAACAGTGCCCCATCAAAACCAAAATATAAACAGTGTCCCCAAAATAAACCCTATATAAATAGTGTCCCCATTTTAAACAATATATAAACTGTGTCCCATAAACACTATATAAACAGTGTTCCCATCATAAACACTGTATAAACAGTGTCCGATCATAAACAATATGTAAACAGTGTCCCCATCATAAACACTATATAAACAGTGTCCCCATCATACACACTATATAAACAGTGCCCCCATCAAAAACACTACATAAACAGTGTCCCATCATAAACACTATATAAATAGTGTCCCCATCATAAACACTATATAAACAGTGCCCCCACCATAAGCTATGTAAACAGTGACCCCATCATAAACACTATATAAACACTGTCCCATTATAAGCACTATATAAACAGTGTCACCATCATAAAAACTATATAAACAGTGCACCATCTTAAACACTATATAAACAGTGTCCCAATCATAAACACTATATAATCAGTGCCCCCATCCAAAACACTACATAAACAGTGTCCCATCATAAACACTATATAAACAGTGTCCCATCATAAATACTATATAAGCACTGCCCCCATCATAAACACTATATATACAGTGTCCCATCGTAAACACTAAATAAAGTGTCCCCATCATAAACACTATATAAACAGTGTCCCCATCAAAAACACTATATAAACAATGCCCCATCATAAACACTATATAAACAGTGTCCCCATCATAAACACTATATAAACAGTGCCCCATCATAACCACCACATAAGCAGTGTCCCCATCATACACACTGTATAAACAGTGTCCCCATTTTGAACTCTATACAAACAGTGTCCCAACATAAACACTATATAAACAGTGTCCCATCATAAATGCTATATAAACTGTGCCCCCATCATAAACACTATATAAACAGTGCCCCATCATAAACACTATATAAAGTGTCCTCTCATAAACACTATATAAACAGTGTCCCCATCATAAACACTATTTAAACAGTTTCCGATAATAAATACTATACAAACAGTGTCTCCATCATAAACACTATATAAACAGTGTCCCCATCAAAACTCTAAATATCAATATCCCCATCATAAACACTATATTAGCAGCTTCCCCATCATAAAAACTATTTAAACAATGTCCCCATCATAAACACTATATAAACAGTGTCCCATCATAAACACTATGTAAACAGTGCCCCATCATAAAAAATATACCACCATCGTCCCATCATAAATACTATATAAAGTGTTCTGTGTTAAAACACTATATAAACAGTGACCACATCATAAACACTATATAAACAGTGACCACATCATAAACACTGTATAAAGAGTGTCCCCATCATAAACACTATATAAACAGAGTCCAATCATAACCACTGTATAAATAGCACCACATCATAAACACTATATAAACAGAGTCCCATCATAAACACTTTATAAATAGCACCACAATATAAACACTATATAAACAGTGCCCCATCATAATCACTATATAAACAGTGCCCCCATCATAATCACTATATAAACAGTGCCCCATCATAAACACTATATAAAGTGTCCTGTCATAAACACTATATAAACAGTGGCCCCATCATAAACTCTATTTAAACAGTTTCCGATAATAAATACTACACAAACAGTGTCTCCACCATAAACACTATATAAACAGTGTCCCCATCATAAAAATTATATAAACAATGCATACTTCATAAACAATATATAAACAGTGACCCATCATAAAGACTATATAAACAGTGTCCCCATCAAAACTCTAAATATCAATATCCCCATCATAAACACTATATTAGCAGTTTCCCCATCATGAAAACTATTTAAACAACGTCCCCATCATAAACACTATATAAACAGTGTCCCATCATAAACACTATGTAAACAGTGCCCCATCATAAAAAATATACAACCAGCGTCCCATCATAAATACTATATAAAGTGTTCTGTGTTAAAACACTATATAAACAGTGACCACATCATAAACACTATATAAACAGTGTCCCCATCATAAACACTCTATAAATAGCACCACATCATAAACACTATATAAACAGAGTCCCATCATAAACACTGTATAAATAGCACCACATCATAAACACTATATAAACAGTGTCCCCATCATAAAGACTATATAAACAGTGCCCCATCAAAACCAAAATATAAACAGTGTCCCCATTTTAAACAATATATTAACTGTGTCCCATAAACACTATATAAACAGTGTTCCCATCATAAACACTATATAAACAGTTTCCCATAATAAACACTATATAAACAGTGTCCGATCATAAACAATATGTAAACAGTGTCCCCATCATAAACACTATATAAACAGTGTCCCCATCATACACACTATATAAACAGTGCCCCCATCAAAAGCACTACATAAACAGTGTCCCATCATAAACACTATATAAATAGTGTCCCCATCATAAACACTATATAAACAGTGCCCCCACCATAAGCTATGTAAACAGTGACCCCATCATAAACACTATATAAACACTGTCCCATTATAAGCACTATATAAACAGTGTCACCATCATAAAAACTATATAAACAGTGCACCATCTTAAACACTATATAAACAGTGTCCCAATCATAAACACTATATAATCAGTGCCCCCATCCAAAACACTACATAAACAGTGTCCCATCATAAACACTATATAAACAGTGTCCCATCATAAATACTATATAAGCACTGCCCCCATCATAAACACTATATATACAGTGTCCCATCCTAAACACTAAATAAAGTGTCCCCATCATAAACACTATATAAACAGTGTCCCCATCAAAAACACTATATAAACAATGCCCCATCATAAACACTATATAAACAGTGTCCCCATCATAAACACTATATAAACAGTGCCCCATCATAACCACCACATAAGCAGTGTCCCCATCATACACACTGTATAAACAGTGTCCCCATTTTGAACTCTATACAAACAGTGTCCCAACATAAACACTATATAAACAGTGTCCCATCATAAATGCTATATAAACTGTGCCCCCATCATAAACACTATATAAACAGTGCCCCATCATAAACACTATATAAAGTGTCCTCTCATAAACACTATATAAACAGTGTCCCCATCATAAACACTATTTAAACAGTTTCCAATAATAAATACTATACAAACAGTGTCTCCATCATAAACACTATATAAACAGTGTCCCCATCATAAAAAATATATAAACAATGTATACATCATAAACAATATATAAACAGTGACCCATCATAAAGACTATATAAACAGTGTCCCCATCAAAACTCTAAATATCAATATCCCCATCATAAACACTATATTAGCAGTTTCCACATGATAAAAACTATTTAAACAATGTCCCCATCATAAACACTATATAAACAGTGTCCCATCATAAACACTATGTAAACAGTGCCCCATCATAAAAAATATACAACCAGCGTCCCATCATAAATACTATATAAAGTGTTCTGTGTTGAAACACTATATAAACAGTATCCCCATCATAAACACTCTATAAATAGCACCACATCATAAACACTATATAAACAGTGTCCCCATCATAAATGCTATATAAACAGTGCCCCATCATAAACACTATATAAACAGTGTCCCCATCACCATAATTATATAAACAGTGTCCCCATCATAAATACTATATAAACATTGTCCCCATCATAAACCCTCTATAAACAGTGTCTCCATTATAAGCACTATATAAACAGTTTCCCGTTCATAACCACTATATAAACAGTGTCGCCATCATAAACTATATATAAATATTGCCCCATCATAAACACTATATACACAGTGTCGCCATCATACACACTGTATAAACAATTTCCCCTTCATAAACACTATATAAACAGTGTCCCCATCATAATGACTATATAAACAGTGCCCCATCAAAACCAAAATATAAACAGTGTCCCCAAAATAAACCCTATATAAATAGTGTCCCCATTTTAAACAATATATAAACTGTGTCCCATAAACACTATATAAACAGTGTTCCCATCATAAACACTGTATAAACAGTGTCCCATCATAAACACTATATAAATAGTGTCCCCATCATAAACACTATATAAACAGTGCCCCCACCATAAGCTATGTAAACAGTGACCCCATCATAAACACTATATAAACACTGTCCCATTATAAGCACTATATAAACAGTGTCACCATCATAAAAACTATATAAACAGTGCACCATCTTAAACACTATATAAACAGTGTCCCAATCATAAACACTATATAATCAGTGCCCCCATCCAAAACACTACATAAACAGTGTCCCATCATAAACACTATATAAACAGTGTCCCATCATAAATACTATATAAGCACTGCCCCCATCATAAACACTATATATACAGTGTCCCATCCTAAACACTAAATAAAGTGTCCCCATCATAAACACTATATAAACAGTGTCCCCATCAAAAACACTATATAAACAATGCCCCATCATAAACACTATATAAACAGTGTCCCCATCATAAACACTATATAAACAGTGCCCCATCATAACCACCACATAAGCAGTGTCCCCATCATACACACTGTATAAACAGTGTCCCCATTTTGAACTCTATACAAACAGTGTCCCAACATAAACACTATATAAACAGTGTCCCATCATAAATGCTATATAAACTGTGCCCCCATCATAAACACTATATAAACAGTGCCCCATCATAAACACTATATAAAGTGTCCTCTCATAAACACTATATAAACAGTGTCCCCATCATAAACACTATTTAAACAGTTTCCGATAATAAATACTATACAAACAGTGTCTCCATCATAAACACTATATAAACAGTGTCCCCATCATAAAAAATATATAAACAATGTATACATCATAAACAATATATAAACAGTGACCCATCATAAAGACTATATAAACAGTGTCCCCATCAAAACTCTAAATATCAATATCCCCATCATAAACACTATATTAGCAGTTTCCACATGATAAAAACTATTTAAACAATGTCCCCATCATAAACACTATATAAACAGTGTCCCATCATAAACACTATGTAAACAGTGCCCCATCATAAAAAATATACAACCAGCGTCCCATCATAAATACTATATAAAGTGTTCTGTGTTGAAACACTATATAAACAGTATCCCCATCATAAACACTCTATAAATAGCACCACATCATAAACACTATATAAACAGTGCCCCATCATAAACACTATATAAACAGTGTCCCCATCATAAACGCTATATAAACAGTGTCCCCATTTTAAACACTATATAAACAGTGTCCGATCATAAACACTATATAAAGTGTCCCCATCATAAACACTATATAAACAGTGCCCCATCATTAACACTATATAAACTGAGCCCATCATAAACACCATATAAACATTTTCCCCATCATAAACACAATATAAACAGTGCCCCATCATAAACACTATATAAAGTGTCCTCTCATAAACACTATATAAACAGTGTCCCCATCATAAACACTATATAAACAGTGCCCCATCATAAACACTATATAAAGTGTCCTCTCATAAACACTATATAAACAGTGTCCCCATCATAAACACTATTTAAACAGTTTCTGATAATAAATACTATACAAACAGTGTCTCCATCATAAACACTATATAACCAGTGTCCCCATCATAAAAAATATATAAACAATGTATACATCATAAACAATATATAAACAGTGACCCATCATAAAGACTATATAAACATTGTCCCCATCAAAACTCTAAATATCAATATCCCCATCATAAACACTATATTAGCAGTTTCCCCATCATAAACGCTATATAAACAGTGTCCCCGTTTTAAACACTATATAAACAGTGTCTGATCATAAACACTATATAAAGTGTCCCCATCATAAACACTATAGAAACAGTGTTCCCATCATACACACTATTTAAACAGTGTCCCCATCATAAACACTACATAAACAGTGTCCCATCATAAACACTATATAAACAGTGACCACATCATAAACACTATATAAACAGTGTCCCCATCATAAACACTATATAAACAGAGTCCCATCATAAAAACTGTATAAATAGCACCACATCATAAACACTATATAAACAGAGTCCCATCATAAACACTGTATAAATAGCACCACATCATAAACACTATATAAACAGTGCCCCATCATTAACACTATATAAACTTAGCCCATCATAAACCCATATAAACATTGTCCCCATCATAAACACAATATAAACTGTGTCCCCATCACCATAATTATATAAACAGTGTCCCCATCATAAATACTATATAAACATTGTCCCCATCATAAACCCTCTATAAACAGTGTCTCCATTATAAGCACTATATAAACAGTTTCCCGTTCATAACCACTATATAAACAGTGTCGCCATCATAAACTATATATAAATATTGCCCCATCATAAACACTATATACACAGTGTCGCCATCATACACACTGTATAAACAATTTCCCCTTCATAAACACTATATAAACAGTGTCCCCATCATAATGACTATATAAACAGTGCCCCATCAAAACCAAAATATAAACAGTGTCCCCAAAATAAACCCTATATAAATAGTGTCCCCATTTTAAACAATATATAAACTGTGTCCCATAAACACTATATAAACAGTGTTCCCATCATAAACACTGTATAAACAGTGTCCGATCATAAACAATATGTAAACAGTGTCCCCATCATAAACACTATATAAACAGTGCCCCCACCATAAGCTATGTAAACAGTGACCCCATCATAAACACTATATAAACACTGTCCCATTATAAGCACTATATAAACAGTGTCACCATCATAAAAACTATATAAACAGTGCACCATCTTAAACACTATATAAACAGTGTCCCAATCATAAACACTATATAATCAGTGCCCCCATCCAAAACACTACATAAACAGTGTCCCATCATAAACACTATATAAACAGTGTCCCATCATAAATACTATATAAGCACTGCCCCCATCATAAACACTATATATACAGTGTCCCATCCTAAACACTAAATAAAGTGTCCCCATCATAAACACTATATAAACAGTGTCCCCATCAAAAACACTATATAAACAATGCCCCATCATAAACACTATATAAACAGTGTCCCCATCATAAACACTATATAAACAGTGCCCCATCATAACCACCACATAAGCAGTGTCCCCATCATACACACTGTATAAACAGTGTCCCCATTTTGAACTCTATACAGTGTCCCAACATAAACACTATATAAACAGTGTCCCATCATAAATGCTATATAAACTGTGCCCCCATCATAAACACTATATAAACAGTGCCCCATCATAAACACTATATAAAGTGTCCTCTCATAAACACTATACAAACAGTGTCCCCATCATAAACACTATTTAAACAGTTTCCGATAATAAATACTATACAAACAGTGTCTCCATCATAAACACTATATAAACAGTGTCCCCATCATAAAAAATATATAAACAATGTATACATCATAAACAATATATAAACAGTGACCCATCATAAAGACTATATAAACAGTGTCCCCATCAAAACTCTAAATATCAATATCCCCATCATAAACACTATATTAGCAGTTTCCACATGATAAAAACTATTTAAACAATGTCCCCATCATAAACACTATATAAACAGTGTCCCATCATAAACACTATGTAAACAGTGCCCCATCATAAAAAATATACAACCAGCGTCCCATCATAAATACTATATAAATTGTTCTGTGTTGAAACACTATATAAACAGTATCCCCATCATAAACACTCTATAAATAGCACCACATCATAAACACTATATAAACAGTGTCCCCATCATAAATGCTATATAAGCAGTGCCCCATCATAAACACTATATAAACAGTGTCCCCATCATAAACGCTATATAAACAGTGTCCCCATTTTAAACACTATATAAACAGTGTCCGATCATAAACAGTATATAAAGTGTCCCCATCATAAACACTATATAAACAGTGCCCCATCATTAACACTATATAAACTGAGCCCATCATAAACACCATATAAACATTTTCCCCATCATAAACACAATATAAACAGTGCCCCATCATAAACACTATATAAAGTGTCCTCTCATAAACACTATATAAACAGTGTCCCCATCATAAACACTATATAAACAGTGCCCCATCATAAACACTATATAAAGTGTCCTCTCATAAACACTATATAAACAGTGTCCCCATCATAAACACTATTTAAACAGTTTCTGATAATAAATACTATACAAACAGTGTCTCCATCATAAACACTATATAACCAGTGTCCCCATCATAAAAAATATATAAACACTGTATACATCATAAACAATATATAAACAGTGACCCATCATAAAGACTATATAAACATTGTCCCCATCAAAACTCTAAATATCAATATCCCCATCATAAACACTATATTAGCAGTTTCCCCATCATAAACGCTATATAAACAGTGTCCCCGTTTTAAACACTATATAAACAGTGTCTGATCATATACACTATATAAAGTGTCCCCATCATAAACACTATAGAAACAGTGTTCCCATCATACACACTATATAAACAGTGTCCCCATCATAAACACTACATAAACAGTGTCCCATCATAAACACTATATAAACAGTGACCACATCATAAACACTATATAAACAGTGTCCCCATCATAAACACTATATAAACAGAGTCCCATCATAAAAACTGTATAAATAGCACCACATCATAAACACTATATAAACAGAGTCCCATCATAAACACTGTATAAATAGCACCACATCATAAACACTATATAAACAGTGCCCCATCATTAACACTATATAAACTTAGCCCATCATAAACCCATATAAACATTGTCCCCATCATAAACACAATATAAACTGTGTCCCCATCACCATAATTATATAAACAGTGTCCCCATCATAAATACTATATAAACATTGTCCCCATCATAAACCCTCTATAAACAGTGTCTCCATTATAAGCACTATATAAACAGTTTCCCGTTCATAACCACTATATAAACAGTGTCGCCATCATAAACTATATATAAATATTGCCCCATCATAAACACTATATACACAGTGTCGCCATCATACACACTGTATAAACAATTTCCCCTTCATAAACACTATATAAACAGTGTCCCCATCATAATGACTATATAAACAGTGCCCCATCAAAACCAAAATATAAACAGTGTCCCCAAAATAAACCCTATATAAATAGTGTCCCCATTTTAAACAATATATAAACTGTGTCCCATAAACACTATATAAACAGTGTTCCCATCATAAACACTGTATAAACAGTGTCCGATCATAAACAATATGTAAACAGTGTCCCCATCATAAACACTATATAAACAGTGTCCCCATCATACACACTATATAAACAGTGCCCCCATCAAAAACACTACATAAACAGTGTCCCATCATAAACACTATATAAATAGTGTCCCCATCATAAACACTATATAAACAGTGCCCCACCATAAGCTATGTAAACAGTGACCCCATCATAAACACTATATAAACACTGTCCCATTATAAGCACTATATAAACAGTGTCACCATCATAAAAACTATATAAACAGTGCACCATCTTAAACACTATATAAACAGTGTCCCAATCATAAACACTATATAATCAGTGCCCCCATCCAAAACACTACATAAACAGTGTCCCATCATAAACACTATATAAACAGTGTCCCATCATAAATACTATATAAGCACTGCCCCCATCATAAACACTATATATACAGTGTCCCATCCTAAACACTAAATAAAGTGTCCCCATCATAAACACTATATAAACAGTGTCCCCATCAAAAACACTATATAAACAATGCCCCATCATAAACACTATATAAACAGTGTCCCCATCATAAACTCTATATAAACAGTGCCCCATCATAACCACCACATAAGCAGTGTCCCCATCATACACACTGTATAAACAGTGTCCCCATTTTGAACTCTATACAAACAGTGTCCCAACATAAACACTATATAAACAGTGTCCCATCATAAATGCTATATAAACTGTGCCCCCATCATAAACACTATATAAACAGTGCCCCATCATAAACACTATATAAAGTGTCCTCTCATAAACACTATATAAACAGTGTCCCCATCATAAACACTATTTAAACAGTTTCCGATAATAAATACTATACAAACAGTGTCTCCATCATAAACACTATATAAACAGTGTCCCCATCAAAACTCTAAATATCAATATCCCCATCATAAACACTATATTAGCAGCTTCCCCATCATAAAAACTATTTAAACAATGTCCCCATCATAAACACTATATAAACAGTGTCCCATCATAAACACTATGTAAACAGTGCCCCATCATAAAAAATATACCACCATCGTCCCATCATAAATACTATATAAAGTGTTCTGTGTTAAAACACTATATAAACAGTGACCACATCATAAACACTATATAAACAGTGACCACATCATAAACACTGTATAAAGAGTGTCCCCATCATAAACACTATATAAACAGAGTCCAATCATAACCACTGTATAAATAGCACCACATCATAAACACTATATAAACAGAGTCCCATCATAAACACTTTATAAATAGCACCACAATATAAACACTATATAAACAGTGCCCCATCATAATCACTATATAAACAGTGCCCCCATCATAATCACTATATAAACAGTGCCCCATCATAAACACTATATAAAGTGTCCTGTCATAAACACTATATAAACAGTGGCCCCATCATAAACTCTATTTAAACAGTTTCCGATAATAAATACTACACAAACAGTGTCTCCACCATAAACACTATATAAACAGTGTCCCCATCATAAAAATTATATAAACAATGCATACTTCATAAACAATATATAAACAGTGACCCATCATAAAGACTATATAAACAGTGTCCCCATCAAAACTCTAAATATCAATATCCCCATCATAAACACTATATTAGCAGTTTCCCCATCATGAAAACTATTTAAACAACGTCCCCATCATAAACACTATATAAACAGTGTCCCATCATAAACACTATGTAAACAGTGCCCCATCATAAAAAATATACAACCAGCGTCCCATCATAAATACTATATAAAGTGTTCTGTGTTAAAACACTATATAAACAGTGACCACATCATAAACACTATATAAACAGTGTCCCCATCATAAACACTCTATAAATAGCACCACATCATAAACACTATATAAACAGAGTCCCATCATAAACACTGTATAAATAGCACCACATCATAAACACTATATAAACAGTGCCCCATCATTAACACTATATAAACTTGCCCCATCATAAATACCATATAAACATTGTCCCCATCATAAACACTATATAAACATTGTCCCCATTATAAATACAATATAACCTGTGTCTCCATCACCATAATTATATAAACAGTGTCCCCATCATAAATACTATATAAACATTGTCCCCATCATAAACACTCTATAAACAGTGTCCCCATCATAAGCACTATATAAACAGTGTCCCCATCATAAACACTATATAAACACTGTCCCATCATAAACACTATATAAACAGTGTCCCCATAATAAAAACTATATAAACAGTGTCCCCATCATACACACTATATAAACAGTGTCCCCATCAAAAACACTATATAAACTGTGTCCCCCATCATAAACACTATATAAACAGTGTCCCCATCATAAATGCTATATAAGCAGTGCCCCATCATAAACACTATATAAACAGTGTCCCCATCATAAACGCTATATAAACAGTGTCCCCATTTTAAACACTATATAAACAGTGTCCGATCATAAACAGTATATAAAGTGTCCCCATCATAAACACTATATAAACAGTGCCCCATCATTAACACTATATAAACTGAGCCCATCATAAACACCATATAAACATTTTCCCCATCATAAACACAATATAAACAGTGCCCCATCATAAACACTATATAAAGTGTCCTCTCATAAACACTATATAAACAGTGTCCCCATCATAAACACTATATAAACAGTGCCCCATCATAAACACTATATAAAGTGTCCTCTCATAAACACTATATAAACAGTGTCCCCATCATAAACACTATTTAAACAGTTTCTGATAATAAATACTATACAAACAGTGTCTCCATCATAAACACTATATAACCAGTGTCCCCATCATAAAAAATATATAAACACTGTATACATCATAAACAATATATAAACAGTGACCCATCATAAAGACTATATAAACATTGTCCCCATCAAAACTCTAAATATCAATATCCCCATCATAAACACTATATTAGCAGTTTCCCCATCATAAACGCTATATAAACAGTGTCCCCGTTTTAAACACTATATAAACAGTGTCTGATCATATACACTATATAAAGTGTCCCCATCATAAACACTATAGAAACAGTGTTCCCATCATACACACTATATAAACAGTGTCCCCATCATAAACACTACATAAACAGTGTCCCATCATAAACACTATATAAACAGTGACCACATCATAAACACTATATAAACAGTGTCCCCATCATAAACACTATATAAACAGAGTCCCATCATAAAAACTGTATAAATAGCACCACATCATAAACACTATATAAACAGAGTCCCATCATAAACACTGTATAAATAGCACCACATCATAAACACTATATAAACAGTGCCCCATCATTAACACTATATAAACTTAGCCCATCATAAACCCATATAAACATTGTCCCCATCATAAACACAATATAAACTGTGTCCCCATCACCATAATTATATAAACAGTGTCCCCATCATAAATACTATATAAACATTGTCCCCATCATAAACCCTCTATAAACAGTGTCTCCATTATAAGCACTATATAAACAGTTTCCCGTTCATAACCACTATATAAACAGTGTCGCCATCATAAACTATATATAAATATTGCCCCATCATAAACACTATATACACAGTGTCGCCATCATACACACTGTATAAACAATTTCCCCTTCATAAACACTATATAAACAGTGTCCCCATCATAATGACTATATAAACAGTGCCCCATCAAAACCAAAATATAAACAGTGTCCCCAAAATAAACCCTATATAAATAGTGTCCCCATTTTAAACAATATATAAACTGTGTCCCATAAACACTATATAAACAGTGTTCCCATCATAAACACTGTATAAACAGTGTCCGATCATAAACAATATGTAAACAGTGTCCCCATCATAAACACTATATAAACAGTGTCCCCATCATACACACTATATAAACAGTGCCCCCATCAAAAACACTACATAAACAGTGTCCCATCATAAACACTATATAAATAGTGTCCCCATCATAAACACTATATAAACAGTGCCCCACCATAAGCTATGTAAACAGTGACCCCATCATAAACACTATATAAACACTGTCCCATTATAAGCACTATATAAACAGTGTCACCATCATAAAAACTATATAAACAGTGCACCATCTTAAACACTATATAAACAGTGTCCCAATCATAAACACTATATAATCAGTGCCCCCATCCAAAACACTACATAAACAGTGTCCCATCATAAACACTATATAAACAGTGTCCCATCATAAATACTATATAAGCACTGCCCCCATCATAAACACTATATATACAGTGTCCCATCCTAAACACTAAATAAAGTGTCCCCATCATAAACACTATATAAACAGTGTCCCCATCAAAAACACTATATAAACAATGCCCCATCATAAACACTATATAAACAGTGTCCCCATCATAAACTCTATATAAACAGTGCCCCATCATAACCACCACATAAGCAGTGTCCCCATCATACACACTGTATAAACAGTGTCCCCATTTTGAACTCTATACAAACAGTGTCCCAACATAAACACTATATAAACAGTGTCCCATCATAAATGCTATATAAACTGTGCCCCCATCATAAACACTATATAAACAGTGCCCCATCATAAACACTATATAAAGTGTCCTCTCATAAACACTATATAAACAGTGTCCCCATCATAAACACTATTTAAACAGTTTCCGATAATAAATACTATACAAACAGTGTCTCCATCATAAACACTATATAAACAGTGTCCCCATCAAAACTCTAAATATCAATATCCCCATCATAAACACTATATTAGCAGCTTCCCCATCATAAAAACTATTTAAACAATGTCCCCATCATAAACACTATATAAACAGTGTCCCATCATAAACACTATGTAAACAGTGCCCCATCATAAAAAATATACCACCATCGTCCCATCATAAATACTATATAAAGTGTTCTGTGTTAAAACACTATATAAACAGTGACCACATCATAAACACTATATAAACAGTGACCACATCATAAACACTGTATAAAGAGTGTCCCCATCATAAACACTATATAAACAGAGTCCAATCATAACCACTGTATAAATAGCACCACATCATAAACACTATATAAACAGAGTCCCATCATAAACACTTTATAAATAGCACCACAATATAAACACTATATAAACAGTGCCCCATCATAATCACTATATAAACAGTGCCCCCATCATAATCACTATATAAACAGTGCCCCATCATAAACACTATATAAAGTGTCCTGTCATAAACACTATATAAACAGTGGCCCCATCATAAACTCTATTTAAACAGTTTCCGATAATAAATACTACACAAACAGTGTCTCCACCATAAACACTATATAAACAGTGTCCCCATCATAAAAATTATATAAACAATGCATACTTCATAAACAATATATAAACAGTGACCCATCATAAAGACTATATAAACAGTGTCCCCATCAAAACTCTAAATATCAATATCCCCATCATAAACACTATATTAGCAGTTTCCCCATCATGAAAACTATTTAAACAACGTCCCCATCATAAACACTATATAAACAGTGTCCCATCATAAACACTATGTAAACAGTGCCCCATCATAAAAAATATACAACCAGCGTCCCATCATAAATACTATATAAAGTGTTCTGTGTTAAAACACTATATAAACAGTGACCACATCATAAACACTATATAAACAGTGTCCCCATCATAAACACTCTATAAATAGCACCACATCATAAACACTATATAAACAGAGTCCCATCATAAACACTGTATAAATAGCACCACATCATAAACACTATATAAACAGTGCCCCATCATTAACACTATATAAACTTGCCCCATCATAAATACCATATAAACATTGTCCCCATCATAAACACTATATAAACATTGTCCCCATTATAAATACAATATAACCTGTGTCTCCATCACCATAATTATATAAACAGTGTCCCCATCATAAATACTATATAAACATTGTCCCCATCATAAACACTCTATAAACAGTGTCCCCATCATAAGCACTATATAAACAGTGTCCCCATCATAAACACTATATAAACACTGTCCCATCATAAACACTATATAAACAGTGTCCCCATAATAAAAACTATATAAACAGTGTCCCCATCATACACACTATATAAACAGTGTCCCCATCAAAAACACTATATAAACTGTGTCCCCCATCATAAACACTATATAAACAGTGTCCCCATCATAAATGCTATATAAGCAGTGCCCCATCATAAACACTATATAAACAGTGTCCCCATCATAAACGCTATATAAACAGTGTCCCCATTTTAAACACTATATAAACAGTGTCCGATCATAAACAGTATATAAAGTGTCCCCATCATAAACACTATATAAACAGTGCCCCATCATTAACACTATATAAACTGAGCCCATCATAAACACCATATAAACATTTTCCCCATCATAAACACAATATAAACAGTGCCCCATCATAAACACTATATAAAGTGTCCTCTCATAAACACTATATAAACAGTGTCCCCATCATAAACACTATATAAACAGTGCCCCATCATAAACACTATATAAAGTGTCCTCTCATAAACACTATATAAACAGTGTCCCCATCATAAACACTATTTAAACAGTTTCTGATAATAAATACTATACAAACAGTGTCTCCATCATAAACACTATATAACCAGTGTCCCCATCATAAAAAATATATAAACACTGTATACATTATAAACAATATATAAACAGTGACCCATCATAAAGACTATATAAACATTGTCCCCATCAAAACTCTAAATATCAATATCCCCATCATAAACACTATATTAGCAGTTTCCCCATCATAAACGCTATATAAACAGTGTCCCCGTTTTAAACACTATATAAACAGTGTCTGATCATATACACTATATAAAGTGTCCCCATCATAAACACTATAGAAACAGTGTTCCCATCATACACACTATATAAACAGTGTCCCCATCATAAACACTACATAAACAGTGTCCCATCATAAACACTATATAAACAGTGACCACATCATAAACACTATATAAACAGTGTCCCCATCATAAACACTATATAAACAGAGTCCCATCATAAAAACTGTATAAATAGCACCACATCATAAACACTATATAAACAGAGTCCCATCATAAACACTGTATAAATAGCACCACATCATAAACACTATATAAACAGTGCCCCATCATTAACACTATATAAACTTAGCCCATCATAAACCCATATAAACATTGTCCCCATCATAAACACAATATAAACTGTGTCCCCATCACCATAATTATATAAACAGTGTCCCCATCATAAATACTATATAAACATTGTCCCCATCATAAACCCTCTATAAACAGTGTCTCCATTATAAGCACTATATAAACAGTTTCCCGTTCATAACCACTATATAAACAGTGTCGCCATCATAAACTATATATAAATATTGCCCCATCATAAACACTATATACACAGTGTCGCCATCATACACACTGTATAAACAATTTCCCCTTCATAAACACTATATAAACAGTGTCCCCATCATAATGACTATATAAACAGTGCCCCATCAAAACCAAAATATAAACAGTGTCCCCAAAATAAACCCTATATAAATAGTGTCCCCATTTTAAACAATATATAAACTGTGTCCCATAAACACTATATAAACAGTGTTCCCATCATAAACACTGTATAAACAGTGTCCGATCATAAACAATATGTAAACAGTGTCCCCATCATAAACACTATATAAACAGTGTCCCCATCATACACACTATATAAACAGTGCCCCCATCAAAAACACTACATAAACAGTGTCCCATCATAAACACTATATAAATAGTGTCCCCATCATAAACACTATATAAACAGTGCCCCACCATAAGCTATGTAAACAGTGACCCCATCATAAACACTATATAAACACTGTCCCATTATAAGCACTATATAAACAGTGTCACCATCATAAAAACTATATAAACAGTGCACCATCTTAAACACTATATAAACAGTGTCCCAATCATAAACACTATATAATCAGTGCCCCCATCCAAAACACTACATAAACAGTGTCCCATCATAAACACTATATAAACAGTGTCCCATCATAAATACTATATAAGCACTGCCCCCATCATAAACACTATATATACAGTGTCCCATCCTAAACACTAAATAAAGTGTCCCCATCATAAACACTATATAAACAGTGTCCCCATCAAAAACACTATATAAACAATGCCCCATCATAAACACTATATAAACAGTGTCCCCATCATAAACACTATATAAACAGTGCCCCATCATAACCACCACATAAGCAGTGTCCCCATCATACACACTGTATAAACAGTGTCCCCATTTTGAACTCTATACAAACAGTGTCCCAACATAAACACTATATAAACAGTGTCCCATCATAAATGCTATATAAACTGTGCCCCCATCATAAACACTATATAAACAGTGCCCCATCATAAACACTATATAAAGTGTCCTCTCATAAACACTATATAAACAGTGTCCCCATCATAAACACTATTTAAACAGTTTCCGATAATAAATACTATACAAACAGTGTCTCCATCATAAACACTATATAAACAGTGTCCCCATCAAAACTCTAAATATCAATATCCCCATCATAAACACTATATTAGCAGCTTCCCCATCATAAAAACTATTTAAACAATGTCCCCATCATAAACACTATATAAACAGTGTCCCATCATAAACACTATGTAAACAGTGCCCCATAATAAAAAATATACCACCATCGTCCCATCATAAATACTATATAAAGTGTTCTGTGTTAAAACACTATATAAACAGTGACCACATCATAAACACTATATAAACAGTGACCACATCATAAACACTGTATAAAGAGTGTCCCCATCATAAACACTATATAAACAGAGTCCAATCATAACCACTGTATAAATAGCACCACATCATAAACACTATATAAACAGAGTCCCATCATAAACACTTTATAAATAGCACCACAATATAAACACTATATAAACAGTGCCCCATCATAATCACTATATAAACAGTGCCCCCATCATAATCACTATATAAACAGTGCCCCATCATAAACACTATATAAAGTGTCCTGTCATAAACACTATATAAACAGTGGCCCCATCATAAACTCTATTTAAACAGTTTCCGATAATAAATACTACACAAACAGTGTCTCCACCATAAACACTATATAAACAGTGTCCCCATCATAAAAATTATATAAACAATGCATACTTCATAAACAATATATAAACAGTGACCCATCATAAAGACTATATAAACAGTGTCCCCATCAAAACTCTAAATATCAATATCCCCATCATAAACACTATATTAGCAGTTTCCCCATCATGAAAACTATTTAAACAACGTCCCCATCATAAACACTATATAAACAGTGTCCCATCATAAACACTATGTAAACAGTGCCCCATCATAAAAAATATACAACCAGCGTCCCATCATAAATACTATATAAAGTGTTCTGTGTTAAAACACTATATAAACAGTGACCACATCATAAACACTATATAAACAGTGTCCCCATCATAAACACTCTATAAATAGCACCACATCATAAACACTATATAAACAGAGTCCCATCATAAACACTGTATAAATAGCACCACATCATAAACACTATATAAACAGTGCCCCATCATTAACACTATATAAACTTGCCCCATCATAAATACCATATAAACATTGTCCCCATCATAAACACTATATAAACATTGTCCCCATTATAAATACAATATAACCTGTGTCTCCATCACCATAATTATATAAACAGTGTCCCCATCATAAATACTATATAAACATTGTCCCCATCATAAACACTCTATAAACAGTGTCCCCATCATAAGCACTATATAAACAGTGTCCCCATCATAAACACTATATAAACACTGTCCCATCATAAACACTATATAAACAGTGTCCCCATAATAAAAACTATATAAACAGTGTCCCCATCATACACACTATATAAACAGTGTCCCCATCAAAAACACTATATAAACTGTGTCCCCCATCATAAACACTATATAAACAGTGTCCCCATCATAAATGCTATATAAGCAGTGCCCCATCATAAACACTATATAAACAGTGTCCCCATCATAAACGCTATATAAACAGTGTCCCCATTTTAAACACTATATAAACAGTGTCCGATCATAAACAGTATATAAAGTGTCCCCATCATAAACACTATATAAACAGTGCCCCATCATTAACACTATATAAACTGAGCCCATCATAAACACCATATAAACATTTTCCCCATCATAAACACAATATAAACAGTGCCCCATCATAAACACTATATAAAGTGTCCTCTCATAAACACTATATAAACAGTGTCCCCATCATAAACACTATATAAACAGTGCCCCATCATAAACACTATATAAAGTGTCCTCTCATAAACACTATATAAACAGTGTCCCCATCATAAACACTATTTAAACAGTTTCTGATAATAAATACTATACAAACAGTGTCTCCATCATAAACACTATATAACCAGTGTCCCCATCATAAAAAATATATAAACACTGTATACATCATAAACAATATATAAACAGTGACCCATCATAAAGACTATATAAACAGTGTCCCCATCATAAACACTATATAAATAGCACCACATCATAAACACTATATAAACAGTGCCCCATCATTAACACTATATAAACTTGCCCCATCATAAATACCATATAAACATTGTCCCCATCATAAACACTATATAAACATTGTCCCCATTATAAATACAATATCACCTGTGTCTCCATCACCATAATTATATAAACAGTGTCCCCATCATAAATACTATATAAACATTGTCCCCATCATAAACACTCTATAAACAGTGTCCCCATCATAAGCACTATATAAACAGTGTCCCCATCATAAACACTATATAAACACTGTCCCATCATAAACACTATATAAACAGTGTCCCCATAATAAAAACTATATAAACAGTGTCCCCATCATACACACTATATAAACAGTGTCCCCATCAAAAACACTATATAAACTGTGTCCCCCATCATAAACACTATATAAACAGTGTCCCCATCATAAACACCATATGAACAGTTTCCCCTTCATACAAACTATATAAACAGTGGCCCTATCATGAACACTATATAAACAATATCTCCATCATAAACAGTATATAAACAGTGTCCCCATCATAAACACAATATAAACAGTGTCCCCATCATAAACACTATATTAACAGTGCTTCATCATAACCACTGCATAAGCAGTGTCCCCATCATGCACACTGTATAAACAGTGTCCCCATTTTAAACTCTATATAAAAAATGTCCCAACATAAACTCTATATAAACAGTGTCCCATCATAAACACTATATAAAGTGTCCTGTCATAAACACTATATAAACGGTGTCCCCATCATAAACACTCTATAAACAGTGCCCCCATCATAAACACTTTCTAAACAGTGTCTCCATCATAAACACTATATAAACCGTGTCCCCATCATGAACACTATATAAACCGTATCCCCATCATAAACAGTGTATAAACATTGTCCCCATCATAAACCCTATAGAAACAGTGTCCCAACATAAACACTATATAAACAGTGTCCCATCATAAATACTATATATACAGTGCCCCCATCATAAACACTATATAAACAGTGCCCCATCATAAGCACTATATAAAGAGTCCTGTCATAAACACTCTATAAACAGTGCCCCCATCATAAACACTTTCTAAACAGTGTCTCCATCATAAACACTATATAAACCGTGTCCCCATCATGAACACTATATAAACAGTATCCCCATCATAAACAGTGTATAAACATTGTCCCCATCATAAACCCTATAGAAACAGTGTCCCAACATAAACACTATATAAACAGTGTCCCATCATAAACAGTATATAAACAGTGTCCCCATCATAAACACTATATAAACAGTGCCCCCATCATAAATCCGTTCTAAACAGTGTCCCCGTCATAAACACTATATAAAAAATGTCCCCCTCATAAACACTATGAACAGTGTCCCCATCATAAACCCTATATAAACAGTGCCCCATCATAAACACTATATAAACAGTGTCCCATCATGAACACTATATAAACAGTACCCCATCATAAACACTATATTAAAATTGTCCCCATCATAAACACTATATAAACAGTGTCCCATCATAAATACTATATAAACAGTGCCCCCATCATAAACACTATATAAAGAGTGTCCCATCATGAACACTATATAAACAGTACCCCATCATAAACACTATATTAAAATTGTCCCCATCATAAACACTATATAAACAGTGTCCCATCATGAACACTATATAAACAGTACCCCATCATAAACACTATATTAAAATTGTCCCCATCATAAACACTATATAAACAGTGTCTCATCATGAACACTATATAAACAGTCTCTCCATCATACACACTATATAAAGAATATCCCCATCATAGACACCATATAAACAGTGTCCCCATCATAAACACTATATAAAAAATATCCCCATCCTAAACACCATAAAAACATTGTCCCATCATAAACATGATATAAACAGTGACCCCATCATTAACACTATATAAACAGCGTCCCCATCATAAACACTATATAAACAGTGTCCCCATCATAAACACTTTATAAGCTGAGTCCCATCATAAACACTATATAAACAGTGTCCCATCATAAACACTATATAAAAAATATCCCCATCCTAAACACCATAAAAACATTGTCCCATCATAAACACGATATAAACAGTGACCCCATCATTAACACTATATAAACAGCGTCCCCATCATAAACACTATATAAACAGTGTCCCCATCATAAACACTTTATAAGCTGAGTCCCATCATAAACACTATATAAACAGTGTCCCATCATAAACACTATATAAATATTGCCCCATCATAAACACTATATAAACAGTGTCCCCATCATAAACACTATATAAACAGTGTCCCCCTCATAAACACTATATGAACAGTGTCCCCATCATAAACACTATATAAACAAAGTCCCCATCATAAACACTATATAAACAGTGTATCATCATAAACATTATATAAACATTGTCCCCATCATAAACCCTATAGAAACAGTGTCCCAACATAAACACTATATAAACAGTGTCCCATCATAAATACTATATAAACAGTGCCCCCATCATAAACACTATATAAACAGTGCCCCATCATAAACACTATATAAAGAGTCCTGTCATAAACACTATATAAACAGTGTCCCCATCATAAACACTATATAAACAGTGCCCCCATCATAAATCCGTTCTAAACAGTGTCCCCGTCATAAACACTATATAAAAAATGTCCCCCTCATAAACACTATGAACAGTGTCCCCATCATAAACACTATATAAACAGTGCCCCATCATAAACACTATATAAACAGTGTCCCATCATGAACACTATATAAACAGTATCCCATCATAAACACTATATTAAAATTGTCCCCATCATAAACACTATATAAACAGTGTCCCATCATAAATACTATATAAACAGTGCCCCCATCATAAACACTATATAAAGAGTGTCCCATCATGAACACTATATAAACAGTACCCCATCATAAACACTATATTAAAATTGTCCCCATCATAAACACTATATAAACAGTGTCCCATCATGAACACTATATAAACAGTACCCCATCATAAACACTATATTAAAATTGTCCCCATCATAAACACTATATAAACAGTGTCTCATCATGAACACTATATAAACAGTCTCTCCATCATACACACTATATAAAGAATGTCCCCATCATAGACACCATATAAACAGTGTCCCCATCATAAACACTATATAAAAAATATCCCCATCCTAAAAACCATAAAAACATTGTCCCATCATAAACACGATATAAACAGTGACCCCATCATTAACACTATATAAACAGCGTCCCCATCATAAACACTATATAAACAGTGTCCCCATCATAAACACTTTATAAGCTGAGTCCCATCATAAACACTATATAAACAGTGTCCCATCATAAACACTATATAAATATTGCCCCATCATAAACACTATATAAACAGTGTCCCCATCATAAACACTATATAAACAATGTCCCCCTCATAAACACTATACGAACAGTGTCCCCATCATAAACACTATATAAACAAAGTCCCCATCATAAACACTATATAAACAGTGTATCATCATAAACATTATATAAACATTGTCCCCATCATAAACACTATATAAACAGTGTCCCATCATGAACACTATCTAAACAGTGCCCCATCATAAACACTATATAAACAGTATCTCCTTAATACACACTATATAAACAATGTCCCCATCATAAGCACTGTATAAACAGTGTCCCCATCATAAACACTATATAAACAGTGTCCCATCATGAACACTATATAAACAGTGCCTCCATCATAAACACTACATTAACAGTGTTCCCATCATAAACACTTTATAAACAGTTTCCGATCATAAACACTATAGAAACATTGTCCCCATCATAAACACTTTATAAATATTGCCCCATTATAAACACTATATAAACAGTGTCCCCATCATAAACACTATATAAAGAGTGTCCCCATCATAAAAACTATATAAACAGTTTCCCCCTCATAAACACTATATAAACAAAGTCCCCATCATAAACAGTATATAAACAGTGTATCATCATAAACACTGTTTAAACATTGTCCCCATCATAAACACTATATTAACGGTGTATCATCATAAACACTATATAAACATTGTCCCCATCATACATACTATATAAACAGTGTCTGATCATGAAACACTATATAAACAGTGTGCCCATCATAAACACTATATAAACAGTGTCCCCATTATAAACACTATATAAACAATGTCCCCATTATAAACACTATATAAACAGTGTCCCCATCATAAACACTATATAAACAGTGTCCCATCATAAACCCTTTATAAACAGTGTCCCCATCATGAACACTATATAAACAGAGTCCCCATCATAAACACTATATAAGCAGTGTACCAATCATTAAAACTATATAAACAGTGCCCCATTATGAACACTATTTAAACACCGTCCCCATCATAAAGGCTATATAAGCAATGTCCCCATCATAAACACTATATAAATAGTGCCCCATCATAAACCCTATATAAACAGTGTCCCCATCATAAACACTATATAAATAGTGCCCCATCATAAACCCTATATAAACAGTGTCCCCATCATAAATACTATATAAACAGTGTCCTCATCATAAATACTATATAAACAGTGTCCCTATCATAAACACTATATAAACATTGTCCCCATCATAAACACTATATAAACAAAGTCCCCATCATAAACACTATATAAACAGTGTATCATCATAAACACTATATAAACAGTGTCTCATCATGGACACTATATAAACAGTCTCCCCATCATACACACTATATAAAGAATGTCCCCATCATAGACACCATATAAGCAGTGTCCCCATCATAAACACTATATAAAAAATATCCCCATCCTAAACACCATATAAACATTGTCTCCATCATAAACACCATATAAACAGTGTCCCCATCATAAACACTATATAAACAGCGTCCCCATCATAAACACTATATAAACAGCATCCCCATGATATACACTATATAAACAGTGACCCCATCATTAACATTATATAAACAGCGTCCCCATCATAAACACTTTATAAATATTGCCCCATTATAAACACTACATAAACAGTGTCCCCATCATAAATACTATATAAACAGTTTCCCCCTCATAAACACTATATAAACAAAGTCCCCATCATAAACAATATATAAACAGTGTATCATCATAAACACTGTTTAAACATTGTCCCCATCATAAACACTATATTAACGGTGTATCATCATAAACACTATATAAACATTGTCCCCATCATAAACACTATATAAACACTGTCCAATAATAAACACTACATAAAGAGTTCCCCATCATAAACGCTATATTAACAGTGTCCCCATCATAAACAATATATAAATAGTGTATCATCATAAATACTATATAAACATTATCCCCATCATAAACACTATGTAAACAGTATATCATCATAAACACTATATAAACATTGTCCCCATCATACACACTATATAAACAGGGTCTGATCATAAACACTATATAAACAGTGTCCCCATCATAAACACTATATAAACAGTGTCCCCATCATAAACATTATATTAACAGTGTCCCCATCATAAATAATATATAAACAGTGTCCTCATCATAAACACTATATAAACAGTGTATCATCATAAACACTATATAAACATTGTCCCCATCATAAACACTATATAAACAGTGTCCCATCATAAACTTTATATAAACAGTGCCCCCATCATAAACGCTATATAAACAGCGTCCCCATCATAAACACTATATAAACAGTGTCCCCATGATAAACACTATATAAACAGTGACCCCATCATTAACACTATATAAACAGCGTCCCTATCATAAACACTGTATAAACAGTGTCCCCATCATAAACACTTTATAAGCAGTGTCCCATCATAAACACTATATAAACAGTGTCCCATCATAAACACTATATAAATATTGCCCCATCATAAACACTATATAAACCGTATCCCCACCATAAACACTATATTAACAGTGTCCCCATCATAAACACTATATAAACAGTTTCCCCCTCATAAACACTATGTAAACAGTGTCCCCATCATAAACACTGTATAAACAGTGTCCCCATCATAAACACTGTATAAACAGTGTCCCCATCATAAACACTATATAAAAAGTGTGCCCATCATAAACACTATATGAACAGTGTCCCCATCATAAACGCTTTATAAACAGTGTATCAACATAAACACTATATAAACATTGTCCCCATCATAAACACTATATAACCAGTGTCCCATCATGAACACTATATAAACAGCATCCCCATCATACACACTAGTTAAACAGTGTCCCCATCATACACACTATATAATGAGTGTCCCCATCATAGACACTATTTAAACAGTGTCCCCATCATAAATACTATATAAACAAAGTCCCCATCATAAACACTATTTAAACAGTGCCCCATCATAAACACTATTTAACAGTGCTCCTATGTGACCAGCATCTATTCATTGCCCCACAGTAAACAGTCTATTTATGTGTACCCCCATCATGTACAGATTCCATTTACACAGTGCCCTACAGTAAACTGAACCTATTTAAACAGTTCCTTACAGTAAATAGTCTATCTAAACTGTCCGACATTAAACAGTCTATTTAAACAGTGCCCTACAGTAGACAGTCTATTTAAACAGTGCCCTACAGTAAACAGAATCTATTTAAGCAGTGCCTTACAATAAACAATCTAATTAAACAGTCTGACATTAAACAGTCTATTTAAATGGTGCCTACAGTAAACAATCCATTTAAACAGTGTGCTATGTTAACAGAATCTGTTTAAATCGCCCAATAGTAAAAAGTCAGTTTAAAATGTGCCCAACAGTAAACATACTCCATCTAAGCAGTACCCTATATTACCACCTGTTTAAACAGTGCCCTAAAGTAAACAGTCTATTTAAACAGTGTCCTACAGTAAACAGAATCTATTTAAACAGTGTCCAACAGTAAAACGCCTGTTTAAAGAATGCCTGACAGTAAACAGGCTCTATCTAAACAAAAACAGAATTACCTGGAAAAACTCAGCAGGTCTGGCAGCATCGGCGGAGAAGAAAAGAGTTGACGTTTCGAGTCCTCATGACCCTTCGACAGAACTTGATGAACAGTGCACTATATTAAACAATGTCTTAAAATAAACTGTCGATTTAAAGAGTGCCCTACAGTAAACAGAGTCCATTTTAGTGCACTAATCTATTTAAACAGCCCTAGAGTAAACAGTTCATTTAAACAGTGCCCTATAGTAAACATAGTTTATTTTAACAGTGCCCTACAGTAAGCAGAGTCCATTTGAACTGTGCCCTACAGTAAACAGAGTCTATTTAAACAGTGCCCTACAGTAAAAATAGTCCATTTAAACTGTGCCCTACAGTAAGCAGAGTCCATTTGAACTGTGCCCTACAGTGAACAGAGTCCATTTAAACTGTGCCCTACAGTAAAAATAGTCCATTTAAACAGTGCCCTACAGTATGCAGAGTCCATTTGAACTGTGCCCTACAGTAAACAGAGTCCAATTAAACAGTGCCGTAGAGTAAGCAGAGTCCATTTAAACTGTGCCCTACAGTAAAAATAGTTCATTTAAACAGTGTCCTAAAGTAAACAGTATCTATTTAAATAGATAAATATCTATTTAAATCGATAATAAAAAGCCTGTTTAAACAGTGCCCTACAGTAAACAGAGTCAATTTTAACAGTGCACTAATCTATTTAAACAGTCCTACGGGTAAACAGTTCATTTAAACTGTGCCCTATAGTAAACATAGTTTATTTAAACAGTGCCCTATAGTAAGCAGTCCATTTAAATTGTGCCCTACAGTAATCAGAGTTCATTTAAACTGTGTCCTACAGTAAACAGTCCATTTAAACAGTGTCCTAAAGTAAACAGTATCTAGCTAAATAGTCCAACAATAAACAGTCTATTTAAACTATGCCCTACAATAAACAGAATCTATTTAAATAGTCCCACAATAAACAGTCCATTTAAACTGTTCCCTACAGTAATCAGAATCTGTTTAAATCGCCCAACAGTTAAAAGTCAGTTTAAAAATTGCCCAACAGTAAACATACTCCATCTAAGCAGTACCCTACATTACCAGCTGTTTAAACAGTGCCCTAGAGTAAACAGTCTATTTAAACAGTGTCCTACAGTAAACAGTCTGTTTAAAGAGTGCCTGACAGTCAACAGACTCTATCCAAACAGTGTCCTACAGTAAACGTGTCCTCCAAAATATAATCTATTTAAATAGTGCACCATAGTAAACAGTCTATTTAAACAGTGCCCTACAGTAAACATCTATTTAAATAGTATCCTACAGTAAACAGTTTATTCAAACAGTGCCCCACAGAAAACAGTCTATTTAAACAGTGCCCTACAGTAAACAGTCTATTTAAAGTGTTCTCCAGTAAACAGTCTATCTAAACCGTCCAACATTAAACAGTCTATTAAAATGGTGCCTACAGTAAACAGACTATTTAGACAGTGTCTTACAGTAAACAGAATCTATTTAAGTAGTCCTACAATAAAAAGTCTGTTTAAAGATTGCCCGACAGTAAACACACTTAAACTAAACAGTGCCCTACATTAACATCTATTTAAACAGTGCCCTACAGTAAACACAATCTTTTTATACAGTGATGCTGGAAATCTAGAACAAAAAAAACCTGGAAAAACTCAGGTCTGACAGCATCTGCGGAGAGGGATACAGCTGAGGTTTCGAGTCCGTACCTCATTTCTATATGTCTTAGTTCTGATGAAGGGTCATATGGCCTCGAAATGTCAACTGTATCCCTCTCCACAGATGCTGTCAGACCTGCTGAGTTTTTCCAGGTATTTTTGTTTTTGTTCTATTTATACTGTGCCTTACAGTAAGCAGTCTATTTAAACAGTCCCTCAGTTAACAGTCTATTCTAACAGTACCCTACAGTAAACAGTCTATCTAACAGTCCAGCAGTAAACAGTCTATTTAATGGTGCCTACGGTAAAGACTATTTAAACGGTGCCCTACAGTAAACAGTCTATCTATATGGTGCCTCTAGTAAACAGACTATTTAAACAGTGCCCCACAGTAAACAGTCTATCTAAATGGTGCCTTACAGTGAACAGAATCTATTTAAGTAGTCCTACAGTAAAACGTCTGTTTAAAGAGTACCCGACAGTAAACACACTTAATCTAAACAGTATCACCTATTTAAACAGTGCCCTACAGTAAACAGAATCTATTTAAACAGTGTCCTACAGAAAACAGACTCTATTTAAACAGTGCCCAACAGTAAACAGAATCTATTTAAACAGTGCCCTACATAAACAGTCTATTTAAACCATCTCCTACAGTAACTGATGACTTTGTAATTATCCCATCATGACTGGACACTGCACCACTATAAATCATGAGATTTGATGTCTTTCACGTCATTTGTATGATGTGAATAAACTCCAACACCTCCATTTCCATGGACATAGCTATGGTCTTATCAGAAGATTTTGCTGTAGTTTCAGTCAGGAATTTTGTCTGCTGTTGTTCAAAGAGGCTGTGTTTAAGTGGAAATCAAGTTCTGTCGAAGGGTCATGAGGACTCGAAACGTCAACTCTTTTCTTCTCCGCCGATGCTGCCAGACCTGCTGAGTTTTTCCAGGTAATTCTGTTTTTGTTTTAGATTTCCAGCATCCACAGTTTTTTTTTGTTTTTATCTCTGTGTTTAAGTAGACTCTGTTTATTGTCAGATACTGTTAAAATGGACTCTCTTTACTGTAGGACACTTTTTAAATAAACTTCTTACTATCAGACACTGTTTAAATAGAGACTGTATCTGATAGGACATAGTTTGAATACTGTGTCATACAGTAAACAGAGACATTAGGGTTCAGATTTGCCCCGGGTGCTAGCATAAGGCAGGAATTACCATATATCAGATTCCTGTTACAACGTGCAGTAGATAATCAGTTCTATTAACGTCACTGGAACTGAATATCGGACCTTGTGTGTAAAATGGGCATGTGGTGCCACGCCAGCTGTTTAACTTTTCCATCTGAGCTAAATTGTCTTCAGGAGAGGAGGATAGAAAATAAGAATGAAATACTTGGGCTTAACTGGGTTAATCTCTCATTGACCAGAAAGAAAACTCTTGGGTTCACAGGAAGCAAGTTATAAATTGAATAATGAATTGGTGAAATAATAAGAAAAGACACTAGATAAAAGACAGATGCTTTCAATAGCAATGAAGTCAATATTGCTTTGAAAAATAGCAAAGGTTTCACTGTGTGAAATAAGACATCTCCAGAAGGAACTGGAAGTACAATGGTCACCAAGTGAAAGATCTGTGTCAGTACTTCGTGTGCAGGATGGGTACAGCGTTTGGTGCTGACAGTGCGCTGCACTGTCGGAGATGCTGCTCTTCAGATGAGACATTAAACCAAAGTCACATCTGCCCTCTCAGGGAAACTGGTCTCAAGACCAGTATTGCTAAGAAAAGAGAGGTGGGAGGAGGAAAGGGGTGGGGGTTTCTCCTCTGTATTCCTCAACAAAAGTTGTTTAAAAAAGCAGATTATCCAGTAATTGCTGTTTGTGGGAGCTTGCTCTGCACTGAATGTCTGCTGTTTGTCCTGCATTACAACAGTGAACACACTTCATAAGTGCTTCCTCGGTTATAAAGCACTTAGGGAAGACCCAGATGTGGTGAAAGGAGCTATGTAAATACAGTTAATCATTCAATCCTTCCTTCTTTCCTTCCTGAATCTAACTGGTGTTCCCTTGTTCTCTCGACAGATGTTGAAAAGCCACTTTGGAAACTTGCGGAAGGTGGGATCGGAAGGCTGCCTGCTGGACTGCGAGTTCCTGCCTTGGACACGACAAATCCTCCGCCGGTGCAAGCGCTCGACGAGCGACTGCCAGGAGGCGAAGGAGCAGGCTGGGATGGAGGCTGCGGCCAGCAGGGGGACGAAGGCGGCAGGGGAAGAGCGGAAGGTGGTCATCCCGGAGGTCAGGATCGAGAAGGAGTACAGCCTGAGTGTGGACACCCTGCATCAACTGGCCGGCGACAGCTTCGACGAGTCGGACAAGAGCTGTGACAGCCTGGGGCTCGGCAGTCATGACACGGCCTATCGCCTGGGCGTGGAGGACCTGGGCATGTGGCGCACGTACAGTGATGGCAACCTGGCGCGCGATGGGGAGAGGCGGGACTTCATCTCCAGCAGCCAGTTGAAGAGCAAGCAGAAAACAGAGAGTGGCTGGAGCTTGCCTTCACCAAAGACGTTGAGGAAGGAGAGAGCGTTGGCGAGGGTGACCGCTGCCAAGGAACATCTGCGCTCCATCTTCACAGGATCCCGCAAGGTAGGAAGCAAAACCCCGCTAACCATACACAAGAATGGCAAAAAACGAAAAGGGACTCTTTTCTCTAGAAAAAATGTGATGGACAACCGGATTCCTGAAAATAGTGAAGAGATTCGATCCGGTATACTTAAAGAATTTGTTCCCTCTTGTCACCCATTTCAAACTCTTCTTCATCCATCACGCCACTGCGTTCCTATTGGTCCAGGAGAACCATGACTTTAAAATTCTCATCTCTGTTTTCAAATTGCTCTAGGGCCTCACCCCTTCCTATCTTTGCGATCTCTCCCAACCCCACAACCCTCCAAGATGTCTGCACTCCTCCTCTAATGTTGACCTCTTCAGCATCCCTGGCTTTAACCGCTCCACCATTGGGGTCTGTGCCTTCAGCTGCCTCAGTCCCAAGCTCTGGAGCTCCCTACCTACACACCTCCACCCCAACTTTCTCACTTTTTCCTCTTGAAGATGTTCTTTAAAACTCTTTGACTAATTTTCAGTCACCTGTCCTAATGTCTCTTTAAGTCAAATCTGGTTTGATAATTGCTCCTGTGAGGCACCTTGGAACATTTTACTGCACTAACAGTTCTCCATAATTACAAGTTGTTGATATTTTTAATGCTGGGAGTCTACAACTATGAGCCATCAATATGCGATAGCCACTAATAAATCCAACTGAGAATACAGGAGAAACTCCTTTACTCAAAAGAAGGCAAGATTGTGGAACTCGTTGCCACACTGAGGCAAGTAGCTTAGAAGCATTTAAGGGGAAACTAGACAACGGAAAAATTAATAGAAGGATATGTCCATAGGACGAGATGCAGTACGGTGGGAGCAGGGTTGTATGGAGCATGGCATGGACCAGTTGGGCTGAATGGCCTGAATCAGTGTTCTAAAGTTCTGTGTAATATCTTTGATGCATGCACCAAGCAATGCCTTGCTGGGAGACAAAGGCTATGGGGGTTGAAATTTGATACGAGGGATACAAATTAGGAAGAATATAATTTTCTGCCTGTTGTATCACACGCTTGATATCCAGTGGAACTGAAATCAATGGAAGTGAATGTTGACTGTGGCTTGTAACTGGATCGAATGAGATTCTGAGAATTCTGTGTCCACACAGCCATCCTGTCCAATGTCTAATTTAACTCCCTTTAGCATCGTTCAAAATGGGACTGGGTAAGTACTTTGGAAAGGAAGAATATTAATGGAGATAGTAATGACAGTAAGAATAGAAAAGAAGTGTATTATCTAAATGGTGAGAGATTGCAGATCTCTGAGATGCAAAGGGGTCTGGGTATCCTAGTGCATGAATTGAAAAAGGTTAGTATGTCGGGGCAGCAAGTAATTAGCGAAACTAATAGAATATTATCATTTATTGTGAGGAGAATTGAATATATAAATAGGGACGTTATACTTCAGTTGTACAGGACATTGGTGAGACCACATCTGTAGTTTTGTGTACAGTATTGGTCTCCTTCTTTAAGGAAGGATGTAAATATATTAGAAGCAGTTCAGAGAAGTTTACTAAACTAATGCCTGGAATGGGCGGGTTGTCTTAAGAGGAAGGTTGGACAGGCTAGGCTTGTATCCATTGGAGTCTAGGAGTGTCAGCAACTTGATTAAACATAGAAACATGGAAAACATGAGAAGGAGTAGGTTACTTGGCCCTTAGAGTCTGCTCCGCCATTCAATATGATAATGGTTGATACTCTATCTCAGCATCATAGTCCCACACCCTCCCCATACCCCTTGACACCTTTAGAGTCCAGAAATCTATTTCTTTCTTAAATATATTCAGTCACTTGGCCTCTGCAGCCCTCTGTGGTAGCGATTTCCGTAGGTTCACCACCCTCTGAGTGGAGGTTTCTCCTTATCTCAGTCCTAAATGTTGTACCCTGTATCCTGAGACTGTGACCCCTTGTTCTAGACCACCCCCCCCCAACCCAGCCAGAGGAAACATTACCCCTGCATCCAGTCTGTCCAGCCCTGTCAGAATTTTATACATTTCAATGAGATCCTCTCTCATTCTTCTAAATTCCAGTGAATACAGGCCTAGTCGACCCAATCGCTCCTCATATGACAATTCTGCCATCCCAGGAATCAGTCTGGTGAACCTTCATGCACTCCCTTTATGACAAGTATATCCGTTCTTAGGTAAGGAGACCAAAACTGAACACAATACTCCAGGTATGGTGTCAGTGAAAGTGGACAAGTTCACACTTTTCCACATTATACTCCTTCTCCTTCACCTTTAAGATACTGAGGGGTCTTTACAGGGCGGATCCTGAGAGGATTTTTCCTTTTGTGGGAGAGACCAGAAATAGGGGTCACTGTTTAAAAATAAGGGGCCTCCCATTTAAGGTGGCGATGTGGAGAAATGTTTCCTCTCAGACAGGGTTGTGAGTCTGTGGAATTCTCTTTCCCAGGGAGTGGTATAGGCAGCGTCGTTGAATATTTTTAAGGCAGAGATAGATAAATTCTTAACTAACAAGGGAGTCAAGGTTTATCAAGAGTAGGCAGTAATGTGGAGTTGAGGCCACAATCAGATCAGCCATGATCTTACTGAATGGCAGAGCAGGCTCGAGGGGCCGAATGGCCAGCCCCTGCTTCTAATCTTTTCATTCGTATAAGAAGACCCGAAGCACTTTATAACCAATTAAGTACTTTTAATAAAATGTAACCAGTACAAAGTAGGAAATGTAGCAGCCAATTTGCACACAGCAAGCTCCCACCGGCAATTGGTGTGATATTGACCAGGCAATATGTTCAATCAGTAACACTCGTAAACACCGTTTATGCTAAACCTTTCTAAAACACTAAACTGGACCCCATTGGAGGGTTGTATCCATCCCTGAGCACCAAACGTTAGAAGGATGTGAAGGCTTTGGAGTGGGTAGAGAGCGGTATACTTGAATTGATCAGGGATGAGGGATTGCAGTGTTGTAGGCGGACTGGACAAGCTGGGGCTGTTCCTGTTAAAGCAGTGTACATTTTAGGGAGGTGTTTAAAGTCATGACAAGTTTCAATCGAGTAAATAAAGAGAAACTGTTTCCAATAGGCTGAAGGATTGATAACTTGAAGGCATGAATTTAAGGGGATTGGATTTAAGGGGATTGGCAAAAGAGCCAGAGGTAAACATGAGGAAGATTCTTATTATGCAACCTTGGATTTGGAATATGCTGCTTTATAGGGTGATGCAGACAGAGTCAATAGTTGTCTTCAAAAGGGAGTTGGAGAAATATTTGAAGGAGAAAAACTTGCAGAGATGTAGAGAAAGAGCAGCAGAGTGGGATTAGCTGGATTGCTCACTGGAGTAGCCAGTCCTGAGTGGATGGGCTGAACGGCCTTCTTGCATGCTGTCCTATTCTATGGTTCTATTTGCTGAGGGATAAATGTTGGTCCTGGACATGGAAGAGCTCCCCTGCCCATCTCAAAATAGTGCCTGGTGCCTTTTTTTTACCTCCAACTGAGAGGACAGACCTCCAGATTGATGTCTAATCTGAAAGATAGTACCTCTAACAGTGCAACACTCACTCAGCACTGCAGTAATGGGAGAGTGAACCCAGATTCTGTGCTCAAGTCACCAGACCTTTGACTCAGAGGTGAGAGTGCTACTTAGTGAGCCACATGCAGTGGGAATGTTGATCATACTTGACCCCAAACTCTATCTCACATTCACAGGGTCAAAATCTTGGAACTCCCTCCCTAACAGCACAGTGGGTGTCCCTACACCACATGGACTGTGGTGGTTCAAGAAGGCAGCTCACCGCCACCTTCTCAAGGGCAATTAGGGATGGGCAATAAATGCTGGCCTAGTCAGTTACGCCAACATCCCAGGAATGAATTTAAAAAGGACTACATGTGCTTAACCCACTGAACCACCTAGTCCCTATCACTGTCCCTGCGCTCTGGAGGTATTACCTTGAACGTACATTGGCTGTGTGACTCATGCGGTATTGAGCTTAGCTTTTGCAGTGATGTGGAAACAGGACCTTTGTTTTGATGTGATGTACTTTGTATAAACACAGTTTTTATCTTCCTGACTTCTCTGGTTCCCCAGAAGGGTTTAGTGAAAATGAAGTGTGCTTTTATCACAGTACAGTGAACTCTCACTGTCTGACATATTTTTCCTATCACAACAAACTGTAGGGTACTCATTGTGCTGACGATAGGTCACTATGACTAGTGGGTATGGTATTATTGTGGTTAAATTACTAGACTAGTGATCCAGAGATCCTAGACTAATGAAGTAGAGACATAAATTCAAACCCCACGATGGCATGAGGGGAATTTAAATTCAGTTAATTAAATCCATCTGGAATAATAAGCTAGTATCAGTAACGATGACTGTTAAACCACTGGGATTGTTGTAATAAGTTGCCTGTTTCAAATGTTCTCCAGGGAAGGAAATCTGTCATCTTTACCTGTTGTGATCTTCTTGTGACGCCAGATCCATAACAACATGGTTGACTTCTAATCTCCCTTTGAAAGGCCAAGCGAGCTGCTCAGCTCTACCAATCTGCTACGCTTGCAGCAGTTCAAGAAGTTGGCTCACCACTGCCTTCTTAAGAGCAGCTAATGACAAGCGATAAATACTGGTCTTATCAGCGACACCCACATCCCGTGAATGAACCCATCTACCTTCAATTGTGCACTGAGCACGTTGCATTAGATTGATCTGGATCCTTTTAAATAAAGCTCCACTTTTCAGGCGCTAAGGGTAACCGTCATTAAGGGGAGGCAGAAAAAGGAACACGTGCACTTATATCGAACCTTTCACAACCACAGGATGTCCCAAAGGGCTGTACAGTCATTGAGATACTTGTTGAAGTTCAGTCGCTGTTGTAATGCTGGAAATAGCAAAGCCAAGTGGTTCATTGCACATCTCACAAACAACAATGTGACAATGACCAGAGAGCCTGTTTTGGTGATTTTAAAGGGGTAAATATTGCCCGAGTTCTCCTTTGGACCATGGGATGTTTTACGTCCACTGGAGAGCTCGGTCAGGACCTTGGTTTAACATCTCATCTAAAAGCTGGCACATTTGACAATACAACACTGGTCCCAGTGTGGCACTGATGTGTCACATTGAATTTGGTTCTCAGATGGCCTGTCCACCATCTACAAGACACAAGTCAGGAGCTTGATGGAATACTCCCCATTTGCCTGGACAAGGCACGTGCAGCTAACACAACACTCGAGAAGCTCGAAACCATCCATGGCAAGGCAGCCCTGCTTGACTGGCACCCCGTCCGCCACCTTCAACATCCATCCGCTCCTTCCAGAGTCAGGTTGGGTTGGGGTTGCTGGTCTATCAGCCAGTGAGGCAAGACAAAAACAGAAAATGCTGGAAAGACTCAGCAGGTCTAGCAGCATCTGTGGAGACAGAGAGACAGAGTCAACATTTCGAGTGCGTATGACCCTCCACCAGTGTGGTGACCACTGGCAACAGCTCATTGTGAAAAAAAGGAATGTGCGAGACAACTGGAGCGCCCTGCTTTGAGATAAAAGTGCACTTCATTGCCACTAAAACCTGGAGGGAGAAGCAGAAGCATCAAGGAGATGGAAGCCATTTGGTGAAACATGCACCGCATCAAAAAACAAGGGCTCAGCTTACGTTCCATTTGGGGCAGAGATCACCACTGTCAGGAATTCAGGGCCAGGGTGGTTCCCCAGGCTAGTCTCAACCATCTGGAGGAGTCCCAAGTTTTATTTTCCCTGGTTTTTTGACTTTTGCAGGGAATCACGTAGTTTGGGGTTGGGGTGGAGTGTGTAGATATTGAGGTACACAAGAGTGTACATTTGTGTGGGGTATGCTGACAGGACCAAGGGTTCTTACCTACCAGTCAGTGTCCATATATTGGTCTAAAACAATCATTCTGCATATCGCTGAAAAAAGAAACATGTTGAAGCTTTTCGTCTTGCACTCATCAAGGCACTTCACAAGAATACCAGTACGAGAGGAAAACAACAATTTATATTGTATGCAAAGAGAGTGCTGATTGGTTGGCAGGCGGACTCTGATTGGTAGAGGCATTGCCATGGAGAATGCATCGGTGATGGTGACTGACAGTTAGCCTTTGTTTGCAATGGGCAAGGTACTGACTGTACCCAACCAGCCCGTGCTTGCAAAACTCAAAACACAATGTCCAACATTAGATGCAATTCCACAATTGGACAACATTTGCTAAATAATCCTCAGCATCTTAAGAATTACTCTGACAACCAATTTAAGATTGTCAGCTGGGCTCGCAGTGTGGCACATTTGTGCGGAAGCTACATATAGTAATACACAGGGCCCTGTTTTATGCAGACAGAAAGAACATGTATACATTACACCTGTTTCAGCTAAACAAGATGTGACAGCCGTTCGCTGACTCGTTCCTCAGGGCAATACCTTGACCAATGAGGGTCAAGCTGCCCTGGTTTAAATTTCAAACAATGCTTGGCAGTTAACTGTCAGTCACCATAACTGGTTCATTCTCCATAGCAACACCATTACTAATCAGAGTCCACATGCCAACGAATCAGCCTTCTCTTCACATACAGAATAAATTGTTGTTTTCCCCCTATATTAGTATCCTTGCGAAGTGTCCTGACGAGTGCCAGACGAAAAGCCTTGACGTGTCTCTTTTTTCATTAACACTCAAGGTCTGTACTGCCAAATGACAATAATTCTGTTTAATTTTATTTTCTGTGAAGGGCTTTAGGGTGTCTTGAGTTTGTGGAAGGCAATGTAGGAACTCATACTTTCTTTTCTTTGCTCAGTCTTTTGTTATTTGAACCTTTTTTGAGGGCACTTGTCTCTTTAAAAGCCTCTGGGAATCAGCCATGTGTTCAGGGCATGAATTAACTCGCTGCTATTAAATAAATTTCATTGCATTATTAAATTCACTGAAATATTAGGACTCCCTGTCGCCTCAGCTACTGTCTGAGACTAATACAACAGGAAGGAGTTAGCCTCCATTCAAGAGAAGAAGAGGAAGACTAGCTATGTTGAGTAAATTGATTATGGCTGGTAGTGTCAGAACAGAAGCACTAAGGCACCCCTCGGAGCAAGGTATCTCCCGAAAGGAAGATGGCCATTTATATGGCATCTTTCACAACTTTAGAACAGCCCAAAGCAAATTATAGCCAGTGAAATATAGTCACCATTGCAATGCATGAAATGCCGTAGCCAATTTGTACACAGCAAGCTCCCACAAACAGCCATGACCAGGTAATCTAATTTTTACTGACATTGATTGAGGAGTAAATGTTAGTTCAGGGCATTGAGGAGCCCTTCCCGGTTACATCTTGAGCTCGGGGTCTATATGAGGTTTCTTTGGGGTCTGCCTGTTACCCTAAGAATACTACCATAGACCGTTACTTGTACAGACCATTCTTCTTTATTTACAGACCAATCTACATCTGAGTACTCTACACAAGGTTGTACTCCTGCTTCTCTCCAGACCACAGTTACTTAGTCATGTAACATTGCATCATAGTTCCATCAGTAGTTACATCAGAATCATGGAGCACCTGATGTTAACCTTTTACATCATCTACTCTTCCTCCAAATAGCAGTGGTGGAATCTCTTATGTCCAGTTATAAGTGCAGACAGAGTCCCTGTTTCACGGCTAATGTGAAAGACCACACTAGCAACACTGCAGCATACCCTTGGTGCTACCCTCAACATCCTGAGGGTTATCATCGACCAGAAACTAAGCTGGAATAGCTATATAAATATTGTGGCTACAAGAGCAGATCAGAGGCTGGGAATCTTGAGGCGAGTAACTCACCTCCTGACTCCCCAAAGCCTGTCCACCATCTACAAGACACAAGTCAGGAGTGTGATGGAATACTCTCCACTTGCCTCGATGAGTGGAGCTCCCACAACACTCAAGAAGCTTGAGACCATCCAGGACAAAGCAGCCCACTTGATTGGCACCCTATCCACATTGTTCACTCCCTCCACTACAGATGCACAGTGACATCAGTGTGTGCCATCAACAAGATGCACAACTGCCACTTGCCAAGCCTCTTTCAGCACTTCCCAAATGTGCAAGTTTTACCATCTAGAATGACAAGGGAAACAGATGCATTGGAACAACACCACCATGACCTCCAAGCCACTCGGCATCCTGACTTGGAAATATATCGCTGTTCCTTCACTGTTGCTGGCTCAAAATCCTGGAACTCTATCCCTAACAGCACTGTGGGTGTACTTACACCACACGTAGCAAGTATGAAATTGTCGATTTTGGCAGGAAGAATAAAAACGAAATGTTGAGAGATCTGAGATTCAGAGGGATCTGGATGTCCTAGTGCATTTTTTTTTATTAATTCGCGAAATGTGGGCTTCGCTGGCTGGGTCAGCATTTATTGCCCATCCTTAACTGCCGTTGAGAAGGTGGTGAGTTGCCTTCTTGAACCGCTGCAGTCCATGTGGTGTAGGAACACCCACAGTGCTGTTAAGAAGGGGGTTCCAGGATTTTGACCCAGCGACAGTGAAGGAACGGCAATATATTTCCAAGTCAGGAGTGTCATGAATCACAAAAGGCTAGCATGCAGGTACAGCAAGTAATTAGGAAAGCTAATAGAATGTATCATTTATCGCAAGGGGGAATTGAATACAAAAGTAAGGAGGTTATGCTTCAGTTGTACAGAGTACTAGTGAAACCACATCTGGTGTACTGTGTACAGCATTGGTCACCTTATTTAAAGAAGGATGTAAAAGCGTTAGAAGCAGTTCAGAGAAGGTTCACTAGACCAATACCAGGAATGGGCGAGTTGTTTTATGAGGAAAGGCTGGACAGGTTAGGCTTGTATCCACTGGAGTTTAGAAGAGTAAGAGGCAACATGATTGAAACCTTTAGGTCCCTGAAGGGTCTTGACAGCGTCGATGTGGAGAGGATATGTCCTCTTGTGAAAGAATCTAGAATTAGAGGTCCCTGTTTAAAAATAAGGGGTCACCCATTTAAAACAGAGATGAGGCAAATTTTTTTCACTGAGAGTGTTGTGAGCCTTTGGAACTCTTTTCCTGAAAACATGATGGAAGCAGAGTCTTTGAATATTTTTATGGCAGAGTTAGATAGATTCTTGATTAACAAGTGGGTGAAACATTATCAGGGGTAGGTGGGAGGTTACATTCGGATCAGCCATGATCTTATTGAATGGAGGAGCAGGCTTGAGGGGCTGAGTGGCCTACTCCTGCTCCATGCTCATATGTTCATATGGACCGCAGCAGTTCAAGGACCCAACTCACCATCGCCTTCCTAAGACAATTAGACCTGAATGTAGGAAGCATGATTAGTAAGTTCGCAGATAACATGAAAATTGGTGGTGTTGTAAATAGTGAGGAGGAAAGCCTTAGATCACCGTGTGATATAGATGGGCTGGTAAGATGCGCAGAGCAGTGGCAAATGGAATTTAATCCTGAGAAGTGTGAGGTGATGTGTTTTGGGAGAACTAACACAGCAAGGGAATACACAATGAATGGTAGAACCCTAAGAAGTACAGAGGATCAGAGGGACCTTGGTGTACATGTACATAGATCCCTGAAGGCAGAAGCACAGGTAGATAAGGTGGTTAAACGAAGGCATACGGGATATTTGCCTTCATTAGCCGAGGCATAGAATATAAGAGCAGGGAGGTTATGTTGGAGCTGGTTAGGCCACAGCTGGTGTGCAGCTCTGGTTGCCACACTATAGGAAGGATGTGATCGCACTGGAGAGAGTGCAGAGGAGATTCACCGAGATGTTGCCAGGGCTGGAGTGTTTCAGCTATGAAGAGAGACTGGATAGGATAGGGTTGTTTTCCTTAGAGCAGAGAAGGCTGAGGGGGGACCTGATAGAAGTATACAAAATTATGAGGGGCATAGATAGGGTAGATAGGAAGGAACTTTTCCCCTTAGTAGAGGTGTCGATAACCAGGGGTCATAGATTTAAGGTAAGGAGCAGGAGCTTTAGAGAGGATTTGAGGAAAACAAATGTTCACCTAGAGGGTGTGTGGAATTTGGAACACACTGCCTGATTCTAATCCCATTTTCCAGCACTTGGCCTGTGGCCCTGTATGCTATGGTGTTTCAAGTGCTCATTTAGGGCTGGTAGAGGGAGGAACCCTCATAAAATTTAATAAGTATTTAGAAGAGCACTTGAAACACCATAGCATACAGGGCCACAGGCCAAGTGCTGGAAAATGGGATTAGAATAAATAGGTTCTTGATGGCCGGCATGGACACGATGGGCCGAAGGGTCTGTTTCTGTGCTGTATAACTCTATGACTATATGTAAAAATTCTGGCATTGCCAGCAATGCCCACATTCCTAGAATGAATAAAAAAAAGCCCTGCGAGTGTCAGCCTGGATTTGGCAGTCATGCCTCCAAAGTGGAACTTGAACCCGCGACCCCCCCAGTGCCTCAGAGACAGGAAGTATTACCAACTGAGCTGCAGCTGATGCCTAGCACTGGAGAACACGTACGTGTTGACTTTAAGAGGAGGACAGGGTTGGGTTGTTAACAATGCCACCAATCACCTTCTGCTGACCTTTGTTGTCTACACTCACACGTAAAGCATGGCTAGTTGGAGATGATAGCAAATGAACCAAACACCAGCCGACAATTGCAGGGAGCAGAGAGGCTGAAAATTAGTGAGGGGGATGTAAAGATAAATTGAACAATCAATTGCTGACATAAGCCATATCTGATGTTTAGGAACCGTTAATGAACAAATTGCATTTGCTTTTGTTTGAAAAAACTTTTAACAAGAAACAAAATTTTATTGATCCACTGGCTGACTGAAATGCCCGGGGTGGTCACTTACCCAGTACAGTTGTACACGACAGGAAAGAGGACATGACCCTGACACTCACCCTGTCCATCTGCATCTGACCCTCCTGCCCGTGGAAACAGTTTCCCCTTATTTGCTCAATCAAATACTTTTTGTCATTTGAATACTCCCCACTGAAGCTTCCCTTTCACCCTCTCTACTTGAAGGAGGACAAATCACTGGACAAGCTGAGCAATCCCAGGTTGTAATTGGTGGAGCACTGCGTTATTCTGTATTACCAAACAAAGCTGGGAAAATGGTCAAGGTGACTGTTCTGGCAACCACGTTTATGATCGAAACATCAGTCAGAGAGGATTAAATCTTTCACCCAGCAACAAAGATTGACATTTTTATTGATGGAGATTTTTATTGAGCTGGCCAGTACATCATTTTATTTTTAATTCTTGGCTCCTGCTGACTGACGCTAGGGACTGCACTGGTAGTTGTGGGTTCTATTCGCAGCACAGGCCATCATTCCCCTTCACGTTCAATCGACTGAGAGGAGGTAATGCATCATGCATGAGGAATAGCAAACAATGAAAAGCCTGTCAGGCTCAGAAAACACAGCCAGCGGCAGAGTTAATGAGTCCTGTCGGTGCCTGTATTTGCAACATGCCTTGATGACCAGCTCTGGTCTTTTGTCTGAGTATTGTAGGGGAGTATGGCCCAGCCGTTCTGTGCTAATCTTCCTCCTCAACACAAGCAGCCACCCCAGTACAATTACCTACCCTGTCCCCATGTCCCTTTCCTTTCAGCCGACACTTTTAAAGAAATTCTTTCAAGGCATGTGGAAGTCATTGTTGACCAGCACTAACTGACCTTGAGATGAATGGCTCGCTAGGCCGCTTCAGAGGGCAGTTAAGAGTCAACCCCATTAAGCTGGAGTGCTGTGTGCAGTTCTGGTCGCCACATTATAGGAAGGATGTGATTGCACTGGAGGGGGTGCAGAGGAGATTCACCAGGATGTTGCCTGGGATGAAACATTTAAGTTATGAAGAGAGGTTGGATAGACTTGGGTTGTTTTCGTTGGAGCAGAGAAGACTGAGGGGTGACCTGATCGAGGTATACAAGATTATGAGGGGCATGGACAGGGTGGATAGGGAGCAGCTGTTCCCTTTAGTTAAAGGGTCAGTCACAAGGGGACATAAGTTCAAGGTGAGGGGCAGGAGGTTTAGGGCGGATGTAAGGAAAATCTTTTTTACCCAGAGGGTGGTGACGGTCTGGAATGCGCTGCCTGGGAGGGTAGTGGAGGTGGGTTGCCTCACATCCTTTAAAAAGTACCTGGATGAGCACTTGGCACATCATAACATTCAAGGCTGTGGGCCAAGTGCTGGTAAATGGGATTAGGTAGGTAGGTCAGGTGTTTCTCATGAGTCAGTGCAGACTCGGTGGGCCGAAGGGTCTCTTCTGCTCTGTGATTCTGTGTGATTCTGTGACTCCAGTTTTGCTGGGACTCCTTGATGTCACACTCTGTCAAATGCTGCCTTGGTGTCAAGGGCAGTCACTCTCACCTCACCTTGGGAGTTCAGCTCTTTTGTACATGTTTGAACTAAGGCTGTAATGAGGTCAGGAGCTGAGTGACCCTGGCGGAGCCCAAACTGGGCGTCAGTGAGCAGGTTATTGCTGAGTAAGCGCCACTTGATAGCACTGTCGGAAACTCCTCCGTCACTTTACTGATGATCAATTAACATAAAGTTTTACATTCAATACCTCTTGTTAAGTTGAAATGGATGCATTGAAAGTTAGGTGCATCCTATAATTTATTCATTCATGGGATGTGGGCTTCGCTGGCTGGGCCAGCATTTATTGCCCATCCCTAATTGCCCTTAAGAAGGTGGTGGGGAGCTGCCTTCTTGAACCGCTGCAGTCCTTGTGGTGTAGGTACACCCACAGTGCTGTTAGGGAGTGACTTTGACCCAGCGACAGTGAAGGAACAGCGACATATTTCCAAGTCAGGATGGTGAGTGTCTTGGGGGGGGAACTTGCAGGGGGTTGGTTCCCATCTGTCTGCTGCCCTTGTCCTTCGAGATGGTAGTGGTCATGAGTTTTGGGGTGGCAGGGTTGGGAACTCAATCCTGTCCCACAGGGATTTTGGAAGTTTCCTCAAGGTTTAAGGGGAGTGAGGGGACTGGGGCTCAGCCAAACAATGTTCTTGAAATGATGATGTGGCTGCTTAAATTCGGCTGTTCCCTTACCTCCCAGACCTGGCCGAGATGGGTTTACCCCTCAGGAGAGGGGTATGGGGTTTGTTGGAAAATGACGGAGGGAGCTGGGGACTGGAGGGTGAAGGTTGACTGGTACGGTTCTATCGGACCATCTTCAGGGACATTCTCCATTTCCCATGTTCTGGTCCTGGAAGAGTTCACCACTGTGAAAGAGGTAAATACCCTCAGAGAGCTACTGGAGAGAGAAGGAGTGGACTGACAAATCCAAGGACGAAAATATAAATCTCTATATAGAGATGATGCTATATAGACATTTGCTCCTCGTGTAAGAACATTAGAATCAGGAGATGACCATTCAGCCCCTCGAGCCTGCTCTGCCATTCAATTAAATCAGGCCTCATTTCAGTATAGAACATTAGAACCATACAACAACAAATGCTTGCATTGACATTGTGCCTTTAGTGTAGCAAGACATCCCAAGCCACTTCACAAGCGTGATTATCAAACAAAATTGGACATCGGGTCACATACAGAGCTATGAGCGATGATGACCTTGGCCAGAGAGTATCGTCAGGGAGGAGAGAGAGGTAGAGAGGGGGAGAGGTGTAGGGAGGGAATTCCAGAGCTTGGGGCCTAGGGAAGCTGGGAACATGGCCATCAATGGTACAGCGATTAAAATCAGGGATGTGCCAGGATCACTGCAGCAGAGGAGCCCATTCGACCCATCGTACCTGAGCCAGCTCTTTGAAGGAGCTCTCCAATTAGTCCCAAGCCCCACCCAAGCCCCAGCCTGCTTTTCCCTCCCCGTGGCCCCCCAACACATTTTTCCTGTTTAATTGTTTATCCCATTTGACCTTTGAGGGTTCCTCACGAATCTGACCCCTCGCCCCTTTCAGGCAGTGCATTCCAGATCACAACAACTCGCTGTGTGGCAAAAAATCATTCCCCTCAACGCCTCACCTCAGACCTACGTCCAAACATGGCCTGTGCTGTCTAAAATCCTTGATCACATGCAAGGAAAGAGAGAAAGAGAGAGAAAGAGAAAATGAGCGACGGAGAAAACGGAGAACAGTCTGAAGGGTGTAGAAGTCTCTGAAACCAAGTAAAAAATCTTCCTCAGAGCAGGTAGCCGGAACGTGACAACAACCACTTATATTTATATAGCACCTTTAACATCATGCAGCATCTCAAGGTGCTTCACAGGAGCATTAGAAGACAAAGGGCAGAATTTTCCAGTCCCGCCAAAGGCAATGGAATTGTGAAGGGCTCGCCTCATTTTCCTTTCCCACCCCTGTAACGATGGGGTGTAAGGCTGCGCTCAAAGTACCACACCGAGCCCTGTAAGATTCGTCAGATGACCAGAAGGTTGGTCCAAGAGCTAAGCTTTACAGAGTTACAGCCTTAAAGGAGGAAAACGAGGCAGAGAGGAGGAAAGTTGTAAAGAGAGAATTCCAGTGCTTGGGGCCTAGGCAACTACAATGGTGGAGCGATTAAAATCGGAGATGCTGAAGAAGCCAGAGTTAGAGGAGCACAGATACCTCGGAGGGTTGCAGGACTGGAGGCGACAACAGAGCTGGAAGAGGGAGGAGTGGGGGTGGGCAGAGGGGTGGGGGGGGGGGGGGACAAAGCCCTGAAGGGATTTGAAAACAAGGATGAGAATTTCAAAATCAAGACGTTGGTTGACTGGGAACCCGTGCAGGTTGGCAAGGACAGGAGTGGTAGGTAAACATGACTTGCTGTGAATTAAGACATGAGCAGCAGAGTTTAGGATGAGCTCAAGTTTACAGAGGGGCAGGATGCAGGAGACCAGCCAGGAGTGCGTTGGAATCTAGTTAATGAGGCTACGAATAAGCAGCAACAGGAGCAGCAACACAGGGAAACTATTTAAAGGGATACCTCCTTCACAAGAAAGGCTTCAGCAAGCTGGACTCGTTTCTAGGAAGGAGGTAGCTTTAGTCACATAGCCTGTGATGTGCGTTCATTGATCTGCCACCAAACATTACAATAGGGGTGAAGGGAGGGGGAACCAATCATTGATCGAGTTCATTCCCCAGGGAGAACTATAATTTACTTCTTGCAGTGAGTTAAATACTAGCCTTCCTTCCATATCATTGTGGAAGCTGAATTCTAATTACAGGTAATGTTGAAACATAACAACAGCTACACGCTGACTGGGTTCACGTGGGCTGTACAGATAGGTGGTTGAGATAACCCAGCAAAATGCAGCTCAGTGCTTCGAGAAACCAACTCCATTGAATGAAAAGTTACAGCCGGTCCACTCCACAGATGTCCTCTCGATGCCCTTACTTAGTAAAAATCAGTCGGTCTCACCCTTTAAAGCTCCGGTTAAACCCCAGTAAAACTTTCCGGAGGGACAGACTTGCAGATTCCCAGTCCCCTTTGTGTGAAGAGTTGTTTCCAGACTTGTACCCCCGATGCGAACGGCCTGGCCCTAATTTTACCTTATGTTCTGTATGCCCTTCAACTGGGCCAATCGTTTCTCTCTATCAAACCTATGTAAAAGTTTCATTAGTTTAAGCACCTCTCCTCCCTCTCCGGCAGTCAGAGGAAATAAGACAAATCTATGTGACCTGTCCTCATAATTTTAACTCTTTAAGCCCCATCATATTCTGGTGAATCTGCTGTGCAGTCCCCTTTCCAAGTCCAGGGTATCACCCCTGAGGTGCACTGCCCAGAAATGAGTGCAGTGTGAGGGAGACCAAACCCCAACTCTACATAACTGTAACTGAGCACATTCCAGCCCCCTTGATATAACAGGCCAACACCCCCATTAACCTACTGGGGGAAATGGTGGCTGGTGTTGTGGTAATGTCATTGAGCTAGTAATCCACCAGCCCCAGCTAATGTGGTGGGGACACAGGTTCAAATCTCACCAAACCAACAGGTTTAATTTTTTAAAAATCAGTAATATGAAGCTAGTCTCAGTAATGATGAAGGTAAAGCCATCGTCAATTATTGTAAAAACCCATCTAATTAACTAATGCCCCTTGAGGGAAAGGAAACCTGCCATCCTTACCCGGTCTGGCCTACATGTGACTCCAGACCCACAGCAATGTGACTGACTCTGAGCTGCAGGTATTACAGCAACACCCACCTCCCACCAAAAAGTAAACTCATCACTTTTTTTACCTGTCCATGGGCTCTGTGCGTACAGGCGCTGTAAACTTCCCCCTCCAAAACTCCTCGCCTCTTCTATATATTCCAATTTTCCCTCCTTCAATGCAGTGGATGATTTCACACTTTTCCACATCGCACTCAGCTTTGCCTCAGTTTTACCCACTCACTTAATCCTTCAATGCCCTTTCATAACTCCCACCTACACTCTTTGCTGGGCCTCCTAAATTAGTGCCACCTAATAGCTTTGATAGAAAATTTTTGATTCCTTCACCCAACTCGTGGATACCTTGTTGGTATGAGGATACAAATCTGTAGGGCACTGTTTCTCTGCCCTAAAGATACTTTGTGAAGGAGAATTGCTGGCGTTGTAGCAACTAAAGGGTTGAACTTACTGTGCGAGTATGGGCAGGTCTGTGTGTGTGCACGTACGTGTATGTGTGTGTGTGTGTTTGTGTATGTGTGCGCATGCGCGTGTGTGTGTGTGTGTGTGTGTGTGTGTGTGTGTGCATGTGCGTATGGGTGTGCATGGTGTGTGAAGGTGTGTGTGTGTGTATGTGGGCATGTGTGCATGTGTGCACGTGTGTGTGTATGTGGCCATGTGTGTGGGGTCATGTGTTAGTGTGCATGTGACGTGAATGTGGGTGTGTGCATGTTGGTGGGTATGGTGGGCGTGTGTTTATGGGTGTGTGTGCGTGTGGGAGTGTGTGTGTGTCTGTGTGTGTGGGCATGGGTGTGGGTGCACTTGTACAGGCCTGCATGTGTGTGTGTGTGTGTCTGTGTGTGTGTGTAACTTTACATCAGGTTGGGCAGTGATGCCCCATACGGTCGTCTAGTTCAAGAACTCCCACTCTCTCAGCCCACATCTGGGTGTCTAGGCGCGTGAGCTGAGAGACAGCAGCCTGGCTCTCGATTGCAGCAGGATGGGTGGGAGTGAGGGGGAGTTGGTGCGTGGGCATTGGAGCTGTGGGGGTGGTGGGGGGGGGACGGAGGTGTGGGGACGTAGTTGCAGAGCTTAAATAGCTGGTTTTCTTCCTGACTTGCAGTGACAGGTTAATGGTTCTATCTCCAGTCTCTCAGCCAGAACCAAGGAGCGGGCTTCCCAACTCTCCGGGATTGTCCTGGAGTCTCCAGCGACTGAACTTTGGTATGAGTGATACCCACAAAGAAAACCATGGGGGGCCATTTAAAAAAAATAAAACCTGTGCTCCTGGTAGCTTATTGTAAAATTACTGCAGATGGGAAAGTGAAAATGCTGCTTTACTGAGGGTCTGGAATTATCCAATTGGCAAACCAAGAGTCTGTCCGCTCTTTGATTGGCTGAGAGAAATTGGGCGAACATGTTAGTTGACAAATGGCAGAATTGAAGGGAGGGGAAGATGGAAGTGAGGGCCACGTGATAAGAGGCCCAGGGACGCACCCAGTCAGCGATGGCGGCCTCTGTCTTCTGTGACACAATGGGCTGCGCTGTCACCTCAGAGTCAGAAAGTCGTGGGTTCGAGCCCCACACCAGACATCTGAGCACAAAATCCAGGCTGCCCCTCCCTGTGTAGCACTGAGGGAGCGTTGCAGTGTCAGAAGCGCTATCCTCCGGCTGAGACATTAACCGGAGGCCCCCTTGCCCTCGCAAGTGAGCGTTAAAGATCCCAGGGCATGATTTTGAAGAAGGGGGCAGGGATTTACCCCCAATGCCCTGGCCAATATCCCTCGATCGACATCATTAAACTAACGGGAGACCTGGCCACTCTCGCATTGCTGTTTGTGGGAGCTTGCTATGCACAAATTGGCGTTTTCAAGAAGAGCACGCTTCCAGGAAAGCACTTCATCGAGACATGCGGAGGCTGTGAAAGGCGCTACGTGAATGCAAGCCTTTATTGTCACATTGCTGTTCCTGGGAGCTTGCTGTGTGCAGTTTGTCAGCCGCTTCTCCCTATGTTAAAGCAAAGGCAGCACCCCATTGGCTGTGACATATTTCGGGAGTGTCCCGAGGTGGTAAGCAGCATCGTAAATGCTTCCCTCCTGACTTTGCAGTCTCCTTCTGCAGCCTGTTAACTCTGGACAGCCAAGGTGTAGCAGGACTGATAACCGTAATGAAATAACTCATCTCCACGCATAAAAACACAGGTGGGGTGGGGAGAGTCGTTCGGGGGAGGGCGGAAAGCACATTGGATCAAGGCGATTTAAATTTAATATTCGAATTTACAGAAAAGCGCAGTCTGAGAAGGGAGCAGCTTTTAATGGACTGTCAGTGCGGTTAAATCTTTTATCAGTCACTGCCGTTGGCAGCCTCACCTCCATCAGAAGGTTCCCATCAATAACTTCACCTCCACCGTATCCCGGTTAAACACCACTTCCTGCAGATGTCACCATTCAGATGTAGCAGCCACCCTTTATTTACATCCAGACTCACCATTCTCCACCCTCCATTTCTCTTCACTGCCTTCTCGAGGGCACAGGCCTTCAATGAGGCTGGTGTTCAGAAGCAGAGAATCACACAGCGCACAGGGAGGCTACTCGGCCCATCACACTCGAGCCAGCCCTTTGAAAGAACAGCCCCATTAGCCTGACTCTCTCTTGCTGCACAGGCCTGCAGATGTTTCTGTTTCGATAAAGTAGCCGAAGTTCCCGGTGTAATTGGGGATCGGGGGTGGTGGGGGTTGGGGTAGCGGGTGGGGGTTGGAGAGACAGGTCATACACACACACACACACACACACACACACACACAGGGCAGGATCTTCCAGTCAGCGAGTGAGGGCCCATTTACCAGCATACAAAATGATGCGGGATGATGTTAGGTAAAACTCCCCACATCACCTCACGTCGTTTCCACTTTCAGGTTGGCTCAGCTGAGTTGGATGAATACCCGCTGACCTGTCAAGGGCCTCTTCAGGCCATGAGAAAACCAATTCAGCTCATTGTTGGACCTGCCCGTCCAACCTTAAGGGAGCCCAGGCAGCCACCTGAAAAAACATGAAACCTCATCCAAGGGCGGGATGAGGTTTCATGAGGGTATTTAAATTTTAATGAAAGGTTTAAATAAGAGTTATGGACGTGCGACAGTGTCACGTGAGGGAACATGGTTGGGGAAATGTTGGAACTCCTTTTTTGAAAGTTGAAAATCTGAGCCGACCCCCTCCACCCCCCCCCCCCCACCCCCCCTCCCCACCATCCCCCACCCCGCCCCCACCACCCCCTCCACCCCCACCCCAAGGCAGCACTTTGCCTCAGGGAGGTCTGTGTGTTATTTCACCCGCATGGGCAAAAGAGGCACCCCCGGCTGAGGGAATTCCACCATCCCCCACACAGGGAGTGCACAGCGCTTCCTGGTGGACGTCACATAAAATGGCAGCGTGCCCCCTCCACCCCACCCCCCCACAATTGGGAGCACCAATCAGGAACCCTCCCGCACATTCTTCCCCCCCACTCCCCCCGCCCCCCACAACCCCACTTTCCGCAACAGGAGGGAAATTTGCCCCTAGACACATACACACACACATGCACAGGAATGCTGCTCTGTCAGAGGGTCAGTGCTGAGGGAGTGCTGCTCTGTCAGAGGGTCAGTGCTGAGGGAGTGCTGCTCTGTCAGAGGGTCAGTGCTGAGGGAGTGCTGCACTGTCAGAGGGTCAGTACTGAGGGAGTGCTGCACTGTCAGAGGGTCAGTACTGAGGGAGTGCTGCACTGTCAGAGGGTCAGTCCTGAGGGAGTGCTGCTCTGTCAGAGGGTCAGTGCTGAAGGAGTGCTGCTCTGTCAGAGGGTCAGTGCTGAGGGAGTGCTGCACTGTCAGAGGGTCAGTACTGAGGGAGTGCTGCAATGTCAGAGGGTCAGTACTGAGGGAGTGCTACACTGTCAGAGGGTCAGTGCTGAGGGAGTGCTGCTCTGTCAGAGGGTCAGTGCTGAGGGAGTGCTGCTCTGTCAGAGGGTCAGTACTGAGGGAGTGCTGCACTGTCAGAGGGTCAGTGCTGAGGGAGTGCTGCACTGTCAGAGGGTCAGTCCTGAGGGAGTGCTGCTCTGTCAGAGGGTCAGTACTGAGGGAGTGATGCACTGTCAGAGGGTCAGTATTGAGGGAGTGCTGCACTGTCAGAGGGTCAGTACTGAGGGAGTGCTGCACTGTCAGAGGGTCAGTACTGAGGGAGTGCTGCTCTGTCAGAGGGTCAGTACTGAGGGAGTGCTGCACTATCAGAGGGTCAGTGCTGAGGGAGTGCTGCTCTGTCAGAGGGTCAGTACTGAGGGAGTGCTGCACTGTCAGAGGGTCAGTGCTGAGGGAGTGCTGCACTGTCAGAGGGTCAGTCCTGAGGGAGTGCTGCTCTGTCAGAGGGTCAGTACTGAGGGAGTGCTGCACTGTCAGAGGGTCAGTACTGAGGCAGTGCTGCACTGTCAGAGGGTCAGTGTTGAGGCAGCGCTGCACTGTCAGAGGGTCAGTACTGAGGGAGTGCTGCTCTGTCAGAGGGTCAGTACTGAGGGAGTGCTGCACCGTCAGAGGGTCAGTAGTGAGGGAGTGCTGCACTGTCAGAGGGTCAGTACTGAGGCAGTGCTGCACTGTCAGAGGGTCAGTGCTGAGGGAGTGCTGCACTGTCAGAGGGTCAGTGCTGTGGGAGTGCTGCACTGTCAGAGGGTCAGTGCTGAGGGAGTGCTGCACTGTCAGAGGGTCAGTGCTGTGGGAGTGCTGCACTGTCAGAGGGTCAGTGCTGTGGGAGTGCTGCACTGTCAGAGGGTCAGTGCTGTGGGAGTGCTGCACTGTCAGAGAGGTAATACTCTTTGACAAAGCTTTTGGTCATCGGACCATTGGGCCTCAATGTCATTTTTTTAAATCCATTCACTGGGCCAGCATTCATTGCCCATCCCTAACTGCCCTTGTTCAGTGGCACATTCCTGTGGGTTTGAAGTCACATATAGACCCGACCAGGTAAGGACAGCAGATTTCCTTCCCTAAAGGGCATTAGTGAACCAGATGGGTTTTAGCAACAATCATTTCATGGTCACCATCAGACTTTTAATTTCAGATTTTTTTTATTGAATTCAAATTGCACCATCTGCTGCAATGGGATTCGAATCCCCATCCCCAGAGCATTACCCTAGGTCTCTGGGTTACTAGTCTAGCAACAATACCGCCAAGCTGTTGCCTCCCTGTTTTGCTGCATAATGTTGCTGTGAAGTGTCTTGGGATGATGTATTGCATTAAAGGTGCTATATAAATGAAAGTTCTCATTATCCATGTATGAACACAGCATGATGACCATGGAGTCTTCCTGTCTTTCAGCACCTGGTGTCCAGTGCGGAATCTGTCCTCGGATTAGACTGTCCAGACAATGGTGGCAGGCTCAGACGGAAGATGCACCTGTAAGTATCTTCAGATCCACATCGAGGTCTATGTTACTGTGCAGCCTGTGGCTGTCAGTTTGGGAATTTGGACATCTAGTTGAGTTTGGAAGATTGCGGACATCTAAGTGTGCATGAGTGTTTGTGAGTGTGATTGTGTATGAATGTATGAGTGTGTGTGAGTGTGAGTTTGTGTGTGTGTTTATGTGTGTATTTGTGTGTGTGTGTGTGTGAGTATGTGTGTGTGTATGTATGTATGAGTGTGTGTGAGCATGTGAATGTATAAATCTGTGTGTGTGTGTCTGACTGTGTGTGTGTGAGTATGTGAATGTGTGTGTGTCTGAGTGTGTGTGTCAGTGTGTGTATGTGCGTGTGCATGTGTATATGTGTGTGTGTAAGTATGTGAATGTGTGTGTGTGTGTGTGTGTGTGTGTGTGTGTGTGTGTGCAAGTGTGTGTGTGTGTGTGTGTGTCCCTGTGTGTGTCCCTGTGTGTGTGTGTGTGTGTGTGTGTGTGTGTATGCAAGTGTGTGTGTGTGTGTCCCTGTGTGTGTGTGTCCCTGTGTGTGTGTGTGCGTGTGTGCCTGTGTTTGTCAGCATTTATGTGTGTCTGTGTCTGTGCGTGTGTATGTGTCTGTGTCCATCTGTGTGAGTTTCTGTGAGTGTGTCTGTTTGTGTGTGCCTGTGTGTGTTTATGTGTGTGTATGTGAATGTGTGTGTGTGTGTGTGCAAGTGTGTGTGTGTGTGCATGCATGTCTGTGTGTGCATTTGTGTGTGTGTGGGGGTTTGTGTGTTTATATGCATGTGTGTGTGCATGTGTGTCTGTGTGTGTTTGTTTGTGTATATATGTGTGTGAGTATGTGTGTCTGTATCTATGTGCATGTCTGTGTCTGAGTATGTGTCTGTATGTATGTGTGTGTGTGAGCATGTGAATGTGAGTGTGTGCGTGAGTATGTGAATGTGTGTGTGAGTATGTGAATGTATGTGTGTCTGAGTGTGTGTATCATTGCGTGTATGTGCATGTGCTTGTGTATGTGTGTGTGTAGTGTGTGTGTGTGCCTGTGTGTATGTATGTGCATATGTGTGTGCCAGCATTTGTGTGTGTCTGTGCGCACGTGTGTGTTTCTGTGTGTGCGTCAGTCTGTGTGCATGTGTATGTATCTGTGTGTGTGTGTCTGTATGTGTATCTGTGTGTGTGTGTGCATGTGTGTGTGTATATGTGTGCCTGTGTGTGTGTTTATGTGTGTGTATGTGAATGTGTGTGTGCCTGTGTGTGGGCGTGTGTGTATGTGTGTGTGTGCGCGTGTGTGTGTGTGCGCGTAAGCCTGTGTGGATTGGCATTTGTCTGTGTCTGTGTGTGTGTGTGTGTTTATGTGTGTGTCTGTTTGTGTGCATGTGTGTGAGTCTGTGTATGTGCCTGTTTGCGTGTAGTGTATGTGTCTGTGTGTGTGTGTTTATGTGTATATGTGTGCGTGTGTCTGCGCGTGCGTGTGTGTGTCTGCGCGTGCATGTATCGAATTGAGAGGAATAACGAGTGGGGCCTTGTTTCAAAATGCCTCGTCTGAAAGCCATCACCTCTGACAGTGCAGCTGTCCCTCAGGACTGCAGTGCAGTTTCAGCCTGGATTTTTGCACTCAGTTTGGGCAGATAAATAGTAAAAGGATGGTGGAAGGAGGAGTGGTGCCATTTAGCAATCTGAAATTGGATTGATACAATGAGGTACTAAATAAATACTTTGCCCCTGTCTTTACCAAGGAAGGAGGTGCTGCCCAGCACATGGTGACAGAGGAGGTAGCTGAGACAGGCCGGTAAGCCTGACCTCGGCAAGTGTATCTGTGTGAGAGTGTGTGTGAGTTTCTGTGAATGTGTGTGTGTGTGTGTGTGTGTGTGTGCGTATGTGTGTGCCTGTGTGTTTGTCAGCATTTATGTGTATCTGTGTCTGTGCGTGTGTGTGTATCTGTGTACATCTGTGTGAGTTTCTGTGAATGTGTGTGTGTGTGTGTGTGTGTGTGTGCGCATGTCTGTGTGTGCCTTTGTGTGTGTGCGTGTGTGTGGGGGGAGTTTGTGTGTGTTTATGTATGTGTCTGTTTGTGTATGTGTGTGTTTGTGTATGTGTGTCTGAGTGTGTGTCAGTGCGTGTAAGTGTGTGTGTATGTGTGTGAGTGTATGTCTGTGTGTGTGCGAGTGTGTATGTGTGCCTGTGTGTGTGTATGTGTGTGTGTGTGTGTGTGTGTGTGTGTGTCTGTATGCATGTCTGTGTGTTTATGTGAGTGTGTGTGTGTGTGCGTGTGTGTGTGTTTATGTGTGTGTATGTCAGTGTGTGTGTGTGGAAGTGTGTGTGCATATCTGTGTCTGTGCGTCTGCGTGTGTTTATGTATGTGTGTGTTTGTGTGTGTGTGTGTGTGTGTGTGTGTCTGTGTGTGTGTGTGTGTTTATATGTATGTGTGTGTGTGTGTCTGTTTCTGTGTGTATTTGTTTGAGTATATATGTGTGTGTGTGAGTATGTATGTCTGTATGTATGCGTGTGTCTGTGTGTGTGAGTATGTTTGTCTGTATGTATGTGTGTGTTTGTGTGTGTGTGTGTGTGAGCATGTGAATGTGTGAGTGTGTGTGTATGTGAATGTATGAGTGTGTGTGTGAGTATGTGAATGTGTGTGTGTCTGAGTGTGAGTGTTTGTGTGAGTATGTGAATGTGTGTGTGAGTATGTGCATGTATGTGAGTCTGAGTATGTGCGTCAGTGCATGTATGTGCATGTGCGTGTGTATGTGTGCGAGTGTGTGTGTGCCTGTGTGTGTGTATGTGCGTGTGTGCCAGCATTTGTGTGTGTCTATGTCTGTGCATGTGTCTCTGTGTGCATGTGTGTGTGTGTGTGTGTGTGTGTGTGTGTGTGTGCATGAGTGTGTGCATATGTGTGCCTGTGTGTGTTTATGCATGTGTATGTGAATGTGTGTGTGTGCCTATGTGTGTATGTGCGTGTGTGTCTGTGTGTTTGTGTGTGTCTGTGTGTGTGTGTGTTTCTGTGTGTGTCTGTCTGTGTGCATGAGTGTGATACTTTGCATCTGTCATTACCAAAGAAGGAGGTGCTGCCCAGCAGGTGGTGACAGAGGAGGTAGCTGAGACAGGCCGGCAAGCCTAACCTCGGCAAGTGGGCAAGTTACTGGAAACATTCCTGAGGTAGCCTCGATCATCAAACAGAAAGGCCGGATCGATCAATGGTTTTGTTAGGGAAATGTGGAGTCGGACTAGCAAGATTGAATGTTTTGAGAACTATCCAGAAGGGCTGATCTGCGTAGCTCATTTAATAAACCTCATAGATTTTAGCAAAGCTTCTGACAAGGTTCCACAGGGGCAGATTGATCACTCAATGAAACATTCATGGGATCCAAGGGAAAGTGCTAAGTCAAATAAAAAATTGGCTCAGTGGCAGGAAGTACCGTGTTATGTTTGATAAGTGTTTTTGTGGCTGGGCGTCTGCTTCACGTGGAGTTCCACAGGGCTCAGTACCTGATCCCTTACTGTTCATGGCGTATGCCAATGATTTGGACTGAAGTGTAGGGAGCGGGATTAGGAAGTTTGTCAATGGTATGAAAATTGGCCGTGTGGTTGATAGTGAGGAAGAAAGCTGGACACTGCAGGAAGATCTCAATGGACAGGTCAAGTGGACAGAAAAGTGGCAAATGGGATGCAGTCCAGAAAACTGTAAGGTAATGCACTTAGGGAAATTCCAAGGAATGCCATCCTAGTTGGTGTTTAAACTCTCCTCATATTTTAACCTTTGAAGTCTAAGCGTCAATCTGCTTAATCCACGCTGTCAATGGCTCATACATCCTACCTAAGGTGTGGTGCCCAGAACTGCTCACAGTAACTCCAGGGGCTGAATAATATGCGTCAGTGGGACACGCCCAAAAAAATGGCTAATAAAGCATCAATTGGGCTAATTAAGAGTGCTGGCCATGTTCTGGGCCGCAGACTGAGAGTGTCCTGCCCAGGGACGGTAGGGTGGGATATCCGGTGTTGGAGCTTGTCCACCATTACCCGGGTCAAGGTCACGGCCGGTAATTGGAAAGATTGGGTAGGCTGGGGTTGTTTTCCTTGAACAGCGAAGGTTGAGAGGCGACCTGATAGAGGTATATAAGATTATGAGGGGCATAGATACGAAGGCACTTTCTCCATTATTGGAGGGGTCAATAATCAGGAGGCATAGATTTAAGGTAAGAGGTAGAAGGATAAGAGTGGAGTTGAGGAGAAACTTTTTCACGCAGAGGCTGGTGGGAGCCTGGAACTCACTGCCTGAAAGGGTGGTTGAGTCAGAAACTCTCGTAACATTTAAGAAGTATTTAGAGAGTCACTTGCATTGCCCTAGCCTCCAGGGCTATGGGCCAAGCGCTGGAAAATGGGATTAGTGTAATCAGATCTTTGTTGACTGGCACAGACATGATGGGCCGAATGGCTTCCTTCTGTGCTGTAAACATCTATGAGTCGAATTTAAAGGGCCACTCTGGCCTCTTTAGCGGTGCAACGCAAAAATGGTTCTCTCCGCAGGAGGACTCAGGTTCCCAAATCAGGAATACAAGTCCGTACACATCTCACTTCTTCCATAAAGCACTTCCCGTGACTAAAGAACACCGAACAGCCAGGATTTAACTCTGCCCTCGGGTCACCCACCGTTACAGCCTGCCTGAGAAAACGGGAAACAGGGCTGGCGTAAACCCCACTCTGAAAGGGATTTATTCCATTCTGCATGTAATATGGCATTGATTGCCTTTTTAACAAGCACAGCTCACCTATTGCTTTCAATTTGCATAGTGGAGCAAGCTCCTGGCTTCATGACACACCCGCTAACTGTATTATCCCAGACCGGCATGACGACACCAGGAACGTGTCCGATTATACGTTGGCATGCGTGCATTACGCTCCCATTATTGGAACGTATTATTCAGGCCCAGGTGTGATGTAAGCTGGGCTTTGTACAGCTGAAACAAAAACAGAATTACCTGGAAAAACTCAGCAGGTCTGGCAGCATCGGCGGAGAAGAAAAGAGTTGACGTTTCGAGTCCTCATGACCCTTCGACAGAACTTGATTTTGAGTTGTACAGCTGAAGACTGACTTCCACTGCCTTGTATTCTAGTCCTCTAGGTGTAAAGGCCAGCTTTCCATGGGCCTTTTGAGTTATTTTCTGTGATTGTCCATCACATTTTAAAGATGTCAATGGCTGGAAGTTTGAGGTCAGCAATCTTCCCACCAGCTCTCACCCCCTCACCTTCCTCCTTCCCTTTTCCCCCACAGGATGTGAAATTTAGCTGTTCGACCGGGTGAAGCACCTATTCTGCAGCCTCTGCCAAATGAAACCCTGTGTTAAGGAATACTCTCGCCCATGTATGGCCATCAGTCAGGCAGGTGGGGTAGTGGTAATGTCACTGAGGTAGTAATCCAGATGTCCAGGCTAATGCTATCGGGAGATGGGTTCAAATCCCACCCTGTGGGATAACTGGAATTTAAATTCAGTTAATAAATCTGGAATTGAAAGCTGGTCTCAGTGATGGTGACCATGAAACTATCATTGATTGTTGTAAAAACCCATCTGGTTCACTAATGCCCTTTAGGGAAGGAAATCTGCTGTCCTTACCTGGTCTGGCCTACATGTGACCCCAGACCCACAGCAATGTGGTTGGCTCTTAGCTGCCCTGGATGATTAGGGATGGGCAGCAAATGCTGGCTCTGCCAGTAGCACTCACTATCCATTGAAAGAATATGGTGAGAGTGTGTTGTAGGTGGGCAGCTCAAAAGAAAACTGGCCCTGTACCTAGAGATTACCGTGGATGTGATTCACTCTTCCAGGGCTGGCTAAACCTGTTAGTGAGCTACAAACAGGCCCAAGGGGTAATTTGACATTTAATCATTGTCAGGGGCTGCAGAGACCAGTAAGCCTATTGTTAGAGAAACATTAGAGAGGCACCTGTATAAAAGTGAGAGATTGGAATCAGTCTCCACTGAACCCTGGAGGAGTTATTCGACTGGGTTTCCATTAGTTCACGTACCCCGGTGTCAGAAAACTCTGAGAGTTGCTTGGTGAGACCAGAAGTAGCAGCAGATACATCAGATAATTCTGCCAGGCTTGCCAAAATAGAAACACCAGAAAGTTACATTCATGTAGAGTCTGTAATATCATTAAACAACCTCAAGGCTCTTCACAAGAGCATTATCAAACCAAACGACACCAAACCGCAAAAGGAAACATGAGGATAAGTGGCTGACGGCTTAGTCAAAGACGCAGATTTTAAGGAGCCTCTTAAGGTTGGATAGAGAGTCAGAGGGGGATTCCAAAGCTTTGGACCGTGGTAGCTGAAAGCGTGGCCCCCAATGGTGGGAATGGGTTTCAGGGAGGCCAGGATCGGAGAGCAACTAGATTGGCTTCCACAATGTTTTCAAGGCGAACAGGTGTGTGGATGGTGTAAGGTCGGAAATCTGGCTGAATTCTCCCCTGTCCTGTCCTGACGCTCCCTCCACAGCGTCCCGCCAGTCGGGCTGTAAATTGTGCCAGATTTCTTCAACAGGGTCACATGGGGTAGCCTGGCTCTGAGCTGGGTGACAGGCTGTGAGTTAAGACTCGAAGCACCAAAAATCTCATTCACTCTGAAGTCAGGTCAATCCATTCCACCACCACCCCAACCCACCCCCACCAACCTCCCAAGCCCCCACACACCCCAACAACACCCCCCCCCCCCCCCACCCCACCCCATCCCACGCAGGGGTATTCAAATCAGTTAATCCTGTGTTTTCCTTTAATCCAAACAGGGGAAACCGCTTGGACTTTCTCCGCAGGTGGAACGATTCATCTGGAAGGAATGACTTGAATTCCCTGAGGTGAGATCTCATCAGTCACTCAGAGCTCTGTTCAGTTCATTTCCTCCCCTCCTGTCCCCTCCCCTCAACTCCCCTCCCCTCCCCTCCTCTTCCCTCCCATTCCCTCTCTACTCCTCTCCTTTCCCCTATCTCTCTTCTTCTGCAGCCCTCTCTATATCTCCTTTCTCATCTCTTAGCTTCCCTTCTCTTCTCCGACCTGTGGGTCTGGCTGGGACAGTGGGTCAGACACTGTCCTTTCCCCCTCTGGGACTGGGTGGGTCAGTAGGTCAGACACTGTCCTTTCTCCCTCTGGGACTGGGTGGGACAGTGGGTCAGACACTGTCCTTTCCCCCTCTGGGTCTGGCTGGGACAGTGGGTCAGACACTGTCCTTTCTCCCTCTGGGACTGGGTGGGACAGTGGGTCAGACACTGTCCTTTCCCCCTCTGGGACTGGGTGGGACAGTGGGTCAGACACTGTCCTTTCCCCCTCTGGGACTGGGTGGGGCAGTGGGTCAGACACTGTCCTTTCCCCCTCTGGGACTGGGTGGGACAGTGGGTCAGACACTGTCCTTTCCCCCTCTGGGACTGGGTGGGTGAGTGGGTCAGACACTGTCCTTTCCCCTCTGGGACTGGATGGGACAGTGGGTCAGACACTGTCCTTTCCCCCTCTGGGACTGGGTGGGACAGTGGGTCAGACACTGTCCTTTCTCCCTCTGGGACTGGGTGGGTGAGTGGGTCAGACACTGTCCTTTCCCCTCTGGGACTGGATGGGACAGTGGGTCAGATACTGTCCTTTCCCCCTCTGGGACTGGGTGGGACAGTGGGTCAGATGCTGCCCTTTCCCCCTCTGGGACTGGGTGGGTCAGTGGGTCAGACACTGTCCTTTCCCCCTCTGGGACTGGGTAAGACAGTGGGTCAGGCACTGTCCTTTCCCCCTCTGAGACTGGGTGTGTTCAGTACCCTTCCTCTGGCCCCCAGTTTCTGATGAATTTTCTCTGCTTTGTGTTATGTGCAGGCCTACAGTAGAGGAAGCCGTACAGTGGGGAGAGTCACTGGACAAGTTACTGGCACATCGATGTAAGTACATTGACATGTGAGAGTACATCAGTTTATGTACATACCAGTGGACGCATACCTGTGGGGAGCTGCTGGCATAGTGCTATTGTCACTGGACTGATAATCTAGGAGGCCATGGTCATTCTCTGGGGACCCAGGTTCAAATCCCACCCTTGGTAAATGATGGAATTTGAATCCAATAAAAACCTGGAATTAAAATTACCATTAAAAAACCCATCTTGTTCTCTAATGCCCTATAGGGAGGGAAATCTGCCGGTCTGGCCTACATGCAACTCAGACTCTTAAATAAGCTCCTAATCCTGGGTTCCCTGGCAAGAGCAATTTGGGATGGCCAACTAACGCTGGCCTGGTCACATCCCATGAATGATTCCATTAAAAAACATGTGAAATGTGACAGTGTAGGAGATGTAGTTTATATATGTGTTTAAGATGGATTGGGAGAGATAGGTGGATGGATAGATATTGATTGAAGGACAGAGATATAGAAGGATGTTAGATGAAAAGATCGATCAAGAGATGGATCGAATGAAGATGATAGACGGATGTAGAGATTAATTGGCATATAGATATCTAGCCTCTTTGAATCACTCCCATTTGTGGTTTCTATCTGTAGTATCACCTTGTACAATTTGAGTTGCCTGGAAAGCATCACTTTGCTACTAATTATTATTCATGTGTACAAATGTGTTGCCAACACCGTCTGTTGTGTGAGACGTGGAGTGGGAAAGAAATAATGTAATCCTGTGGTACCGGCTAGTGTCAGCAGAGGGTGTTGCCGCACAGCTCTATTTATACAGGGCGGTGTCGCCCCCCTGAGGGCTGTAAGGCAGTACTGGCAGATTTATTAAAATAAACAAGGAGCAAACATGGGGCGAGAGAGAAATTTTCACTTCACTGCTGCACTCTTTACATCTAAAATTACGCAGAGGATTCATCTGCTGACTTACTCTTCACTAAGGGGGCCAGCTCTGATGAGACATATTCCTGGTGGTTTTGTCATGTGACATTAGATCACATGACACCTGGTCATGTGACATCTGATCATGTGACACCTTGCCTGCGGCTTGCAAATGTTACTGAGTTTAACCTTACAAAGGGTGGGCCTCCATAATGGACTACCTTTGGCTGAGTGGTTTTGTTCAAGGCACTCGGGAAACAAAGAGGGCGACCAGGCAACACGAGTTGGCACAGGTCAAACCCAAAGGAGTGGAGGAGATGCTTGCTGCAGGAGCTAGGAGATTCATCTCCCACTCCGGGGAGACTCAGGGACAATCTGGGAGGGAAGGTTGCCAATCCTACTATTGGCTTTCAGACATGACATTAAACTGAGGCGTACAAGCATGCGAATTAGGAGTAGAAGTAGGCCATTTGGCCCCTCAAGCTTACTACACCATTCAATAAGATCATGGCTGTTCAGCCCCACATTCCAGCCTAACCCGCCAAATAGCCTTTCAGCCCCTCGATTGTCAAGGATCTATCTGGCTCTGCCTTAAAAATAATCAAGACCCTGCTTCCACCACCTTTTGAGGAAGAGGGTTCCAAAGACTCACTATGCTCTGAGAGAAAAGAATTATCCTCATCTCTGTTTTAAACGGGCAACCCCTTATTTTTAAACAGTGACCCCTAGTTCTAGATTCTCCCACAAGAGGAAACATCATTTCCACATCCACCCTGTCAAGTGCCCTCAGGATCTTTTATGTTTCAATCAAATCGCCTCTTTCAGTTCTAAACTCCAACAGAGACAAGCCTAGTCTGTCCAATCTTGTCTCATAAGACAACCCACCCATTCCTGCAGTTAGTCTCGGCTTTTGGGGCCATGTCTTCACAGGAGCAGCCCCGGGCGGTAAGCATTGAGAAGCGTGTGCATGAAGTGATGAGGTAATGGTTTGACGGGTAAATTGGAGGCTGCCCACAGTGAGACAGCGCGCTCCCTGTGGCTGCGTAACTAATGAGGGGGGAAATGGGAGGTTACTGCACAAAAACCCGCCGTTGTGGTATTAGTCTAGTAAACCTGTCATGTCTGCCTGAAATAACATTACAAAATGCTGGATACACTCAGGCGTTTAGGAAGCAAAGGAGTAGAGAAAACAGAGTTAACCTTTCAGATCGATGACCTTTTGCCAGAATTACATCAGGAAAGGCCATCAATCTGAAACGTTAAGGCTTGTTTCCCTCTCTTCACAGATACTGCCCTGAATATCCCCAGTACTCCCTGTTTTAACTACTGATTTCCAGCATCAGCCGTGTTTGGATTTTGCCCCGCCTTCCTGTTCAGGTGGGGGTAAAAGAGGGAGGCTGATTTCTCACCAAGTCCTTCCCAACGTTTAACCCTCAACAGATATCGTCGGACAAGGTGAATTCATCCTCCACTTCACAACACCTTCCCTTGCGATCAGTTCATGGGAGTTGACATGTCCGCCACTGTCGGGGAATGCTGCAAGCATTCAGGGAAGCGTCTGAGGAGAGAGGAATAGAGTTAACGTTTCACTGTTACAATGCTGGAAGCATGGCCCATTTTTACAGAGCAAGCTCCCACAACAGCAGTGTGATAATGACCAGATAAGCTGTGTTAGTCTTGTTAGCTGGGGAATAACTGGGGGGGGATCAATATGGCGAGAAGGTCACAAATTGGTTTCAAGCCACCATGAAACCAGTTTGCGATTGTCTGCTCCACCCATCAATGGTGGGTTGCGTTTCCCCCTGGCACATGTCAGAAACCTAATTTCAATGCTTTAGCATCTCATTATAAGCCCTGCTCATTGTAATCTTCTCCCCACGCTGGATCATCAGGGCACATCGGCATGGTTGCACACTGAATTGTTTCTCAACTGTACATAAGCGACGTGCACCTGGTGAGTTGCGCTTCACTCGGGACTTCAAGGTTTATTTGCCTACCTTGCTTCAGGCAGCACTTACAGTCATCAGTGCCAGGCTTAACATGCAGCATCACATCACTTTTAAGGGGTCTCATGGGCAGGTCTTTACCTACCAGACCAGTCGTAAGGTGAGGGTGACTTTTCCACAACTGCAGGGATAGGGCTTGCATGGGGAAAGGGATGAAGTAGCAATCAGGCAAGGGCAGAGGCTGCAGGGCGAGGGTTGTACTGGGGAAGGAGGGTATCCCAGGGTGTGTAAGTAGCCTCAAGATGGTGAGCGCTGAGGAGGAAGTCTCCAGAAGAGATGAGGCTGGATGGAGATGTGAGGGGATGTGTGTGAGAGAGTGAGTGGTGGTGCCCCTTGAGTTGGCAGTGAGTGAGATGCTAGTGAATGTGTGATGGGCTTGTGAGTGTGTGAGTTTAGAAATATGAGCTGGTTGCCTTACCCTGGCAGCACGGATAAGATCATTCATCCGTTTTATGCACTGGTGGCCAACCTCTTGTGTGCAGCATTGGCACTGACCACCATTGCCAGCACCTCCCAAGCTGGCATGATGAGACAGGTAGGCATCCAGCGACCAGAGTGGGGTTAGAGGACATCGCGGTTGGTATCCACTATGCCCAGAAGCCATTCCACAGATGTGTCATTGATTTGTAGGGGGTTGGGTGAGGGTGCTGCACTGTTCTTGGCTTTTGGGGCCACGTCTTCACCGGAGCAGCCCTGGGCTGTAAGCATTGAGAAGTGTGTGCATGAAGTGGTGAGGTAACAGCGTGACAGGCAAATCGGAGGCTGCCCGCAGTGAGACAGCGCGCTCCCTGTGGCTGCGTAATTAATGAAGGGGGAATGGGACGTTACTGCACAAAAACCCACCATTGCGGCCAGCGGGTCGAACAACTTCTTTCCGGCCTGCTACCACACTTTGTGCAAATGTGGGATGATTCCGCCCATTATCCAGGCATGGCCTGTCCACAGGAAGCAGGATCCATTTAACTCCACTAATCACCACCTAATACTCCTCACAATCATGTGAAGTGACGATGCTACGTCTTCTGGTTCCCACAAGTTAGAAATAATCACATTTAGACCCAAAATGTTGGAGCTTCTTCGAGCGTATTTCTGTCTGCTCTCCTTGTGGCTGGTAAACTGGTACATTATTACTTGACACATGATTGCAGTGTGACTGTGAAAGTGGCACCTCGAGATGTACGCATGGATATAACAATTAGTTCCTCGCTCTGTACAAATAATATAACAATATAATAAAGGGAAAAGGAAAAGGTTTACCACCTTCTAGAGGAGGATATTGAGGGTTGACCTGATAGAGATCTTTGAAATGATGAAAGGGTTCGATAAGGTTGATGTAGCGGAGATATTTCCACTCACTGGGGAGATAAGATAAACATAATTTGGTCATTATTCAAATAGAGAATTTGAGGGAAACTTCTTTACCCAGAGCGGTGATGAGAATGTGGAGCTCGCTCCCACAGAGAGTTATTGAGGTGAATATTTTAGATACATTTAAGAGGAAGCAAGGTAAACATATGAGGGAGAAAGGAATCGAAGGAAATGTTGGTGAGATTGGATGAAGAGGAGGTCATGTGTAATATACCCACCAGACTGTTTCTCGGCTATACGTTCTGTTAAAAACTCTGGTAAATCCTCAGATACAATGTCCTGACTCCGTATTCATCATATATGTTCCAATGTTTGGGGATAGGAAGGGCAGAGCAGGTTTTAACCTTCACCCACTCAGGTGAAGAGCTGCCATTACTCATCATAGAACCCACCTATTTTTTATTCCCACTAATGTTTTTTTAAATTTTATCCTTTCATGGGCTGTGAGTGTCCCTGGCAAGGCCAGGATTTGTTGCCCATTCCAAATTGCCCTTGAACTGAACAGCTTGTTAGTCCATTTCAGAGCCAACCACATTGCTGTGGATCTGGAGTCACATGTAGACCAGACCTGCAGATTTCCTTCCCTAAAGGGACATTAGCAAGCCGGATGGATTTTTACAACAATCGATACAGGTTATCATGGCTGACATCACTGATGCTAGCTTTATATTTCCAGATTCATTAATTGAATTTAAGCTCCACCAGCTGCCTGTGGTGGGATTTGAACCCATGTCACCAGGCCATTAGCCTGCGCCTCTGGATTACTGGCCCACTGACATTACCACTACGCCACTGTATCAGCGAAGCTAAATGAACAGTGAGAGGGTTCCCCCATGAGTGCTTGATCTGCCTGAATGGAAGTTGAAGATGGGAACAATCTCTTCTTCACAGTTTGTCTAAACAGTGTACAGTCAAGTGTTCCACTTTACCTGCTTTGATTCCACCAACAGATGGCCTAATCGCCTTCAAGGGCTTCTTGCGCACAGAGTTCAGTGACGAGAACATTGAGTTCTGGCAGGCGTGTGAAGACTACAGGAAGACCAAGTCCAACTCCAAACTCACATCCAAGGCCAAGAAGATCTTCGAGGAGTTCATTGCTACCCATGCCCCGAGGGAGGTAAGGCCGGGGACAATCCCACTGGGATCCAACCCTATTGATTTTTCCCACCTATATTCTGAGACGCAATGACTACTGGACACCTGACTGCATATCGATAAATACATGGATAAGGATAGACTTGTCAAACTCTCCTTTCCCCAAATCAGTTCCATCATGTCAGTCCCAATCCTCCTGAACAGACACTTGCTTTTATGCAAGGCTCTCCAGAGGAACGTTATTAGAGCAAATTTGACATGAAAGCCCAAGGGGAGAAATTAGGACGTTGTCCAGAAGCTTGATCAAAGAGGTAAGTGTTAAAAAGTGTTTCAAAAAGGAAAGTGAGGTAGAGAGGCCGAGAGGTTTAAGGAGGGAATTCCAGAGATTAGGGCCCAGGCATCTGAAGACATAGCCACTAATGGTGAGAAAGGGGCAAAAACACTAATATAGACAAGTTGGGCCTAATGACCTGCTTCAATGCTTTAATTCTAAAGTCACCTTATGGATATGAGCCATGTGAATCTGCCAACAGAATTTTGGAAATGTACAAATCTGTCTCCCTTTGTCACTTATGTTACTCTCTCTCTCTCGCTCTTTCCCTCAAGGTCAACCTCGATTCGCACACAAGGGAAGTGACCTCCAATAACATCCTGAGCCCTACCCGCTCGACCTTTGACCTGGCTCAGAAGCGGATCTTCGGCCTAATGGAGAAGGACTCCTACCCACGATTTCTCCGCTCTGAGTTCTACATGGACTTGTCGAACCCTAAGCAGATGAACGGAGTGGCGTAGGGAGTCGGTGAGGTGGGAGGGAAGATTCCAGATGCCCATCTTCCGCCACTTGCCCCAGCTTGCATGCCTCCCCCCCTCGCCCGACACCTATAGCAGGTCCTTTCGGGATAGAACCTCAGGCATGTACTCCTCAATGTGTTGCCCGATTCATAAGAAGAATTGACAGACGCGACCGGGAATGACTATCAGTGATGACTGGTCACAGCCAGAACCATCGTCAAGGAGATTGTCCATTTTTCTTTTTATTGTTGCCACAGTGACCTTATTGTGCCATGCATGTCTATTGTCTCTGACTATCCAAGATGGCAGACAGCTGAAGAAGTTAAGGACAGGGATATTTGATGCCTTGCTGTAGTAAACACCCATTTATTTATTGTTTCCCTGCCACTGTGGGCAGCAAGCACTTTGAGAAAGGTCAATACTTTTACTCACTTGGATCTAGAGTGGGGCCGGGGGCAATGTTGATGGATTTTGATTCAGTTCTCAATAATCCATTGGCATTTTAGGATTAATGATACCTCTCTCCCCTATTGGACTGAGGCCAATTCACTGCAAACACTTTATGTTCTTTTGAGTTTTGTTGGGTTTTTTTTATTGTATTCTGACGAGCCAACATCCTTTTTCTTTCAATTCCTGCCTCCACTCCGGTTATCAACTGCCGCCACCCACCCCATGCTCCTCACGCCAAGACCCCATGTTTAACGGCGCAGAGAGTTGTTATGTTTGCCAGCCAGGAAAACCTGGGCAAGGCCATCCAACTGCTGGAGGCATCATCGGAAAATTGCCAGCGCCTTTTAACCAGCCTCCCGCATGCATTGACCAAATCTGAATCTTCACCCCACACTTCCACTGGGTGTTGTGGGCGAGGGACGGGGTGGAGAAGGAGGGAGGGGAGGAGGAGATGGGCAGCTGGTTCATTTCTTCCTCCCTTGTGCACGTGCTGTCACCTCAGCGTGTTCGAGCCGTGAACTCGACAGGCAGCTGGAGCCCTCCCGCTTTATACCAGCTCAATTTTCTCCCGGACAGAGCATGGAAGCCTCTGAGCCATCATTGTATCTCTCGAGGCTGCCGGTTCACCCAGCACCTCGGGGGTGGTCTGAGGTTATGTTTGTAGGAGGGTTCTTCCTGAATGCCCTCAGCAGCTTGAAACAACCTATCCAGGAGAATCCATCACCACGGACATGGGCAGCAACACTCGATGTCCAATGTTTCCACATCCTTCCCATCCACCATCTCTGACTCCATGACGAAGGGAATGATTGATTGACTTTAGACGTTGGGGTCCTCTGATGGTTCTGCGCTGGATTTGGTTGACAGGCTTCCTAGTATCAACTAAGAAACAGGAACATGATCATTCCAGCAGGAATATTCCCATGTGGATCTTCTCCATCGCACACTTTCACATTCTGGACAGATTGGTTCAAATCCATTCTTCACCTGACTATCCAGAGCAACTGGACATGGCCCTCACTTGACTCTGGTAGATGATAGCCAAGGAGGATTTCACTAGAAGTGGAAAACTCCTTTGGTTTCCAGCAGACAGGAGGTTGCATTATTGGAGTTTGGTGGGGGGAGGGGTAGGAGCATGGTGTTTGCAGTAACATTAGGAGTTAAACAAACCAGATCCAGGGAGCTAAAGAATGGGGTTACCATTCACATTCCCAATCCCACATTCACAAACCTATATTCCCAGAAATTCACATTCCCAATCCCACATCTATTCATACTAACAGTCACTGTCACATTCCCAAACCTTTCACGTTCCCAATGCTATACGCATTCCCAATTCTGGTACAGTGACAATCCCAATCCCAATCCCATTCACATTTCCAAGACCATTCACATTCCCAATCCAATTCCCAACCCTACATTCCAAGCCCATTCATAATCTCAATCCCATTCACATTCTCAATCCCATTCAGCATCTCAGTCATATCCCCAGTCCCAATCCCATCACATTCCCAATCCCATTCCAATCTGAAATTGAAGGGCTGATTTTAACCCTCTCCACCTTGTGGAAGCAGGGTGGGTGGGGTTGGGGTTTGAAGGTTAAAATGGCGGCCGACACCTCCTGCACTGTTCCCCTTCATGTTTGCGCCTGCTGCTGGTTTAAGCTATGGGTTTCTGGCAGGAATCAGGGCCTTTGACCAAGCCCAGACCGAGGCCTCATGAATATCTAAACGTCAAGGTCTCATAGTATCACTGAGACCCGGAGGTGATTTTAACTGAAGATCATGGCAATAGTAGTCAGTATAGGAACTGCCCCCAGTGAAGCATGGGTGCTCCACGAAGAAACCTCGGACTTCTCCTGCCCCTCACTGCAATGGTCTCAAGGCGCCCATCACCATCACCAATCTCCGCACTCTCTCTCCTCCCACCCCCCAACTCCTCAACCATTCACCCTAGGCCGGGATAATTCCCCTTGCTTGTAGCCTCCTCCTGCCTGATATGCCATTTCTCCCTTTAGCAATTCCTAACAAGATTTGGCAGAAGGACCGTGTTCGAACCATGTAAATGAGGCCCATAAGACATAAGACATAGCAGCAGAAATTCGGCCATTCGGCCCATCGAGTCAGCGCTGCCATTCAATCATGGCTGATAAGTTTCTCAACCCCATTCTCCCGCTTTCTCCCCGTAACCTTTGATCCCCTTACCAATCAAGAACCTATCTATCTCGGTCTTAAATACACTCAGTGACCTGGCCTCCCGACGTGGACCACAACAACTGGATCCTCCCCCTCCCCAATATCCTTTCAAGCCGGTCAGAGATGTAAGGCCCACGGCTTAAAATCAGCATCTACACCATGCACTTAATACCCTAAGTTCAAATCAGGCCCAAAGATTCAGAATTTGCTTTGATACCAGTTCTTTTTGGAGGTACGTTTATAAATCCTAATTGGCATCAAAACAAGAGAGTATTAAACTGACCTGAGATGAGTTTACAGTACAGTGTCTGCACTAATGTCCTTGTCTATGAAAAACATGAAATAAAAGCACACAGAGTCACTCTAATAGAAACCTGAACTACCAAATCAGTGTATCAACGGGTAAATAATAGGTTTTCTTATTATTATTTGTGCTTGGAGATTGGGCATCACTGACATGGCTGGAGTTTATGCCCCACCTCCAGTTGGTGAGTGGCTTTCTCAGCAGTTAAGAATCGCCCAGATTGGGATTGCGGGAGTGGGAGTCACATAAAAGCTGGACCAGGTAAGGATGGAGGCTTTCCATCACAAAAGGCCACTGGGGTATGAACATGCCAAATGTTAGTGAGTTAACGTACTGAGCCAGGAGAGAGTTCCCATTCAGAGAGGTGGTCACACCGCAGCTAAGAAGCCTGGAGGCAAAAAGGGAATGGGTGCCCACCAGGCAGGTAGTGTAGGAGTTTTCCTGGAGTCCTGATCACCAAATGGTTTTTCGTTTTGGATGCTGGCGAGGGTGTTTGTCCCTCGGAGGAGCGCAGTCAGAGCCAGGTTTGTGACACCACAGGTGGTTCTGCTGTACAGGGAGAGGAGGAAGAAGAGGGGAAGGGCAGTAGTGATAGGGGATTTGTTAGTCAGGAGAACAGACAGGCATTTCTGTGGCTGTAGACGTGATTCCGGGATGGTATGTTGCCTCCATGATGCCAGGGTCTACTTCTGGGGAGGGCGATCAGCCAGAGGTTATTGTCCACATTGTTACAAATGACTTAGAAAGGAAAGGGGGTGAGGTCCTGAAAGCAGGTTTCAGGGAGCTAAGAAGGAGACTGAAGAGCAGGACCTCTAAAACAGTAATCTCAGGATTACTCCCAGTCCCATGTGCCAGTCAGTATAGAAATAGGAGACTTGAACAATTAAACACGTGGCTGGAAAGCTGATGTAGGAGGGAGGGCATCAGATGTCTGGGACATTGGGACCGGCTCTGGGGAAGATGGGACCTGTACAAGCTGAATGGTCTACACCTGAACAGGACTGGAATGCTTATCCTCACAGGGAGATTTGCTAGTGCTGTTGGGGTGAGGGTTAAACTAAATTGGCAGGGGATGGGAACCTGAGGGCAATTTTAGATCAGGGAATGGGAGATGAAGAATTAGCGAGTGACTCTGAAAGACAGAAGCAGCACCGGTTAAAAATTGTACAGCATACGAATTTGGCAGTGATAAAAGGTATATATGTAAACGCAAGGAGTATAGTAACTGAGGGCACAGATAGACACATGGCTACATATCATCGCTATAATGAAAACTTGGCTCAAAGTGGAGCAAAAATGGCAGCTCAGCATCCCTGGATATAGAGTTTTCAGGCGGGATAGGGAGGGGAATAAAAAAGGAGGGGGTGTAGCATTATTAGTTAAAGAATCAATTACAGCTGTGAGGAGGGATGGTATACCAAATGAAACATCAAATGAGGCCATGTGGGATGAGCTCAGAAATGAAAAAGGCGCAACCACACTGCTGGGAGTGTCCTATAGACCCCAAAACAACGGAAGGGAGTTAGACAGATTTCGGAATGCATAAACAATAAGGCAGTAATCGATGGGGACTTCAGCTACCCCAATATCAATTAGGATACGAACAGTATGAAGGGCACAGAGGGCACAAAATCTTTGAACCGCATTCAAGAGAACTTTTTTAGCCAGAACGTAAAAAGCCCAATGAGAGGGGGCGCAATTCTAGATTTAGTCTTAGGGAATGAAGCTGGGCACATGGATGAAGTAGCAGTGGGTTACCATTTTGGAGATAGTGACCATAATGCAGTTAGATAAAGCATCATTGTGGAAAAGGATGAGGATAGAACAGGAGTAAAGGTTCTAAACTGGAGAAAGACAGATTTTACAAAGCTGGTGAGAGTGGATTGGGTACAGCTACTAAAGGGAAAACAGTGTCAAATCAGCACTATATTCTACGGGCACAGTGTAGACATGTCTCCACAAAGAAAAAGGGTGATACTGCCAGACCCAGAGCCCCCTGGTTATCTAGAAGCATACAAGGTAAGATAAAGCAGAAAAAGAAAGCTTATGACAGCCACGGAGATCTTAATACTGTGGAAAGCCTGGAGTGATGAAGTAAAAATGGAAATTGGGAAAGCAAAGAGACGATACAAAAAATATTGGTAGGTAAAATCAAAGAAAACCCAAAGATGTTTTACCAGTGCCTTAAGAGCAAGAGGATAATGAAGAAAAAGGTACGACCGATCAGAGGTGTACATGGTAAGTTGTGCGTTGATGTTGAAGCTGCGGCCAGTGTTCTCAGTGAGTCCATTTTCACTAAGGAGAGGGATGATGCAGACATTCTATTTAATGAGGAAAAGTGTGAAATATTAGATACAATAAGCACAATGAGAGAGGAAGTACTAGAGGGACTGGCATCCTTGAAGGTGGATAAATGGCCAGGACCAAATGGATTGTATCCCAGGCTGTTAAAGGAATCCAGGGAGGAAATAGTGAAAGCTCTGAGGATCATTTTCCAATCCTTACTAGATACAGGCACAATACCAGAGGATTGGAGGCCTGTGAATGTTGCACCATTATTTAAAAAGGGTGCAAGGGATGGGCCAGAAAATTAAAGGCCGGTCAGTCTGACTTCTGTGGCGGGCAAACTACTAGAATAATTTCTGAGGGACAGGATAAACTATCACTTAGAAAGACACAGATTGATCAGGTATAGTCAGCATGGTTTTTTTTAAGGGGAAAATCGTGTCTTACTAACTTAATAGAGTTTTTTGAGGAAGTAACAAAGAGGATTGATAAGGAAGTGCAGTGGATGTTATCTACATGGATTTTAGTAAGGCATTTGACAAAGTCCCATATGGCGGACTGTCAGTAATGTGAGATCTCATGTGATACAGGGTGTTATGACACATCTGATGGTAAATGTCAAGCTGGTCAAATCCCAAAGGGAAACTTGAAATAGCTGTCACAATTAAATTTCAATTTGTATAAATTTTGAGATGCATGCATTGAATTCAGTAGTAATAAGACCACCAAGTCTTATAGGTTTTTATAAAACTAGATTAATCATTTATTAATTAGAGAAATTATTTTAAATACATGCATGGCTCTACAAATTACTACTATGATAACCTCTAACCCCCTACTCAATCTAACTCCCAGTTACATTTTTGTCAATGCAATGGTAAGACACACAGATGTTAAAAGACCCAGCCAAAGAAACATGAGACCCTGAACAAGTCAACTTCCAAGTGAATTTTCTTAGCTTCAGTCCTTTGAAGACAGCAGCTTGAGGCATAGATACTGAAGACTTTTTCACACTTGTAAGATCTTAAAAATGCCTTCCCTTACACACAGCCCTCGCTCCATCTTCATACATATCTTCCTTTTTGAATGCAAATACCCATTGTTTCACTATGGGCGGAACTTTTCCCTCGTTGGGCAGGCATACACCCGACATGAACGAGCGTTAAATGACACACGATGATGTGGGGCACGTGGGAGTGGGCAGCACGCCCGCTGACAATTAAGCAGCCTATTAAAGCCCTTAATCAATTAATTGACTAGAATTTTTCACTACCCGTCCAACTCAGATCAAAGCACCCAGACTAGCTGCCTCTAATTCAATTAAATCTCTCACACAAAGCCAAGCAGCCTTTGCATTTTTGGCGAAACCTCATCCACAGGCAGAATGAGGTTTGGAACATTCATATTTAACATGTCCCCTCGTGTGACAGTAACATGAGTGGACATGTTTTCATTATTCTTAATATCTTTATTTTTTATTTCAAAAATCTTCAGCTCCCTGAGGCAGCTCTGTGCATGTGCGAACTTCTGAGCTCAGCCCCCTCCCACCTTCACCCCGGCAACACCATTAATTGGCCAGCCATGAAATCAAGGTCGGGGCCTGATAACTTCCCGACCACTCCCAGGCCTATGTCTTTGCACTTTATCTGCTTGATAATAAAACCCTCTCATACCACTAAGTTTTATCAGAATTCTTTGGGAAAAATAAACGCACTGTTTCTAAACTTCACCTGGCTAGGTGACACATTTTACCCCTCTGAAAACAAACTAGTCTGGTTTATTTCAAAATGCAAACATTCCCTTGACACCCATGTTTCTAAACTCCTCCATGTTTACCTAATTAACGTCTCCCCAAACCTAACCTCTCTTCTCAGATCAAAGCACCCAGACTAGCTGCCTCTAATTCAATTAAATCTCTCACACAAACACAGATAGACACATCTACTTTCCAATAAATTCCAATAACATTATGAGAATTATTATATCTTCTTGAAACAGGGGAATGTGGTGAGTTGGATCTAAAATTGGCTCAGTGAGAGGAAACAAAAGGTAATGGTTGATGGATGCTTTTGTGAATGGAAAACAGTTTCCAGTGGTGTTCCACAGGGCTGAGTGTTGGGTCCTTCGCTGTTTGTTGTATATATTAATGATTTGGACTTAAATGTGGGAGGTATGATTGGGAAATTTGCAGATGACACAAAAATTGGCCGTGTAGTTGATAGTGAAGAGGACAGCTGTTGTCTCCAGAATAATATCAATGGTTTGGTTGAGTGAGCGGACAAGTGGTAAATGGAATTCAATCTGGAAAAATGTGAGGGAACAAAGCCAGGGCATACTCAATAAACAGGAGATTATTGAGTGGGATTGAGGAAGTGAGAGACCTTGGAGTGCGTGTCCACAGGCCCTTGAATGTGCCCTTGCAGCACAAGTGGATAAGGTGGTAAATAAAGCATATGGATTGCTTTCCTTTATTGGGCGAGGCATTGAATACAAAAGCAGGAATGCAATGCTGGAACTGTGTAAAACATTGGTTAGATCATAGCTGGAATTGTGTTTACAGTTCTGGTCACCACATTACGGGAAAGACATAATTACTCTGGAAATTGTATGGAGCAGATTTACAAGAATGCTGCCAGGGCTTGAAAATTGCAGCTATGAGGAGAGATTGGATAGGCTTATGTTGTTTTCCTTAGAACAGAGGAAGCTAAAGGGTGACCTAATTGAGGTGTACAGAATTATGAGGGGCCTAGATAGAGTAATAGGAAAGACTTGTTCCCCCTAGCTGAGCAGTCAATTACCAGGGGGCATAGGTTTAAGGTGATTGGTAGAAGGATTAGAGGGGACATGAGGTAAAACTTTTTCACCCAGAGGGTAGTGGACATCTGGAATTCACTGCCTAAGTTGGTGGTTGAGGCTGAAATGCTCAACTCATTTAAGAGGCACTTGGATCTGCATCGGAAGTGCTGTAACGTGTTGGAACGTGGGATTAAAATGAGCAGCTCGTTTCTGCGTTTTTTCTGTCCTTCGGCCAGCGCAGACATGATGGGCTGAATGGCCTCTTTTTGTGCCATAACTTCCCTATGGTTCCATCGTCCTATCTCAGCTGAGCTGCAATAATGGAAAGGAAAGCTGCATTATCGGCCAACTGTCCTAGGTGGTGCCAACACACATGCCTGGTGGCTGAGGCTTTGAGGATGAGGGTAGTGTTTTGATCAGTTTGGGGTTATGCATGTGACCATAACACATTGTGGGCCAATCAGCACTGCTCACCCCCTCCCGTCCACACAACTGCTTAGAAGAACCCCAATTGGAACAATCTCGGGAATGTTGGGGTTAAAACCTGTCTTGGGTTTCCACGCTAAATCAAGCTCATTATAGGCCCCACCCAATATTTAGTCCGACTGACGTCAGTGGAATTGAATATCGGCCAGGAAATAAGCCTGATTTGATGCCGCCCATTCAGGCCCAAAGGAAATTTTTACTCCAACGTGTCATGGCGTGATCGCGTGTCGGGTAAACAACGCAAACGGAAAGAGAAATTTGCTGTTTGGATCGTCCGCTCTTGTTGCAGTGTTTCATATCAGCCTGCTGGACTCCTCCAGCTCCTTATCCCTGCAGCTAACCTGAAGATCAGGGTCTGCTGGGGTATGTGTGTGTTGGGGGGTTGGGGTGGTGTATTGGGCGGGGTGGGGGGGGAGGGTGGGGGTTGGTAGTGGGTGGGGAATGGGTCCTTCACACTCAGGAAGGTTCTAGGAAGGCCTGTGCTACAAGGTCTCAGCTTGCTCCCCGCAACCTTTGAATAAAAGGCCCGAGTGTGGTCAACTCAGTAACAAGCTTTCACCTTCTTCTTCGCTTCATTATAACTTCAATTTGTTGTGAGGAGGGTTTATTCTTTTCTTTTATTCATTTATGGGATGTGGGCTTCGTTGGCTAGGCCAGCATTTATCGCCCATCCCTAATTGCCCTTGAGGAGGCAGTGGAGAGGTGCCTTCTTGAACTGCTGCAGTCCATGTGGTGTAGGTACCCTCACAGTGCTGTTAGGGAGGGAGTTCCAGGATGTTAACCCAGTGACAGTGAAGGAATATTTCCAAGTCAGGATGGTGTGGAGGGAAACCTAGAAGCACATAAAACAAAAGAAATATGAGAAATATGGTCCACCGAGACAGCTGTACCATTCAATATGCTCATGTCTGGACTCCCCTTGACTCCCTATACCTCAAAATATGACCAACTCAGTCATATAAATACTGTGGCTGCAAGAGCAGGTCAGAGGCTGGGAATCCTGTGATGAGTAATTCACCCCCTGACTCCTCAAAGCCTGTCCACAATCTACAAGGCACAAGTCAGGAGTGTGATGGAATACTCTCCACTTGCCTGGATGAGTGCAGCTCCCACAACTCTCAAGCAGCTCTACACCATCACAAAGCAGCTTTCTTGACTGGCACCACATCCACAAACATTCACTCCGTCCATCGCCGATGCACACTGGCAGCAGTGTGTACCATCTGCAAGATGCACAGTAGGAAGTCACCAAGGCTCCTTCGTCAGCAACTTCCAAACCCACAATCACTACCATCTAGAAGGACAAGGGCAGCAGACACATGGGAACACCATCACCTGGAAGTTCCCCAGCAAGACACTCACCATCCTGACTTGGAAATATATCACCGTTCCTTCACTGTCGCTGGGTCAAAATCCTGGAACTCCCTCCCTAATAGCATTATGGGTGTACCTACACCAAGTGGACTGCAGCGGTTCAAGAAGGCAGCTCCCCACCACCTTCTCAAAGGCAATTAGGGATGGGCAATAAATGCTGGCCGAGCCAGCGATGTTCATTCCATGACTGAATAAAACAAAATGTCTGATGTGATCTTGGTCTCAACTCTAGTTTCTTGCCTGCACCATCCCAGCCCCACACCATCCACCCAGCACCATCTTAATAAGCTTGTACCTCAAAATGTGTCTAACTCAGTTTTGAATATATTCTATGACCCAGTCTTCACTACACTCGGAAAGAGAATTCCAAAGATTCATGACCCTCAGAGAGAAGAAATTCCTCCTCATCCCCATCTTAAATTGAAGGCTCCTTATTTTGAAACTGTGCCCCCAGCTCCATCTTCCCATCATCTACACTGTCAAGGACTCTCAGAATCTTATATGTTTCAATGAGATCCCCTTTCATTCTTCTAAACTCCAGTGGTCCAACCTGCTCAACCTTTCACCTTAAGACAACTCCTTGCAGGAATCAGCCGAGTGAACCTTCTCTAAAATGCTTCTAGTGCAAGTTTATCCCTCCTTAAGTAAAGAGGCCAAAACTGTACGCAGTATTCTGCAGTCTCATTAATGCCCTGTGCATCTGTAGCAAGACTTCCCAAGTTTTATACTCCATCTCCCTTGCAGTCCAACATTCCATTTGCCCTCCTCATTATTCACCGTACCTGCATGCTAACCTTTTGTGATTCACACACAAAGACACCCAGATCCTTTTGTGCTGCAGTATTCTACAGTCTCTCCATTTAAATAATATTCTGCCTTTCTACTCTCCACGCTGAAGTGGACAAGTTTATATTTCCCCTCCTTGTATTCCATCTGCCAATATTTTTTCCCCCACTTTATGTATATCCCTTTGCAGATCTTTTGTATCCTGGCCAGCCTTGATCCCTGTGGGACTCCACTAGTTACAGTTTCGTATCCTGAAAATTACCCATTTATCCCGACTGTCCGCTTTTTCAATGAATCACACAATGATAGCAGCCCAGAAGGCGGCTATTTGGCCCATCATGTCTGTACTGGCTCTCTGAAGGAGCAATTCATCCAGTGCCACTCACCCACCTTCGCATCTTCTCTCTTTCAGATATTAATCCAATTGCTTTTTGAAAGTCTCGATTGAACCTGCCTCCACCGCACTCTCTTGCAGTACATTCCAGACCCTAATTACTTTAAATCTGTGTCCCTTCGGTTCTTGACCCTACCACCAATGGGAACAGTTTCTCGCTGTCTACTCTGTTTAGGCCTCTCGTGATTTTGAACACCTCTATAAAATCTCCTCTCAACCTTCTCCTTTCCAAGGAGAATAGCCCCAACTTCTCCAGTCTATCTACCTAACTGATGCCCCTCATCCCTAGAACCATTCTTGTGAATCCTTTCTGCACCTTTTTTTTGTTAGTCTGCCAGTCCTCTTTCTATGCTAATATATTACCCCCAGTATAATCAATGAGCTCTTATCTTGTGTAGTAATCTGTATGTGCCACCTTATCAAATTTATTTTGGGAATCCAACTGTGCCACATTTACTGATTCCCCTTTACCCACCCTGCCTGTGCCACATTTACTGCTTCCTCTTTACCCACCCTGCCTGTGCCACATTTACTGATTCCCCTCTACCCACCCTGCCTGTTACAACCTCAAAGATTTCCAATAAATTTGTCATTGAAAGTGGGTGTGTTCCCATGCGTCTTCTGCTGCCCTCCTAGGTGGTAGAGGCCAGGGGTTTGGAAGATGCTTGGAGAGTTGGTGCAGTGCACCTTGTAGATGGTACACATTGCTTCTACTGTGCATTGGTGATGGAGGGAGTGAATGTTTAAGCTGGTGGATGGATTCAAGTGGGCTGCTTTGTCCTAGATGGTGTCAAGCTTCTTGAGTGTTGTTGAAGCTGCACTCTTCCAAGCAAGTGGAACACATGTGCTATTTAACTGGAGGAGCATCACATTCATCCCCTGCTTCACCGTCAGCTGCAATCACATGCACATGCAGGGCTAAAGTGTTCCCTCACTGCTGAGGTGGTAATCTGGGGGTGAGGGTGATACAGATTATCCAGTCATTATAGAATTTGCTCAGTTTTTATCACATTGAATTTATTGAGTAGAAATCCCAGCTGAGACCTACATCCCATGGGCACTGAGGCAAGCTATCATCTATTCAGCCCATCAGGATTCATTCATTCATGAGTGCGTTGCCCAGGGCAGCTCCTTGGCTCATTATCTGCTGAAGTTTCATCATGATCCATTTTCCACGTGGTGTTTTATTGCCAATAGTGGTTTGCCGTCACCTTCAACTCTCAGGGACAAGGGCAAGGAGGCAGTTCGCACCTGAGCCGGAGTAGGAATGAAACCTAAGCTGTTGGCATTAATCTGAACCACAATGCCAGCCATCTAGCCAACTGAACTAAACTGGGTTAAGTCAGGGTTACGTGCAGCTAAACCAGGTCTTTTATCCCTCTACCACACACCCCTCCCCCACTGCTACCACCACCACCACACCCCACCCCAAATAACTTGGCACTGGTGTGGAATGTTCATCTTCCCCCCAGCAGGTATCAGCACAGTTCCATTCCAAACCCGCCTCTCCACTTTTCTACATTGCTCAATGTTTACACAATCTGCAGCCTTCCTCAGCCCTCAGGGGTTAACCAGAGAGTGAGCAAGTCGGAAATATTGTCTACGTTTCCATAACAACCACAGGCTGAATAAGTGAAATGAGAACCGCCAAACAGACCTGAAGGAGCAAAAAAAATATTATGTTGTCAGTGTATTGTCTGCCTCCCTCCACATCCCCACCCCTCCCAGCTACAATTGCTCATTTTGTTGTTTGTTGTGACTACCTTGGACCACACCACCCTGAGGGAGGGACTCCCAGGGAATCGTGCAAATTCCTGAGTGAAAGTACAGCCAATATAAAGCTGTAAATACATTTGCCTTGTCTGAAAGCCTGCAGTAAAATGAATTCCAATGATGTGAAGCTGGTCACCTTCAGGGACCCATCAAATCTTACAGCAGAGAAAGAGGCCAATTCAACCCATCGTGCCTGCTCTTTGGAAGGGCAACCATGCTTAGTCTCACACTCCTTCTTTATGTCTGTTCTCCTGTAAAATCTTCATCCTCAAGTGCCTGTCCAACTCCCTTTCTAAAATTATTCATGGACTCAGTTTCTACCACATTTACAGCTCCACATGCTTAGCCAGCTCGATCAACATTCAAGAAGCTCGACACCATCCAGGACAAAAGCAGGCCGCTTGACTGGAAACCCATCCACCACCTTCAACATCCAGTCCCTCCACCACTGGCACATGGTGGCAGCAGTGGGTGTACCATCTGGAAGATGCACTGCAGAAGGTCACCAAGATTCGTCAGACAGCACCTTCCAAACCCACAACTGATGCCATCTCAGAGGACAAGGGCAGCAGACATGTGGGAACACCACCAAGTTCCCCTCCAAACCACGCCCCATCCTAATTTGGGAATATATCGCCGTAGCTTCACTGTCGCTGGGTCAAAATCCTGGAACTCCCTCCCAAACAGCATATGGACTACACCACATGGTCTGCAGCAATTCAAGAAGGCAGCTCACCACCACCTGCTCAAGGGCAACTAGGGATAGGCAATAAATACTGGCCCAGCCAGTGACGCTCGCATCCCATGAACAAATGAAAAGAAGCATTCTAGATCCCGGCAGTTCTGAGTGAAAAAATTCTCCCCGTCTCCCCTCAGATCTTTTGCCGATGATTTTGACTGACCAATTGTTAATTTTCTCTCTGATTATTGACCCACTCACCAGAGGGAAAAATTTTTCTCCGTCTGCCCAAGCAAAAATCTATGAGGTCACCATTGTTCCAAGGAGAACAGTCCTAACTTATCCTGATCCTTCTCATGACGAATTCCCTCCTGTAATATCCAGGTAAACCCTCTCTCAACCCTTTCAAATGTCTGTACATCTTTCTGTAAGTGTGGCACCCAGAATTGACCACACTTGAGACCTAACCATGATTTCTAATGTTTTATCTGTCTGCTTCACGTCTTCTACACGACCCTGAGATTCTACTAATTAAGGGGGCAAGTGGGGGTGGGCAGCGGGTTGCCAACCCTCCAGGACTGTCCTAGGGTCTCCAGGAAATAAAGACCAACCACGAAGCAAATGGCAGGAGAAAAATCATAGGGGAGGGATGGGGGGCATGAAAAAAATTGTCTTCTTTTGCATTTTCTTTGAAGTCTTTTGAGTAGCCCCCATGAGTCAGCTGTGGCACAGTTGGTAGTGCACTTGCCTCTGAGTCACATGATTCTGGGTTCAAATCCCACTCCAGGACGTAAAGACAAAAATTCAGGTTGAAACTCCAGTGCAGTATTTGAGGGAATGCTGCACTGTCAGAGGTGCCATCTTTCAGATGTGATGTTAGACTGAATCCCATCTGCCTGCTGGGCTTGATGTAGAGGATCACATGCCACTATTTCAAAGGAAATGAGCAGGAGAGTTATCCCTGGTGTGTTGGCAAATGGTTACTCCTCAATCAATATCACAAAGACACATTGCCTGGTCGTGACTGCATTGCTATTTGTGGGAGCTTGCTATGTTCAAATTGGCTTCTGAGTTTCCTACATTGCAACAATGCATGACACTTCAAGGCAAGTACTTCATTGGCTGGAAAAGTGCTTTGGGATGCCCTGAGGTTGTGAAAGGAGCTATGGAAATGGAGGTCTTTCACTTAAGAAGGAGCAGCAGAGCAGTAAGTTCAAAAACGTGAAGGACATGAGATAACTGGATACATTGAAGACACACAGAATGGGGGCAATGAAGAAGCTGATCTTGGATCCAGCCAGCTGGCCAAGGGGAACATATTAGAGGGTGAAGGTGGTTGTGTGTATTATTGTGTACGCTACACCAAAGGCCATACAGATATTCGATGTAACAATGCTGACGGTCAGGTTAACACATTGCTGTCATTGAATCATACAGAACAAAAAGAGGCCATTCAGCTCATTGTTCCTGTGATGGCTCTTCAGTGGCGCTATCTAATGAAACCCCACTTCCCATTGCTCTGTCCCCATAACCCTGCCAATTTGCCCTGTTCTAGTGCTCGTCTGATTCTATTTTTGAAAGTTACTATTAAATTTGCTCTTTCAGGCAGCACATTCCAGATTGTAACGTCACACTGAGTAAATAGAACTCCCTCCGTTTGCCTCTGGTTCTTTTGTTAATCACCTTACTTTTCCTTCAGTTATTAACCCTTCTGCAAATGGAATCAGTTTATCCTTAATTACTCCACCCAAAATCTTTGCACATTTGAGCACCTCAATTAAACTTCTCCTTAACCTTCTCAGCTCTGAGGGAACAAGCCCGACTTCTCCAATTTCTCCTGAGTTCCGGAAAGTGAATTCCCTCCTCAGCAGCCTGTTCAAGACCTTGCCCTCCTTCCTGTAGTAACTGAAGGTATAGCCTCTCCTACTGCCTAAGAGGGGCCACATGATATTCTTCAATCCTCTGGCCAATGAACCCTAAGCACGTGTAATCCAGGGGTGGGGTTGTGGAGATTCCTGTCGAGGATCTGGTTCAGGCATGTAGCACCTGAAAAGCTCCTGGCAATAAAGTTTATCTATTCCTTGTTGAAACCTGACTGGTGCATCAAGTCATTACACTTCCTAAAGTGTGTGGTATGTGCCCAGGATTGAGCCCAATCCTCCAGCTGAGGCCTAGCCAATGATACATAAAGGCTCAGCAAAGGTTCAGCGTTCTCCCTTTGTAAAGCCCAGATGTGAGCATGACCTCCTTGCTCTCTCCAGTTGCTGAGTTGCCTACCTGTCTGGATGATGGATGCTCGCTTGGTAGTGGGCGGGGAGAAACACTTCAAGCAGTGTCTTGTCACATTCCAGAAAAGACAGCTCCGTGGATTAGTGCAGTTTGTGAATGTAATTAGATTCATAGCGCACAAAGTGACTTGCTTGTTAGATTCTTTGATGTGTGAGTCAGGTTGTCGATGCGAGAGGGGTTGGACAGAGAACGTGCTGTGGGAAGTTGCTTCACTTCCAGTCTTGGTGTCTCCTCTTAAACTCGGCTGGTCAATCCCAACAGGAGAAAACATCGGAATTGAAAAAAAAATTGCCGCTGGGAATGGCCAGCTCCTTTGATCTCTTGTTTCAAATTCAAGCGTGCCAATAATGACAGGCAGGATGAGACCCTCTGGACCGCACAGCTTGATCTATATAACTGCAATACCTTATGCATCACAATGCGCACACTGAGGCAGGGAGGTTATCAGTTCGAGTCCCACTCCAGAGACTTCAACACAAATTCCAGGCTGACACTCCAGTGCAGTACTGAGGGAGCACTGTGCTGTTGGAGGTGGGGTTTCCTAGATAGGAAATTAAACCCAGGCCCCCTCTGCCCTCTCAGATCGATGTAAAAGACCCCATTGTCACTTTGAAGAAGAGAAAGGGGATTCTCTCCAGTGTCCTGGGAACAATATTTGGTCCTCAACCAATAAGGAGATCACCAGGCCATTATCACAGTGGGTGATGGTGGTGTAGTGACATTGTCATTGGGCTCATTTTCCAGAGGCCCAGATTGATACTTCAATGGACACAGGTTCAAACCCCACCATGGCAGCTGGTGGAATTTAAATTCAATTAATAAATCTGACATTGAAAGCCAGTCTCAATAATAGTGACCATGAAACTACCATCAATTGTTGTAAAAACTTATCTGGTTCACTAATATCCTTTAGGGAAGGAAATCTGTCATCCCTACCTGGTCTGGCCTACACGTGACTCCATACCCACAGCAATGTGGTTGGCTCCTAACTGCCCTCTGAAACAGCCTAAAAAGCCACTCAGGTCAAGGGCATTTAGGGAAGGGCAACAAATGTTGGCCTTGCCAGAGACGCCCACATCCCAAGAATGAATTAAAAAAACAGCAAGACTTTGCTGTTTTAGGGACCTTGCTGTGCACAAATTACTTGCTGAGTGTTTCCAATATTACATCAGCGACCAGATTCCAACGACAATACTTCATTGGCTGAAAAGCATTTCAGCACATCTGGAGGTCGTGAAAGGCGCCATATCAATACAGGACCTTTCTTCTTTCCTATTCCACACTGAAGGCTGCCTCTTGGGTGAATGAAAAAAGACAGATAAAATTCCAGGTAAACTAAGCTGGAAGAAATCTAGAAAATTCAAGACATGCTGAGGTGATTCAAGATTACACCAGGGCAAAGCCACTCTGGCCTTGCTTAATGTCATGTGGCAGCTTGTAACTTGCTGTTCTGAACCTATTCTCGCATCTCTGACCCAGGACCACATTGTTACCCAGCTGTGTGTGGAAACCAGTTCCGGAATGTTCCAAGGCCCAGCATAGCCGCTATAAGCCTCGCACGTGGCCAGTGGCTGATCAGGAAAAGCAGCCTGTTACCTTTCCTTCAATTTCCATCCAATGGTTTCAATAGATGGAAAGCAGTGGACAATGACCTCACCGCTTTGACAATATGGTGCCCACTGGAACAAGATGGTGCTGCTAGGAGTCGGGAAAACCCTGTACAATATTCAGTGGGAAAGAGCGGAGGCTTTAATGGGCTAAAAGTTCCATCATTTGCTGTAAACTGATGATCATTGATTAGCTAATTATGTTGCGTCTTGGACTGAGGTGGAACATTCTGAGGAATGGAAGGTCACAGCTCCTTTTTTTCAATTCTTTCGTGGGATGCAGATATCACTGGTTAGCCCAGCATTTATTGCCCATCCAAGTCAGGGTGGTGAGTGGCTTAGAGGGGAACTTCCAGGTGGTGGTGTTCCCATGTGTCTGCATCCCTTGCCCTTCTGGATGGTAGTGGCCATGGGTTTGGAAGGTGCGGTCTAAGGAGCCTTGGTGATGATACACACTGCTGCTACTGTGCATCGGTGATGGAGGGAGTGAATGTCTTTGGAAGGGGTGCCAATCAAGAACACTGCTATGTCCTAGATGGTGTTGAGCTTCTTGAGTGTTGTGGGAGCTGCACTCACCTAGGCAAGTGGGGAGTATTCCATCACGCTCCTAGCTTGTGCCTTGTAGATGTTGGACAGACTTTGGGGGGGGGGTCAGGAGGTGAGTTACTCACACTGGATTCCTAGCCTCTGACCTGGTATCAAACACAATGGAGGCACTTTGAACACAAAATGCCATTGGAAAACTAATGAGGCAGGGTGCAAAGTCAGTTTTACGCCCAATTTTACCCTCCATCAGAAACATAGGTTTGGGATAACTGGCAAAACAGCTGCTGGGGGTGGAGGGTGAATGGTCAGGAGATGAGGAGGAATGGGTTCATGCAGAGAGTTGTTATGATCTGGAATGCGTTGTCTGAAAGGGCAGTGGAAGCAGAGTTATTAGTAACTTTCCAATGGAAATGAGATAAATATTTGGAAAGGAAGAATTTTCATGTTTGTGGGGGAAGAACGGGATGATTGAAACTAGCTCTTTCAAACAGCCAGCATCAGTACAATGGGCCGAATGGCCCCCACCTGAGCTATACAATTCAGTGATTCTATGAGAATAATAGCAGGTGGGGATATAAAACTGGTATTTCTGCCCCACCCCATTGGATTCCCACCCAGCTAATTAAAACTCCCCCACAATGTGTGCCCGATTTGGGAATTTTGTGTCTCACCCATCATAGTCAGACGTTCCCTGAAATGCTGCTCATGTTTGCATGGGTTGAGGTGACATGTTTAAATGCACTCAAACAAAGCAACTTACGGCAGAAACATACAGAAACTCACTCTGTTTCCAGGTCCGATGCATGGTTGAATGGCGGAGCAGGTTCGAGGGCCTGAGTGGCCTACTCCTGCTCCTAATTCATATGTTCGTATGTTTGTATATGTAATAGCATGAACCTTCCTTTTCTCATGACAGTCAACGCTGGACTTTCTGTGTCAACTATAGTATTTAAAAATATAATAATTTTCATAATATTATTGTGATTTATTGTAAAAGTGGGTTAATAGTGAAGTTTGGATTCGTTTCTATGTAGGCTGTGTGTGGGGGATTTAATTGAATTGGAGACAGCTGATCTGGAGCTTTTGAGTTATCAGAAGGGAAGGTAGTTTGAAATGCTAAATACATAAACATGGCTGAATTTTTAGAATATGAGGAACATTTACCTTTTTAGATAAATAAGATTAGTTTGAATTTCAAAGAGATGGTTAGATGTTGCTCCTGGGAATATGAAGCTAAGACAAACAATGTAGCTATTTTTCCCAAAGGTTACATAATGTGAGCACTATGAAAGATTTATATTATGAGAAAGGTGAAGTTGTGAAGATATATTGGAACAACTGAATTTATATTAAAAAATGAGAAACATATATCAAGGAGATGAGGTTATGTGTAAGGGGGAAGGAATTCTAAGATCTAACACAAGTGTGAAAATCGTCCAGACTTCTTTGCATTAAGGAACCAAAGCGGAGAAAATTCACTTTGAATTCCTGTCCAGAATATTGTGTCTGTGCCTGGGTCTAGCAACAAATAAATCTATTTGTTTTTTGCTGTTGCCTTAATGGAGGTGTAACCAGGATCAGATTAATTAGGGGAGTTAGCAGTTAGTCTAGTGGTAATTTGTAGGTGTATGTATGCGCTTAAAATCTTTCCTTCTATTAATGAATGTTTAATTTAGTTTACTATAAAACCTCTGATGTCAAGGTAGTCTAATTACTTCTGAATTCAGGGTACGGATCTCGAAATAAAATACAAATTGCAAAACAGTTGTGGCAGCTGTTTCAAGTTTCCCTCTGGGATTTGAGCAGTTCGGCATTTACCATCTGCTGTGCCATAACACAAGCTATAAGTTCAGTTTTAGCTGTGGTTGCCTAGACAGTGCTAGACTTTATCCAATCTTTCAGCACATGTGTAAGTGAAAGGCTTTAGGTTATGGTCTGCACACACAGGTGGCTGCATCCCTGTCCATCGTTCATTGTGACTCATCTGCAGCTGGTCTCTCTCCCAGACCGGGTACATGCTCAGAGAGTTAGTCATCAGTTTGTGTCAATACTCATGTAGAAAATGAGGAATTAATGGGATGATGGAGGTAGGGGTGGTGGGTGGGGTGGAGGGGGGGTGGTGCGTGGGGCAGCTCTTCCTGTTTCCATTACTGGGGACTGTTGGATCACCCTCACAGGGTGAATAAAGGGACAGAGGGAGGCGAGGACATCTGCAAGTCAGTTCATCTGAATCACGATCTACGTTTCCCAGAGGCGTCAGCGGTAGTGGGTAACGTTCATGCCTCTGAGTCAGAAGGTTGCGGGTTTGAGTCGTGCTCCAGCACATTGAGTACACAATCTAGGCTGACTCACCCAGTGCAGCACTGAGAGAGTGCCGCTTGGTCGAAGGCACTGTCTTTCCAATGGTGTTAGATTGAGCCCCTGTCTTCTATCTCAGGTGAACGTAAAAGATTCGGCAACATTATTTTGAAGAAGGGGCTGGATCACTGTGTCTCGCTCGACCAATATGGCTACAAAAAAAAAATCCGTTCATTGTCAGGTTGGAATATTTCAGAGGACATTCATTGGCTGTAAAGCGCTTTGGGGTGTCCCAAAGTGGTTGTTGAGAAAGGTGCTGTGTAAATGCAAGTTCTTCCTTTGTTATCTATTTGAATTAATGGGAGGGAATGTTGGACAGGCTCCGTTAGCAATGTGCACTCCTTTCCGTCCAAATTTCCTGTATTCGCTGTTCCAGCATGGTCCATTCACCCCACAAACTGTCCCGTTATCTCTGATATTAACATATCAAAGGATTACATCGGCTATACGTCACAAAAAAGGCCACAAAAAATGCTCCACTTGAGCTCCTCCCTTCTTTCCTTATCTAAATCTATCATTGTAACCCTTTATTCACTTCTCCCTCATATCCCTGCCTAACGTCCCTTTAAATACATCTATACTATTCACCTCAACCACTCCCTGTGGTAATGAGTTCCACATTCTCATCATTCTCTGGGTAAAGAAGTTTCTCCTGAATTTCCTATTGGATTTCTTGGTGACTATCTTCTATTGATAGCCTCTAGATCTGCTCCTCCCCACAAGAGGAAACATTCTCTGTATCCACTCAATCAAAATTTTTCAGAGTTTTAAAGAACTTTATTAGGTCACCCCTCAGCCTCCTTTTTCCAAGGGAAAAGAGAGCTGGCCTGTCAATCCTTTCCTGATATGTGAACCCACACATTTCAGGGGTCATCCTTGTAAATCTTCTCAGCACCCTCCCCAGTGCCTCTAACATGGTGACCAGAACTCCATAGAGTTCTCTAAGGGTGGTCTAGCCAAGGCTTAATACAGGTTTAGCATACCATCCCTACTTTTCAGTTCTATCCCTTTAGAACTACAGATTATCAGGACCAATGCTTTAATTAACTTGGAAAAACTCAGCAGGTCTGACAGCATCTGCGGAGAAGAACACAGTTAACGTTTCGAGTCCGTATGACTCTTCAATAGAACTAAGGAAAAATAGAAAAGAGGTGAAATATAAGCTGGTTTAAGGGAGAGTGGGACAGGTAGAGCTGGATAGAGGGCCAGTGATAGGTGGAGATAACCAAAAGATGTCACAGACAAAAGGACAAAGAAGTGTTGAAGGTGGTGATATTATCTAAGGAATGTGCTAATGGTGACATTACGGGTAGAAAGCAGGACGAGCAAGGTACAGATAGCCCTAGTGGGGGTGGGGTGGGGTGAAGGGATCGAAACAGACTAAAAGGTAGAGATAAAACTATGGTTGGAAATACATTTAAAAATAATGGAAATAGGTGGGAAAAGAAAAATCTATATAAATTATTGGAAAAAAGGGGGATCAGAAAGGGGGTGGGGATGGAGGAGAGAGCTCATGATCAAAAATTGTTGAACTCAATATTCAGTCCAGAAGGCTGTAAAGTGCCTAGTCGGAAGATGAGGTGCTGTTCCTCCAGTTTGCATTGAGCTTCACTGGAACAATGCAGCAAGCCAAGGATGGACGTGTGGGCAAGAGAGCAGGGTGGAGTGTTGAAATGGTAAGCGACAGGGAGGTCTGGGTCATTCTTGTGGACAGACCGAAGGTGTTCCGCAAAGCGGTCACCCAGTCTGCGTTTGGTCTCTCCAATGTAGAGGAAACACATCTATGGAAAGAGAAACAGAGTTAAGGTTTCCCAGTCCAATATGATTCTTCTTCAGTTCCAAAGAAGAGTCATATTGGACTGAGAACGTTAACTCTGCCTCCAATTCCGTAGACCTGCTGAGTTTTACCAGTACTTTTTGTTCTTTTGCCGCATCCGCATTATTTTGCATTTATTAAAGCAAATGATGATGTTTTCTTCTGCAGAGAGAAGCCGAAAAGAGTTTGGGATTGTTTTATGTTTTTGGTTCTCAGGTTCACTTTGTCTGGTGAATGCTAGCTGCACCTCTGATAATAACACATCAGTTGGTGCTTGAAACAATATAGGCAGAGAGACCGATTAACTGAACAAACGCTGGTGGTTTATTGGAACTAAAATTGGAGCACTAACACCATGTGCGCTTCTTCAGTAACCTCAAGCTCGAGGCTTACAGTTACCAAAGTACCCCCCCCCCCCACCACGCTGTTTAGTGATTGGTCGATTCAGCCACATGGTCAATTCTTTTAAAGGTACACAGCATTCGACCACAGATTGTTTTTGATGCAAACTCATGAAGTGATATGAAATCCCTCCTAGTGCAGAGTGTTCCTGTTGTCCAATCCCCTTGCGCACTGCTGAACAGCCAGGTAAGTGTTTGCTGGGAATGGGTGTTGCTCAAGTGACTATTTGAAGGAGTTTCTTGTTTCTAACCCAATGTGGGAATAGGGACCAGGGGAAACAAAATCTTCCTTTAACACTACCACATCTAAATAACCACTGGATGGCAGTTTTAAAGTCACTGCCTGGCTCATGATAAAGAAATGAGAAAGGAAGATTTGCCTTTCTATAACACTTTTCACAGCTTCCGGATATCACACAGCACTTTCCACTCACCTGTAGCTTTTCTCAATGTCTAGCCACTGTTGTAATATGGCAAACGTGGACGCTAACTTACACAACAAGTTCATAGGGTTAGATAGGTTTGTATAGGATATACAGCACAGTAAACAGGTGATTCAGCCCAACCAAGCCGTGTTGATGTTTCCAGTGTATTCGAGCCTCCTCCCATCTTCTCTCAATTTACTGTTGTGACAATCTTTGCAAATATTCTCTGGACCCTCTCCAGTGCCTCTATATCCTTTTTCCAAAATGGCAACCGGAACAGCACGCAGAACTCGGCCCACAGCACACAGTCACAGTGTCGTCTAACCAAGGTTTGGTACAGGCTTAGCATAACTCCCTGACTTTTCAAATCTATTCTTCTGGAAATGAAGCATTCGAAGCAGTTCAGAGAAGGTTTACCAGACTAATATCAGGAATGGGCTGGTTGTCTTATGAGGAAAGTTGGACAGGTTAGGCTTATATCCACTGGGGTTTAGAACAGTAAGAGGTAACTTGATCAAAACGTATGAGATCCTGAGGGGACTTTACAGGGTGATTGTGGAGAGGATATTTCCTCTTGTGGGAGAATCTAGAACTAGAGGTCACTGTTTAAAAATAAGGTGTCGCCCATTTAAGACAGAGATGAGGAGAAACTTTTTCTCTCAAAGGGTCATTAGTTTTTGGAACTCTCTTCCGCACAAGGTGGTGGAAGCTGAGTCTGTGAATATTTTTAAGGCAGAGCTAGATAGATTTTTGATAAGAGAGGGGGTGAAAGGTTATCGCGCATAGGTGTGAAGTTGCAATCAGATCAGCCATGATCTTATTGAATGGCAGAGCAGGCTCGAGGGGCCAAGTGGTCTACTCCTGCTCTTAATTTGTATGTTTTCATGTAAGTCTAGTGCTTATTTTGATTTCTTCTAATGTCCTCGCTAAGCCGTAGCACAAGGTTTAGTGATTGGTGTACTTGTACTCCGATCTGTACCCCACGCAGGCTCGCACCTTCCAAATAACAAGTGACCTCCCTAATCTTCCCTCACATTTAACTGTGTCAAACTTCATTTGCCAATAATTTGTCCATTCTGCAAGTTTATTAATGCCTTCCTGTCAATCGTTGCAACCCTCCTCAGCATTGACTATCCACCTCAACCACCCCACCTCCCCACCACCAAACTGGTACCATCCACAAATTTAGGAATTAGTGAAATACAAAGGGAATCAAGGGATGTAGGGACAATGCAGCAAGGTGGAGTTTAGGTAGACAATCAGTCAAGATTGTTTTGAATGGTGGAGTAGGTTCAAAGGGCCGGAATGGCGGACTCCTGCTCCTATTTCCTACCTCCTTATGTTCGTATTCACAGCTCACTTCCAACACCTCTCACCCCCAGGGAGAATGATCATTCTTACCACATTATTGATTCATTATCATCATAAAGACAATCCAATATTCCAACTTTTACCCTTAACTTTTATTAAATCAAACTATTAACGTCAATAAATAAACAGAAGGCAAAACAGTCATAAAAATAACACAATGACTTTGTACATTGAAATGACTGACTGACAGAGGTTTTAAACAACAGCAGCACTGAATTAATATATTTGAATGTTAGTCCGGTGATCTTTGCAATGATGTCAGCGGAGTTGTGAGGGTAGAAAATTGGGACAGAGCACAAAATGGAACATGTTATCTGAATCTGCCTAGTTCCCACTGGTGGGATAGGGAATTGTTTTAAACTAACATGTCCGATGGGATCGGGAGTGTTACTGGTTTTGACATGCTGCTCAACTTTAATCTCCATTAAAATCAATGGAAAATAATACTGAACCTTGGTGTAAATGGGTGCTCATTCGACCCCATGGGATTCCCATCTGGAACCTCAGGCTAAAAGCACCCTGATCTCTGAGACGAGAGGAGATGGAGGAGCAAATGATGAGAGGATTCAACATTTTGAATCCCAAGCCGTCCGTGGAAAGAGGAGGCAGTTGTATCGGGATAGATTTTTCTGTTTGACCTTCCATATTGTTAAGGGCATGGCACTCATTTTAGAAACGAGCCAATTTTGATGCGAGTTTGGTCTCTCTAGCACAGGAGCAATCAGTTAAATTCAGGTTGCAAGTGGAGAATCCATCCTTGACAGCTGACTCCACCCAGTACCTGCTATAGAGAGGTTAAGCCTGATTTCAAGTGCTTCGTCATTGACACCACCATGTCTTCAGCTGCCAAGATTCTAAGCTTTGGAATTTCCTCCCTAAACTGTTACTTCTCTCTCCTCCTTTAAGGGGCTCTTTAAAACTGGCCCTCTTTGAGCCAACGTTGAGTCACCTGCCCCTAATTCCTCCTTACGTGGTTTGGTGTCAAATTTTGGTCTGTTACTGCACTTGTGAAGCAACCTGGGACGTTTTTACTGTCCTATCTTGTATAAATTCAAGTTATTGTGTCAGTTACTGCCTCCTAGTGGAGTGCCTGAGGTACTGAAATATGTTGCCCCCCCTCCCCTCACTCTCAGAGCTTTACTGCAAAGTTCACAGTTTACTCAGTGAGAAAAATGTCATTTACTTCAGCCCCGAGACACAGACTTCAAAGGAAATCTTCAGGTTTCCAAGGTGGAATCGAACCAAATTCCACCCCTCAAATGGTAGTGAGCTCTTCCTTCACCAGTAGGAGGCAACATTGATCAGAATCTTGAGGGCCATGGAGAAGCATGGGATCTGCCCCACGGTGTAGGCCAGGGATCTGGTCGGAGCTTTCAGGGCGAACAGATAGGCCACAGTGTGAACCAATCTGGCCAAGAAGAAGATCCGGAAGTGGATCCTTGCAATGGACGGAGTAGGATCCAGGAAGCAGTACAGCATGCCCAGGAAGAGGAAGGGGTAGACACATTCCATGTCATTACGATGAGCCCTGCGATGATGAAATAGAAAACAACTGGTTAGTTGCAGGTGATACAGTTCATTGCCCTTGCCTACATGGGTGCCTTTCACAGGTAGCCTGATGGAGATGTGCTAGGTGGTCATCTGCGTTATTCACACTTGAAATGTCCAGATGACATTTGAGCAAGACAGTGTCAAGGATGAACATATTTGGAGAGAGATATATTGAACCAAGAATCCATGAAGACCATATCAAACTGCAGGGATATACTGACAGAGCTGAGGAGTCCCACAATGACCAGAAATGAAGACTTTTGACCTTCTCTTCACCAGCTCCTCACCATTCAACCTGCCTGCAGGAGATCAGATAAATAGCACTCATTTCATAGAGACAGATGATAACATGTGTCTCATGTTTTTTCTCTGTTAGGCAGAGAATTGCCCTATGCCCATAGAACAGGACAGCACTGAAGGTGACCCTTATATACAAACATACAATTAGGAGCCAGCTCCGCCATTCAGTAAGATCATGGCTGACCTGATTGTGACCTCAACTCCATTATCCTGACCTCCCCCAGTTGTTCAGTCTAGTCTGGGGACACTCGAGGCAACCCACTAGACAAATTAAAGGGAACAGGAAGCTTGGACAATTCATTGTTACCCGCAAGGCTCCCTAGTACTCCAATGGACAACTGACATCCTCAGTGCAGTACTGAGGACATGACGAACAGAACAAAATAACTTCTATTTCATTCCTGCAGGACCTCCCAAAGGGCCAATGAAATACTACTTATGTTGGTATTGTGTCAACTTGTGCACAGCAAGATTCCACAAACAGCACTGAGACAAATGACCAGATAACTTTGTCTTTAGTGCTGATTTTTGCAGGGTAACTACATAGTGGCAATCTGCCCTGCCCCTCTTTGAAACATTGCCAAGTCCCAGCTCGGCAGGGAAACATCTCATGTCCAAAGTTTGACCCCCTTAGTCTACCTGAGCTCATCTGGAACAGTGGCAGGACTTAAAAATTGGCTTCAACGCCTCTTAGTTGCAAAGAAGGTGTTTGGTGGGTGTGGGGGGGAGGGGGTGGCAGAGGGGTAGTGGTGGATGGGGTTAGTCAGACCTGATCACTACCCTATTGCGCTGCTCACAGTGACCCCTTCCGCAAACTACGTACAAGTGTTTACTGGGCGAGGATTGGACTTGACGAGATTTTCTATGCCCACCATGACTGAACAGCCCATTAACAGTCTCTCGACAGATGACAACCCAACACAAGACAGTGGTCTTCCCACATTGGAAACAGAAAGGGTTTATTCATCAAGGCTGAAACACAGTTAAGGGGATGGTGGATTGGAGGTTGGGTTACAACACTGTAGGGCTAATTCTCAGGATCATTATTCTCTATGAGAATGGCTCCACTACCTCCCTCATGACCCCCCCCCCCCCCCCCCCCCCCCCCCCCCCCCCCCCCCCCCCCCCACTTTCCTTAAGATTTGGGATTCAAACCAGGGTTGATTTTAACCTAATTTATTGGATGAGAATCCTGTGGGATGGAACGAAATGCTGGACTCACTCCCTCACTGGATATCACTATCCACTGACGTCAGTGGAGTGCACATTCAGTGTCCCATCAGTGTGTAAATGGGTTGCTTAGGTTAAAATTACCCCCAGTTGTCCTTGTCCCCTGTCCTCTCACCCAAGGTTGGTTTCAGTTAGAGATGACACGCAGAGGGTGGAGGCTAGGGATAAGAGCACAAAAAGAGTGCGCAAGACCCAAGAAAAACTGGGCCTCAGTGCTGACTTCTGCCACTTTTCTTTAGCCACAATCAGGAATAGAAGCACAACAGCAACAAGGGTGAGCAAGTGTCTCGTGAGAAAAAACGTTTTCACAAAACAAATGGTTCGGGTCTGGAATGCACTGCCTGGAAGTGTGGTGGAGACAGCTTCAATTGAGGCATTCAAGAGGGCATTAGATGATTATTTGAATAGAAACAATGGGTGGGAGTATGGGGAAAAAGCAGGAGATTGGTATTAGGCCATAATGCTCATTTGGAGAGCCAGTGCAGACACAGTAGGCCAAATGGCCTCGTTCTGTGCTGTTAAAATCCTGTGTGATTGTGTGTGAAAGGTGTAGATAGTACCGCTGGCTCAGCAGCACCCACTGTGTGGTCCTTACCTCCGGCAACGCTCGACATCCGGGTCAGTTCTGCAAAGCTTCAGCCCTCCGTGTCTCAGAGCATCTTCTGGATTCGCGAAAGCCTAGGAGACAATGGAGAGTCTGGTGAGGCAGGCTTTAACTTCATCAGAGGAAGAATGCGGTCTTAGTTTGAGGCAGAGAGGTCCTCCGCTGGGACTCTGTGTTTTGAACCTTCCCTTTCCCTATGATTTATAGCTCCTATAACACTGGCAGGGGTCTAGTTCGATGCAGGCAACCCAGGGTTACCCCTCAGCACAGCAGTCACCCTAAGAGACTACGAGGATAAGAGAAGAAACATATGGTCCAATCAAACTGAATGAAGCTCAACATAAGCAAAGATGACAAAGTGCTGACCAACACTAAAGGAGTTAGTCCCATCCATATCATGATAAGGGGCTAATTTGAATCTGATTCAGGAGGGAACCCCACAATGTTGGATGGTTTTTATACCTGCCCAATATTATTCTCCACTTTCAGGAGCTGAAATCTTCAACCTAAAAGGGTGACAGCTTGTCTCATGAATAATTTGCAAAGGCAATTGAACAGCTGCTGGACGGGGTGGAATTTACAAAGTTACAGACCTTGGGGTTAAGCACGACTGTTCTTTCAAAGAGCTAGCACAGGCAGGATGGGCTGAATGGCCTCCCTCCCTCTGTGCTGTAAGTTTCTATGATTCTATGGAGAGTAACATCAGCATGGCGTAAAACCAGCGTTACACCCAATGCTGTCAGTTTCCTGTTGGGCAGCTTAGGTTAAAACTGTGCCCCCCCACAACAGTTGCCTTTCAGACATTGCCCACCCTGCTCTGCCCATCTCTCATGGAATCCCTCAAGCAATACCAGCAGATATTGCCTGCCCCCTCTCCAAGAGGGGCCACTGGGTAGGGGGTGGGAGGGGAGCTTGTGTTATGTTGTTCTGAACCTCCCATGGATTAAAGGAGCAATGATCTTGAACAGGGATTCAAGCGCAGACCCATCCAAAAAAACATCTGCTTTACACATCTTACTTGGTTGTCAGAACAGACACAAGTCAGGAAATTGGTGTTCCTATGAGCAGCAGTTGAATGTTTGACATGTGTTTGAAAGGGTCTGTCTATATTTAGCTGAAGTTTCAACTCAGTTAAAAATAACACGAAAACCACAGCTGTGTGAACATGTTGGAGACAGTGCAGAAGAGGTCTACGAGAATAGTTCCAGGGATGAGACACTTCAGTTATGAGGAAAGATTGGAGAAGTTGGGACTGTTTTTCTTGGAGCGGAGAAGGCTAAGGCCAGACTTGATAGAAGTTTTCAAAATCACGAGGGGTCTAGACAGAGCAGAGAGGGAGAAAATGTTCCTGCTCGTAAACAGATCGCAAACCAGAGGGCTCAGTTTTAAAGTGTTTTGCAAAAGAAGCAAATGCGAGGTGAGTAGTTAGGGTTTGGAATGCACTGTGTGGGAGTGTGGTAGGGGCAGGTTCAATTGAGGCACTCAAGAGAGCATTGGATGGTAATTTAAATAGAAAAAATGTGAGGGCTATGGGAAAAAGGCAGGAGATTGGCACTAGGTTAAAATGCTCAGAGAGCCAGTGCAGACACGATGGGCCGAGTGGCCTCCGTCTGCACTGGAATAATTCTGTGATTCTGTTCTGTCGGCAATAGGTCATGACACTTCTAAAGTGCTTTGTTGGCTCTGAAGTGCTATTGGACATCCTGAGATTTGAAAGGTAATGCAGAACTGAAGTCCTTTCTTTTTCATGCCCAGCCAATGTTATTTGAAACCGAGCAGAAACTCTAATACCTGAAATACAGCCTACACCTTCAGGCTGGTTGGCTGGGAACACTGCAGAACTATTGACTCAGGTCATGTGATTACTGAGCATCAGCCCTCATGTGCACAGAAAGAATTTGCATTTCCATAACGACTTTTCACCATCCTGGGACATCCCAAAGCAATTTGCAGCCAACAAAGTGCTTTACTGAAGTGTATAATGTAGGATACGTTAAAGCACAGCAAGTGGCCACAAACAGCAATGCGATTTAGTGGGGTTTTTTTTATTGTCTGGTTGAAGGATAAATATTCACCCAGGACTCTGGGGAGAACTCCCCCGCTCTCCTTCGAAATAAAGAATATGGTCAGAGAGAATTCAATTGATAAGCTTATTGAAGCCACTTCTCAATGACTGATAAACTGCCCCTGTGTGGAATGGTTCAGAATAATCCTCCTCCAGAATAAAAGTCTTACCACAATTTCTGGCTCTTTTCCAGCTTTTGATCATTTGTGGCAGATCTAAACCTAGTTCCAACACATCCAGCACCATAACAAAAACAGAATTACCTGGAAAAACTCAGCAGGTCTGGCAGCATCGGCGGAGAAGAAAAGAGTTGACGTTTCGAGTCCTCGTGACCCTTCGACAGAACTTGATATCCAGCACCATCACTGTTACGAACCTATTTCCTGCTCATTCCTGATAGTGAGGAAGTTAAGCGCTGGGGAGGTGCTCTGAATTTGTGGCTTTCTACCCACTGTTGGAGGTTCATCCACCCAAAGACCAAAAAATGACAAAACCAGTGGAGGGAATTAAACAACTCAACGATAAAGGGTGTTAAGAGGTTCACGGACTCCTTTTAAATGTAGCATGCATTTAAAATAAAAACAAAATGCTCGCATTATTTCATCTCAAAGCCAAAATAGAGGTTTTGCAACAAGTAAGAGCAATTCTTACCTTTTTGCGGAGTCTGACCTGACCTGTGAGGACTGCAATGACAAACATCTTAACGAGCGAAAGAACAGCGTAGAAGACAAAAGAGCAGAACACCTCATTCTTCAAGTTCAGAATCATCTTTGCTTTTCTACGGTTGTGAACGCTTGTTATGAGTCTGGGACACAGTCCAGTTCCTTATATATGTATCTCCTGTGAGGGAAAGAGGGTGACACAGGGTAGTGGTTTGTAAATCAGATGATGCAACCCAACTTGCAATCCAGCCTGTCAGGGCTTGCAGTGGGACTTACCCTGACTAGTTAGATAAACAGATTTGATCAGGCATGAGGAGGCTTGAGTGTTAATCAAAAGAACTTTGCCACTGCCCTACCATCGTGTCATGGGTGGACAAGCAGCTGATGGAGTTATAATTTAAGACATTTGGCAAATCCACTATGTAAAACAACCTGATGCAACGTCTCTTGTCACAGCAGTTTTTAAAAATCCAAATGTATTGTCTATACTTGCTTTTTTATGTAGAATCATAGTACAATACAGCACAGAAGGAGACCATTCAGCCCACCATGGCCATACCAGCCCTTTGGTAGATCTATTCAGCTAATCCCACTCCCCTCCTCTCGCTGCCTAAGTTAATGTTTTCCTTTGATTCTTTTGCAAGCGACCTTAAACCTGTGTCACCTGATCTAGTTTATGTTGCCTCTTTTCAATCTTCCTACTGAATTTCACACTTCCCAATGTTCAATTTCATCAGCCCATTTCATGAATCAACATCCGTCTGAGGTCTGTTACATGCGCAACCCCTCAGATACTAAAGCAGTCCATGTCCAAATGCAGCAAGACCTGGACAAAATCCAGGCTTGGGCTGACAAGTGGCAAGTAACATTCACGCCACACAAGTTCCAGGCAATGACCATCTCCAATAAGAGATAATCTAACCATTGCCCCTTGATATTCAATGGCATTAACAATGCTGAATCCTGCAATATCAAAATCCTGGGGGTACAATTGACCAGAAACTGAACTGGACTAGCCATATAAATACTGTGGCTACAAGAGCAGGTCAGAGGCTATGAATCCTGATAACTCACCTCCTGTCTCCCCAAAGCATGTCCACTATGTACAAGCCACAAGTCAGGCGTATAATGGAATACTCTCCGCTTGCCTGGATGAGTGCAGCACCGACAACACTCAAGAAGCTTGACAACATCCAGGACAAAGCTTGTTTGGCACCCCATCCACAAACATTCACCCCCTCCACCATTGATGCCCACTGGCAGCAGTGTGTACATCTTGAAGATGACCTGCAGGAACTCACCAAGGCTCCTTAGATAGTACCTCCTAAACCCACAACTTCTACCATCTAGAAGGACAAGGGCAGCAGATAGATGGGAACACCATCACCTGAAAGTTCCCCTCCAAGCCACTCACCATCCAGACTTGGAAATATATCGCCATTCCTTCACTGTCGCTGGGTTGAAATCCTGGAACTTCCTCTTAACAGCACTGTGGGTGTACCTACACCACAGGGACTGCAGCAAATCAAGAGGGCAGTTCATCATCACCTACTCAAGGGCAATTAGGAATGGGCAATATAGCTGGCCTAGCCAGCGAAGCCCACATCCAATGGATGAATAAAAAAACACCATCCTTCTCATTTTATACTCAATTTCTGTATGTTCTATTATCTGTAGGCTTTAAAATTGTGCCTGTGTACCCAAGTCCAGCTCATTAATGTCAAAAAGGAGCACTGGCCTGGGGGAGCATCACTACAAACTGCCCTCCAAACCCTGAAAAACAACTGGTCACCACTACTCCCTGCTTTTAATTAGCATGTTCAGGAGATTCATACAACCTTTTGTCCCCTAGCCGATTTTGTGTCTGGGCTGCCACTCTGCCTTTGATTTCATGAGCTTTAATGTTGCTGACAAGTCTGTGTGCTACCTTGTCAAATGCCTCTCAAAAGTCCAAACTCTGCACGACATCAACAACTCTACTCTCACCAAACTTCTCTTTTCTTTCATCAAAGAAGCTTGGTGAGATAGCCTAACACAATTTGCCTGTGCTGATCTATGCTGACTTTCATTTATTAGCCTATACCTTTTCAAATGGCAATTGGTTTTGAACCAAATTATTAAGTCTTTCAAAGTTTACCTATTTATGTTAATTCAACTAACCTGGATCTTGCCCCTCAGCGCTTTGCAGCCAAATTCTCCACCATAACTTCACTCAGTAAGGTACAATGCATCCCAACCAGACCAGATATTCTACTTAAAACCATAAGACATAGGAACAGAAATTAGGCCATTTGGCCCATCGAGTCTGCTCCGCCATTCAATCATGGCTGATAAGTTTCTCAACCCCATTCTCCCGCCTTCTCTCCGTAATCTTTGAACCACTTACCAATCAAGAACCTATCTATCTCGGTCTTAAATACACCCAAAGACCTGGCCTCCACATCCTTCTGTGGCAATGAATATTTTAAGGATTGCCAATCTTTTAGGTGCCTCCTCTCATTTAGGACATAGAAACATAGGACTTAGGGGCAGGAATAGGCCATTTGGCCCTTCAAGTCTGCTCCACCATTCAATAAGATCATGGCTGATCCAGTTATAGTCCCAACTCCACTTTGCTGTCTGCTCCCCATAATCCATGGCTCCTTGTCAATCAAAAACCTGTCTAACTCTGTCTGGAATAAATTCAATGGCCCGGCCTCCTCTGCATTCTGGGGAAGAGAATTTCACAGACTAATGACCCTTGAGAGAAAAATATTCCTCCCCATGGTTGAAGGCTGGAGGAAGATGCCCAGATCCTCTCCCTTCATGTGTCCAAGCGTCTCCAGCTCGTACTCCAGTTTGATGAATCTAAGCCGGAGATTTCAGATGAAAACAAGTATTTCAGATTTGTTCACTCAGGACAGCCTCACGATCCACAAACTCACATGTATTGTAGTCCAGGCAGGATCTCCCTCCTGAGCAGCACTGTGGGTGTACCTATGCCACGTGGACTGTAGCAGTTCAAGAAGGCAGCTCACCACCACCTTCTCAAGGGTAACTGGTTTCTCAACCACGCATGCTGCCTCCACAAAAACATTCTCTTTCTTGCTTCCTTCTTGGTCCCACCCTTCCTTTGACTCCCTTTTTACTGTCTATATATCTATAAAACATTTTTGCCTTTGTTTTTATGTTAGCTGGTGATCTATTCTCATAATCTAACTTTGTCCCACTCATTCCCTTATAGATATCTTATATCCAGCTTGGCTGACTCCCCTTCATCTATCTTATTTTAATACAAGGACGTACAAGAATACAAAAATTAGGAGCAGAAGTAGGCATTATTGGCTCCTTGAACATGCTCTGCCATTCAATAGGATCATGGGCTAATCAGATTGTGGCCTGAACTCTGCTTTTCTGTCTGCTCCCAATAAACATTGACTCTATCAATAACCTGTCTAACTCAGCATTGTATATATTCAATGACCCAGCCTCCTCTGCTTCCTGGGGATGGGAATTCCACACAGATGCTCAGATCACCCCACTTCAGTCTTAAATCGGAGACTCCTAATTTTTAAACTGTGCCCACCCCCCCTGCCCCGAATCCTAGACTCCCCCACAACGGTAAACATTCTCTTAGCATCTACCCTGTGAAACCCCCTCAGGATCTTATATGTTTCAAGAATATCACTTCTCATTCTTCTAAATTCCAATGGGTATAAGCCCAACCTGCCCAAATTTTCGCATAAGACAACCCCTTCATCCCAGGAATCAGGCGAGTGGAATGCCTGAACTGCTTGTAATGCAATTACAACCTTTCTTAAGTAAGAGGGCCAAAACTGTACACAGTACTCCAGGTGTGGTCGAACTAAGGGCCTCTACAAAGAGACCTGTGTGTCCTTATACACCAATCATTGAAAGCAGCTTGCAGGTGCAGCAAACAGTTAAGAAGGCAAATGGTATGTTGGTCTTCATTGCAAGAGGACGTGAGTGCAGGAGCAACGATGTCTTACTGCAGCTGTACAGGACCGTGGTGAGACCACACCTGGAGTAATGTGTTCAGTTTTGGCCTCCTTAGCTAAGAAAAGATATAGCCGCCATAGAGGCAGTGCAGCGAAGGTTCACCAGACTGATTCCTGGGTTGGCAGGATTGTCGTATGAGGAGAGATTGGGCCGACTAGGCCTGTTGTCACTGGAGCTGAGAAGAATAAGAGAGGATCTCATTGAAACGTATAAAATTCTGACAGGGCTGGACAGACTGGATGTAGGGATGATATTTCCTCTGGCTGAGGGGTTTACAACAAGGGGTCACAGCCTCAGGATATGGGGTAGAACATTTAGAACTGAAATGAGGAGAAACCTCTTCACCCAGAGGGTGTTGAACCTGTGGAATTCTCGACCACAGAAGGCTGCGGAGGCCAAGTCACTGAATATATTTAAGAAGGAAATAGATAGATTTCTGGACTCTAAAGGTATAAAGGGGTATGAGGAGAGAACGGGAGTATGGCTTTGAGATAGAGGATCAGCCAAGATCAGATTGAATAGTGGAGCAGGCTTGAACGGCCAAATGAACTACTCCTGCTCCTATTTTCTAGGCTTCTGTAGAGTAGTAACAGCATTTCTCTTATACTCACTATATCTTTTGTCAACTGGAAATCTCCAGTTTTGGGATGCCATCCCTCTCCTCCCTATGGGAATGCTTTTCTTCTCTACCTGAACCATCTCCTCTTCGAAGGTTTCCTATTGTTCAATTACTGCTTTGCTTACCAATTTTTGATTCAGATCAACTCTGCCAAAACAATAAGGTTGCCAACTGTGACTAAATGCACTCCTGGAGTTTTCATCACACATCTTGCCCCCACGCTCCAGCTATTAGTCGGCCAACACATCCATCCTTGTGACGTACTGCCTTCCTACGCCAATTAGAAAGCTAAAAGACTCATTACCCAACTGGGATCATGCTCAGCTCTCAACCCGCAGCATTTTTTCCTCCATTTTCAATATTTTTATATCTGGTAAAGATATATCCAGGTTGTCTTATTAGGAGAGGTTGGACAGGCTGGGCTTGTTCCCAATGGAATTTAGATGAGTGAGGGGTGACTTGATTGAAGTATACAAGATCATGAATGGTCTTGACAAGGTGGATGTTGAAAGGATGTTTTACTGTTTTAAAACCAGGGGTCACCCTTTCGGGACAGAGATGAGGAGAAGCATTTTCTGTCAGAGGGTTGTGCGACTTTATAACTCTCTGCCTCAGAAGGTGGTGGAGGCAGGCAGAATATTTTTAAGGCAGAGGTAGATGGATTCTTGTTAGGCAAGGGAATTAAAGGCTATCGGGGGTAGATGGGAATGCGGAATGCAAAACGCAAGCAAATCAGCCATGATCTTATTGAATGGTGGAGCAGGCTTGAGGGGCTGAATGGCCTACTCCTGCACCTATTTCGTATGTTCATATGTTCGTAAATGTTCACAGAAAATTTAATTAAAAAATCTATATTTTTTAATGTTGTCTCCAGGATTGCACACAGCAGTAAAGATTGATCTTCAATTCTTGGATACCCCAGGCCAATTCTGGAGGGTTGGCAACATTACCAAACAAGCAGGAAATACTAGCATATTAATAATTTTAAATCTGAGCCTGTTTGATTTTTGCTGGATAAGGGTATTAAGGGATACGGAGGCAAGATAGGTGAATGGAGTTCTGACATAGACCACCCAACATCTCTTTGAATGGTAGATTAGACTCGAGGGGCTGAATGGCCTCCACCTGTTCCTATCAGGGTAATTTGACCCTAAGTTCCTGGACAGGAATCCCATGGGATCACGTGGAAAGTCGGTTTACGCCCTCGTCTAATATTTCCATCGTTAGCTTTAATAGAGGGCAAAATCATGGGCAGGGTTTTCAGCTCAGCAGAGTCACATGAGCAGGGACACGTTTGCCTTATTTTTTTAAAATCTTTATTTTTAATGTTAAAAGTCTTCAGCTCCCTGAGCACAGGCTCCCTGTGCCTTCAGGGAGCTGTCACCGCTGGCACCCGCGCGCGTGCACAGACTTCAGCGCTGGCGCTCCTCTCGCCCCCACCCCAGCAGCGCTGAGGCTAATTGGCCAGCCAGCGTGAAATCTCAGTCGGGGACCAATCACAGGCAACGGACCATTGCGCGGCCACTCCCACGCCCGCCCGATGAGGAGAAAATCCTGCCCACGTGGAGTGTCAAAACAGCGTTCCACCCAATGCCCTCAGTTTCCAGGCTGGTAGGTTAAAATATTCCTTTCTTATCCTTCGGCGTTGCCGCAGGGAGTAGCACTTTGCCCTCTCGGTTAGAAGGTTGTGATCTCAATTCCTACTCCAGAGGCTAGAGTCCATAATCCAGACCGACTCTCCTAGGGGAGTTCTGGGCCATCAGAGATGCTGCCTGGTGGATGAGATGTTAAACCAATGTCCCTTCTGCTTCTCAGGTTGAATCTTAAAAAAGCCTAAGCCATAGTTTCGAAGGTATAATGGAATGACTGTAGAATTCCCTTGAGTTTCGAAGAATGAAGGGTGACCTCATTGAACTTTACAAAATTCTTACAGGGTGTGAGGGGTGGATGTGGATAAGATGTTCCCCCTGGCTGCTGAGTCTAAAACCAGGGGACATAATCTCAGGATAAGGGTTAGGCCATTTAAGGCTGAGATGAGGAATTTCTTCACTCAGAGGGTGATGAACCTTTGGAATTCTCTATCCCAGAGGGCTGTGGAAGCTCAATCACTGAGCATGTCCAAGACAGAGATTGATAGATTTCTGGGGATTAATGATATCAAGGGATATGGAGATAGTGTGGGAAAGTGGTGTTGAGTAGATGATCGGCCTTGATCTAATTGAATGGCAGAGCAGGCTCGATGGGCTGAATGGCCCACTCCTGCTCCTATGTTCCTAGAGCAAAGAATTATGCACAGTGCCCTAGGGCAGTATTTATCTCCTAACATTATCGCTAAAACAGGTCTCTATGACCTTCTTACAAAGAACCCCTTTGGCTGTAAAGTGGTGTAAAGTGGGGTGTGAGCAGACTGTCAAGCCCAACATTTATTGCCCAGACCCACTTGCCCTTGAGAAAGTGAGGGGTGAGCCTGAGGTCATGAACACACCATAGAAAGTATTTTCTTTCAGTGAGTCATGGGTCCTCAATGTATTTTGACTTCCCCTTTTGTATGAGCAAGGCTGACTTTACGAGAGCAGTGGTGATGTGCCTTGATGTCACTGATTGTAGCTCTATTACAACAGTCCCCAACATCATCTGGCTGCAATAATGGCTAGGCTCGCAGCTCAGAAAATGTTCAGCCACAGAGAGAGGTGGTTGAGCGAGTGGCATTCCTCTGCTAAAGCAAGAATGATGGGAAGGCAACACAGACTTCACTTACTTTGAGATGTAGTCTCTGTTGTAAAGTAGAAAACACAGTGGCCAATTTTCACACAGTAAGATCCCACAAAGAGTAAGATCCCACAAAGAGCACTGGGATATACGAACAGGTAATCTGTTTCTGGTAATTCTGCTTCAGGAGTAAATGTTTGTCAGGCCCCCAGGGAACACTCACCTTGCCCTACTTCCAATGCTGGCTATAGGGACCTTAGATATCCACCTGAGGAGGCAGATGCGACCTCAGGGAAGTCCAGCACTGCTTCAGTACCGAACAGGGAGTTACAGTCTGGATTTTGTGCTCAAGTCCCTGGAGTGGGACTTGAACCCACAACCCTCTGGCTCAGAGAGGATTAATGAGCAACACTGCACCAGGATCAAGACTTGAGTCTATCCCCACCTCAAGCTCTCTATTTTCACCTTTAACATCTAGGATGAGAAGTTGAGTGAACTGGGCCTAGACCTTCTGGCATTTGGAAGAACGAGAGGTGAGCTCATTGAAACATGCAAGATTTTGAAGGGATTTCGGGTAGACACTGAAAGATCGTTTGCCCTGGTCAGGGAATCCAAAGCACAGTCTCAGGATAAGGGAACAATCATTTAGGGCTGAGGTGAGGAGAAATTACTTCACTCAAAGGGCTGTGAATCTTTGGAATTCTCTACCCCAGAGGATTATGGATGCTCCAACATTGAATATATTTAAGGCTGGGATAGACAGAATTTTTGTCTCTCAGGGAATTAAGGGATCCAGGAGTGAGCAGGAAAGTGGAGTTAAAGTAGGAGATCAGCCATGATCATATCATACGTCAGAGCAAGCTCGAGGGACCGTCTGGTCTACACCTGCTCCTATCTCTTGTGTTCAAATCTGTCTCGGTGTAAAGGTTTTGCACATTGGAAGCAAATGTTGAAAAATCAGGCACATTCCTCATTAAAGCTCCTATCCGGAAATTCACCAGCAGTCAGAAACAAGCTTCCTGCATTCGAAGATTTTATACCCGGAAAGTGAAGATTAAAATCCAGGTTGCTCGTGGTCTGGTGAAGCTCATGAGGTCGCGGCTGGGAACAGAAGCTCTTTCCTGATTCTGTTCTTCCTTTTCCAATCCTGCGAACCAATTATAAAGGCATTGCTATCCTCTCCCTCTGGAGAAAATGAGTGAACTTAGTTGGTGCCCAAGGACACCAACTTGAGCCTCGATACCTCAGGAGGCTGTTCATTTATTAACAGAAGGCGCTCTACCGAAGGAAATGCAGAAAGTGGAATCAGTGGATTAAAATTGTCGGCACGCACAATTTAGCAATTTAGCAACAACTTGTCAGTCAGTCCTAAGCCACAGAAATGTGTCTGCCTCTTAAACACCCTCGGAAAAGGCCTAACAAGCCACTAACAAGTGGTTCATTTTGACGCAGCGACAGTGATATATTTCCAAGTCAGGATGGTGAGTGTCTTGGAGGGGAACTTCCAGGTGGTGGTTTTCCCCATGCATCTTCTAGATGGTAGTGGTCATGGGTTTGGAAGGTGGTTGGCAGGTGGCTGCAGAGCATGTTGTAGATGGTTCACAATGCTGCTGCTGTGCATCGGTGGAGGAAGGAGTGAATGTTTAAGGTGCTGGACTGAATGTTATTACAGCTGGGCACAATCAGGCAAGTTCAGAGTATCCCATCACACATATGATTTACATATACAGACACAGAATTTTCAGCATAGGAACAGCTATTCAGCCTAACTAGCCCCCCTCTCTTCATCCCAACCTAACAAGAGAACTTGCTATTCATTCTCTTTCATGTACATCTTGAGTTTCCCCTTGAATGCTATTCACCTCAATCGCTTCAATGGTAGCACAGATTCTAGTAGCTCTCTGCTTAAGGAATATCCTCCTGAATCCCCTTTTGGGTTTGTGAGTGACTTTTGCCTTGTACCTGGTGGACAGGCTTGGGGAGTCAGGAGGTGAGTTACTTGATGCAGGATTCCCAGCCTCTGACCTGCTCTTGTAGCCACAGTATTTTTATGACTATTCCAATTCAATTTCTGGTTAATGGATGTTGATAATGGGGAATTCAGTGAGGATAATGCTATTAAATTTCAAGGGGTGATGATTAGATTCTTTCTTGTTGGAGATGGTCATTGCCTGGCACTTGCGTGCTGCAAATGTCACTTGCCACTTGTCAGTACAAACATGAATGTTGTCCAGATCTTGCTGCATATGGATATAGATTGCTACAGTACCTGAGGAGTCACAAATGGTGCTGAACATTGTATAATCATCAGCAAACATCTTTACTTCTGACCTTATGATGGAGGGAAGTTCATTGATGAAGTAGCTGCAGCTTGTTGGCCTAGGACTCTACCCTAAGGAACTCCTGCAGTGATGTCCTGGAACTGAGATGATTGACCTCCAACAACCACAGCCACCTTTCTTTGTGTTAGCCTTCAGCTAATGGAGATTTTTCATTTGAGATCCAGTGATGTCAGTTTTACACTACAGTGTCCCACTCAGTCAGATTCTGGACTAATTCATCTGTGAGAGCGTATTTAAGGTTGTAAGGCTAGAGAAATAGGCAGGACAGGCAATTGATTTGAAGTTGGAAGAAGGATATGCAAATGGTAAACATAGCCTATAGCAAGGTAATTATTGAATAAATCCTTTCCTGATATTCTCCTGTTATTCTATGGTGCACATCCTATGCTATGTGGGGACTCCAGGAAGCTTCCCATGTTTTGAATAATCATCTGTGTAGGAAGTGACATCAGAGATCTGGTTTCAGAACTTGAGCAGCAACTGCCATTACTAAGATGTATTTGTGAGGCTGAGACCTTTGTTGATAGCAAGTTTATAGTTGTGGTCACCCAGCAGCCAAAGTTATCTGTGTTCCTTAGACTCGAAAGCGCTGCCAGAGGACTGGGGAATTACAAACATTAAAGGGTGTAAAGGTATGCCCATCAACAGAGAGGGTTGATGGGGGTAATGCTGTTAATGTGCAGTATCTGGGCTTCCAAAAGGCATATAAGATAGTTCCACACAACAGGCTTCTGAGTAAAGTTATAGCTCATGGACTTAATGGACAGCTGCAACATGGGTACAAAATTGGTTGAGTGACAGGAAACAGAGTAGTAGTTAATGGATGTTTTTTGGACTGGAGGAAGGTTTGTAGTGGAACCCCCCAGGGGTCCGTACTGGGATCTTTGCTCTTCCTGATTAATGATCTAGACCTTGGTGTCCAGCGCACAGTCTCAAAATTTGTGGATGATACGAAACTTGGAAGCATTGTGAACTGTGAGGAGTGTAGAACTTCAAAAGGACATAGACAAGTTGGTAGAATGGGTGGAGAGTCTGCAGGTGAAGTACAAAGTGAAGAAATGTGAGGTGATACATTTTGGTGGGAAGAACATGGGGAGTCAATATAAAATAAAAGGTATAACTCTAAAGGGAATGCAAGATCAGAGGAATCTGGGTGTATACGTGCGCAAGTCATTGAAGGTGATAGGACAGGGTAAGAGAGCACATAATAAAGCATGCAGTATTGTAGTTTTTATTAATGGGACATAGAGTACATGGACAAGGAAGTTATTTGAACTTGTATAAGGCACTAATTAGCTCTCAGCTAGAGTGCTGTGTATAGTTCTGGGCATCACACTATAGAGAAGATGTGAAGGAATTGGAGATAGTGCAAAATCATAGAAACCTTAAGGCACAGAAAGAGGCCACTTGGCCCATCATGTCTGCACCAGCTGAGAAACGAGCCACCCACCCTAAACCCCACTTTTCAGCATTTGGCGCTACAGGTTATGGTACTTCAATGTATATCCAGACACCTTTTCAATGAGTTGAGGGTTTCTCCCTCTACATCCCTTTCAGGCAGTGAGTTCCAGTACCCCACAATCCTCTGGGTGAAAAGTTTCTCCTCATCTCCCCTCTAATCTTTCCACTAATCACTTTAAATCTGTGCCCCCTCATCACTGGCCTCTTTGTTAAAGTAAATAGGCTCTTCCCATCTACGCTACCCAGGCCCCTCACAATATTGTACATCTCAATCAAATCTCTCCTCAGCCTCCACTGCTCCAAGGAGAACAATCCCAACCTTTCCTCATAGATGCAATTTTCCAGTCTTGGCAACATCTTAGTAAATCTCCTCTGTACCCTCTCTGATGCAGATAAATACTTTCTGTGGCCAGAAGTGCACACAGTACTCAAGTTGTGGCCTAACTACTGTTTTATGCAGCTCCAGCATAACCTCACTGCTCTTATATTCTGTACCTCGGCTAATAATTGAAATTATTCCTTGTGCCTTCCTGTTATGACCCAGCAGTTGGTAAAGCTGAGTTCTTTACAAATCCCAGAGGGACACTTTAAACAACTGTCATAGCCTATATTTTTAAGTGGTATGTTTGAGATGCAACTCTAAATTCAGGAATCAAACCACCAGTTCTCGAGAGGTATTATATTAAACTAAATTAAACATTTTATTAATTTACAAACATAAACTATATACACATGGCTACAAATTACTACTATCATAACTTTTAACAAACTCCCAAACTAATCTCCATTAAGGCAACAGCAACCCATAGATTTAACCAAACACTAGGCAAAACATTTTCACTTCACAAAGTCAAAATGAGGTTCTTTTCACTTTGGTTCCTGTGGAGACAGTTGGAAGCTTACAGCTGCTTTGATCTTACATTGCCTCTGCCCTGCACACACAAAAACTGCTATTGGTTATATCCAGTACATCTCATTGAATGTAAATTTTCATTGTATCACCAGCCTCTTTGAACTCTACCTCTTCTAACAATAAAACCCCTTTCATTGTACCAATTTTGTTAGTAATATAAACATATTGCTTGGTTTCTGTTAGCTAGGTGCCAGATTTCACCCCACTTCTTGAATGCTCTATTCAAAAAAATGCAAATGCACTCTCCCTCTTACATCTCAAAACTAGTACACGTCAAAACACCCAGACTAACTGGCTTTAATCCAATTAAGACATACCCACAGACTAAACCTCTATTTTTAAAAAAAAAATATTTTCTAAAAAAATTATATACATTCATAGCTTCATGACAATTCCTAACCACTCTTTCACTGTCCTGCTACCTTCAGGAATCTGTGGACATTCATTCCAAGGTCCCTCTCTTTCTCTACACCTCATATCCTCCTATTTATTGTGTATTTCTTTGCCCATTTGACCTCCCAAAATGCATCACCTCATACTTCTCTGGGTTGAATTCCATTTGCTACTTTTCTGCCCACCTGACCGGAAATGAATTACGAGAATGGTTCCAGGGATGACGAAGTTGAGTCATGAAGAGAGATTGTGGAAGTTGAGACTGTTTTTGAGAAGGCTGATGGGATATTTGATAGAGATGTTCATAAACATGACGGGTCTGGACTGAGTAGATGGGGAGAAGCTGTTCCCACTTGTGAAAGGATCGAGAAGTAGAGGGCACAGATTTAAGGTAATTGGAAAAAGAACCAAATGTGATATGGGGAGAAACTTTTTTATGCAGTGAGTGGTTAGGATCTGGAATGCATGGCCTGAGAGTGTGGTGGAGACAGATTCAACAGAGGTTTCAAGAGGGAATTGGATTATTATCAGGGAAGGAAGAACGTGCAGAGTTATGGGGAGAAGGCAGGGGAATGGCACAGGTGAGTTGCTCATTCAGAGAGACAGTGCAGACACGATGGGCCAAATGGCCTGTTTCTGCGCTGTAACAATTCTTTGATATAGGACGTCCTCTGTTACCTTCCCATTGACGTTATCCTCCATGCACTGAGAAGGCCCTCAACAGTTAGATTATCACAGCTGTTCCTTCAAGCCATCCAAAAAAGTACAATTTCCACTCCAGTCTTTGGACACTGGATAGAGGAGAGAAAATATGCAAGAGCACAAGTAAAATCCTCGTTGATTTTTATTTCCTCCGAACATCAAAAAAAAAGACAAGGCTTCAGGATATCCCGATGGCTTTCCATCAATGAAGTATAGTCACTGCGGCAATGTAGGAAAGCATCAGAACCAATTTACACCACAGCACAATCCCATAAACTTCAAAAAGTTATCAGACCAATAACCAACTTCAGTGATGTTGGCCAAGGGATGCATATTGGCCAGGAGATCTCTCCTTCAACTGTGAAGTACCTGCAGTACTGTGGACAGTTTTGGTCTCCTTGCTTAAGGTGGGGTCCTTAGGTATCCTTTCTCCAAAACCCTCGGGGCCAATTGCATTTCAAATTTCAGATAATTTCGGTTTTCGGTTACCACACATAGGATTGGCCTACTTACATTACAATAACCTCAGTCTAGGCTGACTATAGTCTAAAGTCAATAAAATGGCTAGAAAAGTATGATGTACCACTGAATAATAAATACAGGGTGCGGTTCACGAGGTTTGAGTCGGCCTGGCTCACAGACTTCCTGCGATAAAGATCGATGAGGTTCAAAACAAGTGCGGGTTTTTGGATATGTTGGATTTTGGGATTTACAGATAAAGGATTCTCGACCTGTAATTGTATTGGAGGGAGTTCAGAGAAGGTCCACCAGGCTGATTCCTGGAATGAAGGGATTGTCTTATGAGTAATGGTTGATCAGGTTGGGCCTGTACTCATTGGAGTTTAGAAGAATGAGAGGTGATCTTACTGAAACACCTTTGATTCTGAGGGGGCTTGACAGAAGAGAAGCTGAGACAATGATTCCCCTCGTGGGGGAATCTGGAACTAGAGGGAACAGTTTCAAAATATGGGGTCTCCCATTTAAGATGGAGACGAGGAGGAATTTCCTCTCTCAGAGGGTCATTAGTCTTTGGTATTCACTACCATAGAGAGCAGTGGAGTCTGGGTCATTGAATATGTTTAGAGATATTTTTGATCAAAAGGGAGCCAAGGGTTATGGGTTTGGAGGGCAGGCAAAAAAAGTGCACTTAAGGCCACAATCAGATCAGCCATGATCTTATTGTATGGCGGAACAGGCTTGAGGGGCCGAATGGCCTACTCCTGCTAGTGTTTCTAATGATCTTAAATCTCTTAGGTACTTCCTTGAGAGTGTCAACCCAGATTAGATGCAGAAGCCATGGACCCACGGATTCATGACTCAATGGGGAGAATGTCTTGCCAGATCTACCATAGGGGAACCACTGTGGGATGGGGGCGTGGGATAGAGGGCAGGAAAATTCCAGCCTTTCTCAAGGCCAAGTACAACCCTGAATCTCACAACAGCTTGATGTTCAGGGATTTAAAAAAAAAGATTTACATTTATATAGCACCTGAATGTGACCTCAGGTGAACCCGAAGCCACATGCCAGTCAATGAAGTTCTTCTTTTGAAGTATAGGCACTGTTGTAGAGTCGCAAGCCAATTTGTACACAGCACAATCCCACAGGCAGCAATCCTGTTAAGTGCTGTTGGTCAACGGACAAATATTTCCTGAGCTCGTCGGGGGGAGTTCCCCTACTCTTTTTTATCTAAATAGTGGCCGTAGGACTTTTTATGCCCCGCTAGGAGGACAGATAGGGCCTCGGATTAACATCTCACCCAACATACTGGAGTGTCATCCTAGGTGTGAAGGAAAGACAAAAATAAATTCCAGGAACCTTATCCAATAAGAACGTAACATAAGAAACAGGAGCAGCCTAGGTCATTCGACTCCTTGAGCCTGATCTACCATTCGACAAGATCATGGCAATCCCTCTACCTCAGCTACACCTTCCTGCCCTGTCCCTATATCCCTTGATATCTCTTTAGTATCCAAAAATCTCCTAATCCCTGTCTTGAATATGCAGAACAGTGGAACATGCACACCATCCCCCCCCCCACCCCGGGTAGAGGACTTCCCAGATTCGCAAACCTTCGGGCTCCTCATAAATTGCCAACTCCAATATCCTAAAGCAGCGACCTCAATGTTCTAGATTCCCCAGCCAGGGGAATCACCCTTCCCACACTTACACTGTCAGACCTTTACGAATTTTGTATGCTTCAATCTCGATCGCCTATATTCTACTCAGTCCCTGATCATAGGGGAATCCCCTCATCCCAGGAGCCAGTCTTAGAACAAAGAACAAAGAACAAAGAAAAGTACAGCACAGAAACAGGCCCTTCGGCCCTCCGAGCCTGCGCCGATCATATTGCCCGTCAGCTAAAACATTTTGCACTTCCGGGGTCCGTATCCCTCTATTCCCATCCTATTCATGTATTTGTCAAGCTGCCTCTTAAACACCACTATCGTACCTGCTTCCACCACCTCCTCTGGCAGCGAATTCCAGACACTCACTACCCTCTGCGTAAAAAAGTTGCCCCGCACATCTCCTCTATAGTTTTCTCCTCTCACCTTAAATCCATGCCCCCTAGTAATTGACTCTTCCACCCTGGGAAAAAGCTTCTGACTATCTACTCTGTCCATGCCACTCATAATTTTGTAAACTTCTATCAAGTCGCCCCTCAATCTCCCTCGCTTTAGTGAGAACAGTCCGAGTTTCTCCAACCTCTCCTCATAGCTAATAACCTCCAGACCAGGCAGCATCCTGGTAAACCTCCTCTGCACCCTCTCCAACGCCTCCATGTCCTTCTGGTACTGTGGTGACCAGAATTGCACACAATATTCCAAGTGTGGCCTAACCAAGGTTCTATACAGCTGCAGCATGACTTCCCAGCTTTTATACTCAATACCCTTGCCAATGAAGGCAAACATGCCATATGCCTTCCTGACTACCTTATCTACCCGCGTTGCCACTTTCAGTGACCTGTGGAACTGTACACCCAGATCCCTCTGCCCGTCGATGCACTTAAGGGTTCTGCCATTTACTGTATAATTCCTGCCTGTATTAGACCTTCCAAAATGCATTACCTCACATTTGTCCGGATTAAACTCCATCTGCCATTTCTCCGGCCAAATCTCCAACCGATCTATATCTCGTTGTATCCTTTGACAATCCTCTTCATTATCTGCAACTCCTCCAACCTTAGTGTCGTCTGCAAACTTACTAATTAGCCCAGTTACATTTTCCTCCAAATCATTTACATATACCACAAACAGTAAAGGTCCCAGCACTGATCCCTGCGGAACTCCACTAGTCACAGCTCTCCATTCAGAAAAGCACCCTTCCACTGCTACCCTTTGTCTTCTATGACCAAGCCAATTCTGTATCCATCTTGCCAGCTCTTGTGAATCTTCATTGCACTGCCTCAAAGAGAAGTACATCCTTCCTTAGGAAATGGACCAAAAGAATCATGTATACTCCTCACTGGAATGTCTCAACACACTTTGCACGATTAATCATTTCTTAAGTGAAATTAGTTCAGTAGAATGCATCGGTCATTCTAGCCAAATCACAGAAGCGCAGAAGGAGGCCATTCAGCCCGTCGCAACTGTGATGGTTCTCCAAATGAGCAATGCACCTCATACCATTGCACCCCCGCCCCATCGCCTTCTTCCTGTAATCCTATACACATTCTTATTTATCAGACAGTAATCCAATTCTCTTTTGAAAATCTTGATTTGTGTCATTATGGCAAATTCAGAATTCGAATGAAAGATAGTGCTGTTCCTGACCACAGGACATCACAAAGTGCTTTCCAGCCAATTAAGTGCCTTTGAAGTGTAATCACTGCTGTAATGTGGGAAACCGAGCAGCCAATTTGTCTCCAGCAAACTTCCACAAGCAGTAATGTGATAATGACTGGAAAGCCTGTTTTAGTGAGGTTGTTTGAGGGATCAATATTGGCCAGAACACCAAGGAGCACTCCCCTGCTTATCTTCAAAATGGACCTTATACACCCGAGAGGGCAGGCAGGGTCTTGGTTTAAAGTCTCATTCGAAAGACAGCACCTCCGGCAGTGTAGCCCTCTCTCAGTATTGTGCTGCAGTGTGAGCTTTGAGTTTTTTTTTGTGCTCAGGCCCTGGCCTGGGACTTGAACCAGCAACTCTAACTCAGTGGTGAGAGTGCCACTAACTGAGCCACGTTCAATAAGACGACCAAGCTGATTAGAGGAAATGCAGAGCAGAACTGAAAAGAAAGGGAGATGAGAGAAGCAAAGAGAAAATATTAGAATAAATTAGCAGCTGACATGATAGTATTTAATAAACATATAAATAAACAGAAGGGTAGTGAAAGGAAGGTGAGTCCGATTAGGGACCAGAAAGCAAATCTTGTGGAGACAGCGGGCATAGTAAATTAGTGCTTTGCATTTGTCTTCAGTGAGGAAATGGATGCAGCCAGTGCTCCAATAGGGCTCTGAAGAAGACTCATACAGACTCAAAGTGTATTGTATTGTAGCCTTGTCGCTTAGTTGTAATAGAGTTGATCTGCAGAAAACTTTCTAAGTAGAAACATTAGGTTTATTTACAATACAGCCAGCAGCAACAACATGTCTTTCAACTCCACCTCTATCTCTACACTGACTGTGGAGGTAGCCTGCGCCACTAGCACATTAGTTTACACAGATCATGTGATCTTACATCGCAGGACAATTCTTAAAGGTACAGTCCAACATTTAACTAAACCAGAATTACTACAAAACGTTAACCCTGTTTGTCTTTCTGCCGATGTTGCTGAGCCCCACATAGCATCTTCTGTTTTGATTTCAGATTTCCAGCATCCGCAGGATTTTGCTTCCACCGCAATAATAGAGGAGGAGGTAGAGGAGTTAGATGGGATGGAAATGGGTAAAGCGGAGTTACTTTTAAAATAAAAACAGAAGATGCTGGAAGGACTCAGCAGGTCTGGCAGCACCTGTGGGGAGAGAAACAGAGTTAATATTTCGGGTCTGAATTCAGAGCTCTGGAGAAGAGTCATACAGACTCAAAACATCAACTGCTGAGCTTTTCCAGCATTTTCTGTTTTTATTTCAGTTTCCAGCAACCGCTGTATTTTGCTTTCATCCAGGTACTTTTAAAAAGTAGGCAGTACTCAAAATAAAATGTCACCCAGTCTAGGTGGAATGCATCTTTTAGGTTACCAATGGAATTAAGGTGGACACTTTAGCCATGATATTCCGATCACAACTGGATGAGGGATAGTGGAGTGGGAGGGGATAGTGGAGGGCGGGGGCAGAGGACTGGTGAAATACAAATGTTAGGGCCCTGTTTAAACGAGGGGAGAGAATTAACCCCAGCGATGATGGAAATATTGAAAGGAGAAAGTCAGAAATACTTACATTTCTATAGCATCTTTCACAACCTCAAGATGCCTCAAAGTGCTTTACAGCCAATGAAGTACTTTTCTTGAGTGGGCTCATTGTTACAATGTAGGAAAATGCAATGCGCACAGCAAGATCTCACCAGCAGCAATGCAATACTGTCCTGATCACCTGTTATTTAATGCTGTGGCTGAGGGATATATATCATTCAGGACAGCAGCAAAAACTCCGCTACTCCCCTTCAAAATGGGGGCTGCCTGATCCATCCAATAGGGCAGACAGAGGGCTCGTTTTCACATCTCATCCGAAAGCCGGCACCTTTGCCAGTGCAGCACTCCCTCAGTACTGCACAGAGAGCGTCAGCCTTGATTATTGTGCTCAAGTCTCTGGAATGGAATGGATCTTCCGACTCAGGTTACCAGGGCATGTAAGAAAAGGATCGAATAAACATCATTGGTGAGTCTCAGGGGTTTGTTTTTATTTAAGTCATTCCAGCACAGAAGAAGACCAATCAGCCCATCGAGCCCATGCCAGCTCTCTGTAGAGCTACCCAGTCATCCTCATTCCCCCATTTTTTCTCTGTAGTTCTGAAAGCTCATTTCCCTCAATTGCGCATCCAACTTCCTTTCGAAATCATTCATCGTCTCTGCTTCCACCACCACCCTTCCACCACCATTACTGCGCACTGCATACAAATGTTCTCCCCCCTCCACTGCACCTCTGCTTAAATCTGGGTCCCCTGGTCCTTGTACCAACAGCTAATGGGAATAGCTTTTCCTTTTCTACCTTATCTAAACTGTCATAATCTTGGACAGCTCTATCTGATCTTCACTCAATCTCCTTTAGTCAAAGGAGAACAACCCCAGCTTCTCCGAACCAACCATGAAGCTCAAATCCCTCATCCTTGGAACCATTCTGGTAAATCTCCTCTGCACTTTCTCAACAACCAATGGAGTTCTATTTTTAAGTGAAGTGATGGACCAGACCGCATTCTAGACAACCAAACCTGGCAAATAGCAATAAGATGAATGCCCAGTTGTTCCCATTTCAGCGAGGTTGGTTGTAGAAGAAATTCATTTTTCCTTTTGAACAGAAGCGGCTGAGAAGTGCCCTGCTAGTGGATTGCAAAGAGAGTTTGATAGGGTAGATGTTTCTATTAAAGACAAAACAAAACTGCGGATGCTGGAAATCCAAAACAAAAACAGAATTACCTAGACTCGAAACGTTAACTCTTTTCTTCTCCGCCGATGCTGCCAGACCTGCTGAGTTTTTCCAGGTAATTCTGTTTTTGTTTTAAATGTTTCTATTCATCAGGAAACCCAGAGCTAGGGGCCATCAATATAAGAGAGTTACTAATAAATCCAATAGGGAATCCAGAAGAAACTTCTTTACCAGGGAGTGATTAGAATGTGGAACTCGCTGCCGCAGGGAGTGGTTGAAGTGATTAGTATAGATGGGTTTAAGGGGAGGCTGAATAAACATGTGAGGGCAAAAGGAGTGGAAGGGTGTGTTGATAGGGTGAGGTGAATAGAAGAGGTTTGTATGGAACACGAACAAGGCTATGGCCTGTTTCTGCTCCACACATTGGATCTAACGGTCTCTGACGGCAGCAGCAATCCATGCTACAGCCTCCAGATCCACACAACTGGCGGAATTTAATGCAGCGCATTGTGAGTGGGAAAGATGGCCACCAGCCACACTTGATCACGTGGGATAAGAGTGTCCAGATGCCGATGGTGGGATAACCTCCCGCGATTAAGTTGGCAACGGAGTGGTGTCGATGCGGGGAAGTGGCTCACTCGTGGTAGCCAAGGCTATTAGACTCATTAATGAGCCCATTTAAGAAGTTTAAGCACAAATTCCTGCGGCTTATTTGTGCAAGGGGCCCGGGCTGGAGGAGCGCAGAACCCTTGGAGGGCGGAAGAGCTCTAGCTCTTGCGTCAGCTTCCTGTACACAATGTTATGCACATCAGTGTTATTCCTAATAGGTTTCCATGTCTCCCAGGCATATGCAAAACAAGATAAGGGTGTGAAGCCAGCCGACGCCACAAAATCTTAAACATTTCCATTTATCAGAAACACTACTTCAGCCTGAAACGGGAAGCCGGGAACACAGCTGCCACTCGAAACTTGACAAAAATGACCACCGGCATATCTGTAGATTTTACCCAGTCATCTAATTTTATATCTGCAGGTTCTTTCTCATAAGTTAACTGTAACATTAAGGTTAAAGTATCAAATATACCTGAAAGTAGATGAACCAGATTCAGCGTGTACCATCTACAAGATGCACTGCTGGGTTTTTGAAACAAATCATTACTGGGAATTAGATAATATTCATAGCCCAGAAATAGGCCATTCAGCCCAACTGGTCCACTCCAGTGTTTATGCTCAACATGAGCCTCTTCCTTCGTCATCTAACTCCTTCAAGATAACCTTCTGTTCCATTCTTCCCCATAGACTACTTATCTAGTTTCCCGCTAAACACAGCTATGCTATTCCTGTTAATCACTCCATGGGGGAATGAATTATACATTCCCTGAATAAAGAAGTACTAGCCTAATCTTTGTCATCCTCCACTCCACCCCGCACCCAAATCCCTGTCATCCCCTCTTCCCGAAAACACAGCCTCCTGCTGGGATACCATTCCTGACACGGGTAACTTTTTAAAAACGCATTCTTTCATGAGGAGTGGGTGGCGCTGGCAAGACCAGCATTTGCTGCCCATCCCTAATTTCCTTTAAACTGGGAGGGCAGCTCAGCATCAGCCGTGTTGCCGTGGTCCTGGGATCGCATGTAGTCCGGGGATAAGGATGGCAGGTTTCCTTTGCTAAGTGGGCTAAGTAAGCATTTATGACAATCAGTGATAGTTTCATGGTCACCAGCCATTCAATTCCAGATTTATTAATTGAGTTTAAGTTCCACCAGCCAACATGGTGGGATTGAACTCATGTCCCCTCATCAATGGCCGAGGTCTCTGAATTACTAGTTCAGTGATATGGCCACTGTCCACCCCCTCCTGCCCCACCCACTGTCCCAGGCACCACTCCAGATTCAAGTGTTCTAGGCAGAATTCGTGTCAGAATTCTATTGACCATCACATGATACCCAATCAAAGTCCGATACTCGTGAAATGTCAAGTGCTGTGCTCTCGGGATCAAAGCTTTAGGGTGAATAATGAACTGGAGCCCACACCTGGATTACAGAGTTGAACAGAAGATGCTTGCCTAAGGCTACATTGTAGACTTGGCTCCAATCCTTCCTGTTCTGCCAAGCCCCAGTGAGCTGAATCACTTTAGCGGTTTTACTTTAGAACCATTTCTATGGAGAAGCAAGCATAATGACATGTGCACATGTCTTAGAATATGTAGAACAGTTTAATCTAATAACTTAGTCCAGGTAAATGACTCACGCAGTGACAGCACTGATGCTTGAAAGATGGTTGCTGGAAATTAGTCACAAATGGTGCTAAACATTGTGCAATCATCAGCGAACATCCCCACTTCTGACCTGATGAGGGAAGGAAGATCATTGATGAGGCAACTGAATCCCCGAACATGTCTGACCTCCCCCGCCACCAGTGGACTCCCTAACACACCAAACCCCCCACAGGACTCCCCATGCATCTGTAACCATCCCCCCCGGAAACTCGCACGGAACTCCTCGCTCCCCCCAACTGTGGGCCCAACTCTCAACCCCTCACCCCCACTGACCCCATATCTCTTCCTCCCCCACCGCAGGCCTGGCCCGACCCAACTCCCTGCCCTCCCACTGCAGGCCCTAAACAGCAGTCCCAAACCTCCAACCCACCTCCCCACTCCCCCAGACCTCTGGCCCACACCACCTACCCCCGGAGCTCTGACCCACTTTCTGCACATCTGACCTCCGACCCACCCTACGCCGCCCCCAATCCATCCACTGCCCCCCCACCCAACCTTGTCCCAAAAACCTCCAATCCTCTATCTCCACACTGCCTCCCCCAACCCCCAGCATCCCAACTACCCCCTTCCCACATTTTAGGAGCAAATTTAGGAAGTAATTTTACACCCAAAGTGTAGTAGACATTTAGAATTCGCTTCCACAAATCATTTGTTAATTTTAAATCTGAGATTGATAGATTTTTGTGAAGTTAAGGTATGAAGGGATCTGAGGCAGGTGGATGGAGTGAGGTTGCAGAACAACTATACCTTCACTGAATGGCAAAACAGTTGCCTGACTTCTGTCCTATGCTGCTGTCTCAACTGAGTGCAATATTTTGGAGTAACCCAAGTTATGATGGATGTGAAATGAGCAAAGAGCTGACATCACAGTGAATCATTCATTTGGAAACGAATTCAAAGGTCTCGCACACAGGATAAGGTTGCAACAGACGTTGTTAACTGCCAGTTTGTGGCAAGAATTCAGAAACGTAATGAGCATAAAGCCAGAAGCTGTGAAGGCAGGATGCGAGGACAAGTATTGCAAGCTTTGTGGTGTACTGGAAGGAGATAAGGGAGTGAAGGATATGACGATACCTGTGTTTTCTCACACAGGAAGAAGCACGAACACAAAGACAGATAGCATTATGCAGATGCATCGAAGGAAAATGTAGAAATGTTACTTGACACAGCGATGTAGTTCAGCATTATAATCACTTATTAGAGAGACGTTGGTAGGACAAGTTGACATGATAACATCATGTTAAGAGGACTTAGTTAACTCTACAAGTGATATGACCCCTTGGGATGCTTTCAGGGCTGGCATGAGCAGTCAGGATGATTCAATATGACAGCTAATGACCCTCCTGTATGTGAAATACATTCAGCAGCAGTGCCCTGGGCCATGCTTGCAATAGTTAAATGATTTGATAAACAGAAAATATTAAGCAATGCCTCAGTAGGTCCTCAAACTTGTGTTAAAGCCAGATATAAAATGAGCTTTCATTTACAAACAGCAAGTAAACACGCAGGGAAACAGTGGTAACAACATTTCACTTAATCCACAGCATGTGTGTCTCCTCCAAACCAAAAGTAATAATAAAGCGCCTCATATAAATAGATAAGATTTCAGTTCATCGTAGGATTTGGAGGGACCAATTCAGCCCTCGGGCCTATTTGGCTCTCTAAGGCAATTAGTGGAGACTATTTGCAGAGTAGTGACTTACCGGTGCTAGTTTCTGATTGGATCACTTCTTAACGTACTCGCGCAGATTGTTTTACTCAAGCTCAGCAAGATTATAGCAAATTGAATATTAGGCTTTGTTTTTTAACCAGGACATGATGTAGAGGGAATTTTGCTGCATCTGCAATACCCCAGTATTCAATACCACTACCCCATTGCCTCTTCTACCATAACTCTGTCCCCATCCTTCCCCCCCAAAACCCATGAAACTTCCTTCATGCAAAGATGAACAGCAAGGACCATATCAAACATATGGAACAATTGGGATGGTTCACCACGTGAAAGACACTATAGAAATTCAAATTGACCAGTGTGGAACTGAGCTGTACAAACCAGGAAGGTAAGAGAGATAAGGCATACCTAAAAATGAGATGTCAACCTGGTGAAGCTACAGCAAGGGGCTACTTGTGTGCCAAACATCGTAGGCAGCAGGTGATAGACAGAACTAAGTGATTCTACAACCAATGGATCAGATCTAAGCTCTGCGGTCCTGCCACACCCAATCGTGAACAGTGGTGGACAATTAAACAACTCACTGGAGAAGGAGGCTCCACAAATATCCCCATCCCCAGTGATGGAGGAGCCCAGCACAGCCGTGCAATAGATAAGGCTGAAGCACTTGCTACAATCTTCAGCCAGAAATGCTGAGTGGATGATCCATCTCAGCCTACCCCGGAGGTCCCCAGCATCACAGATATCAGCCTTTAGCCAAGAAAAACTAAAAGTGCTGGAAAAACTCAGAAGGCCTGACAGAATCTGTGGAGAGAAAGATAGAGTTAATGTTTCAAGTCCAACCCGGACTCGAAGCGTTAACTCTGCCTTTTTCTCCACAGATGCTGACAGACCTGCTGAGCTTTTCCAGCACTTTTTGTTTTTGTTTCAGATTTCCAGCATCTGCAGTATTTTGCCTCAGCCTTTAGCCAACTCGAGTCACTCCACATGATATCAGGAAACAGCTGAACGCACTGGATACTGCAAAGGCTATGGGCCCTGACAATATTCGGCAATAATACTGAAGACTTGTGCTCCAGAATTGGCCACGCTCCTAGCCAAGCTGTTCCAGCACAGCCACAACACTGGCATCTACCCGGCAATGTGGAACTTTGCGCAGGTATGTCCTGTACACAAAAAGCAAGACAACTCCAACCCATCCAATTACTGCCCCATTAGTCTACTCTCGATCATCAATAACGTAATGGAAGGGATCATCAACAGTGCTATCAAGTGGCACTTGCTTAGCAATAACCTGCTCAATGGTGCTTGGTTTCGGTTCTGCCAGGGCCACTCAGCTCCTGACCTCATTTCAGCCTTGGTTCAAACATGGACAAAAAGGATGAACTCCCGAGGTGAGATGAGAATGAATGCCCTTGACATCAAGGCAGCATTTGACCGAATGTGGCATCAAGGAACCCTTGCAAAACTGGAGTCAATGGGAATCAGGGGGAAAACTCTCTGCTGGTTGGAGTCATACCTACCACAATGGAAGATGATTGTTGCTGTTGAAGGTCGGTCATCTCAGTTCCAAGACATCATTACAGGTGCTCCTCAGAGTAGTGTCCTAGGCCCAACCATCTTCAGCTGCTTCGTCAATGATCGCCCTTCTGTCATAAAGTCAAAAGTGGGGATGTTCGCTGATGATTGCGCAATGTTCAGCAACATTCGCAACTCCTCAGATACTGAAGCAGTCCATGTCCAAATGCAGCAAGACCTGGGCAATATCTAGCCTTGGCCTTACAAGTGGCAAGTAACATTTGTGCCATACAAGTGCTAGACAATTACTATTGCTAACAAGAGAGAATCTAACCATTGCCCCTTGACATTCAATGGCATTACTATCACTGAAACTCCCACTAGCAACATCCTGAGGGTTGCCATTGACCAGAAACTGAACTGGATTAGCCATATAAATACTGTGGCTACAAGAGCAGATCAGAGGCAAGGAATCCTGCGGTGAGTAACTCACATCCTGACTCCTCAAAGCCTGTCAACCATCTACAAGGCACAAATCAGGAGTGTAATGGAATACTCTCCACTTGCCTGGATGAGTGCAGCTCCAACAACATTCAAGAAGCTCAAAACCATCCAGGACAAAGCAGCCCGCTTGATTGGCACCTCTTTCGTGACCATTCACTCCATCCACCTCCAATGCACAGTAGCGGCATTGTGTGCCATTTGTAAGATGCACTGCAGCGACTCACCGAGGCTCCTTTGACAGCACTTTCCAAACCCACAAAGTCAGCCACCTAGCAGGACAAGGGCAGCAGATAGATGGAAACACCACCACCTGCAAGTTCCCCTCCATGCCACTTACCATCCTGACTTGGAAATATATTGCCGTTCCTTTACTGTCTCTGGGTCAAAACCCTGAAACGCTGTCTCTAACAGCACTGTGGGTGTACTACATCACATGAACTCCAGCGGTTCAAGAAGGCAGCTCACTACCATCTTCTCAAGGGCAATTAGGGATGGGCAATAAATGCTGGCCCGGCCAGCAATGCCATAAATGAATTTTAAAAATATCATGGTGCTGAGGGTACCGTGGATAGAGGGTTGCTTAACTAACAAAGAAGTCAGGATAAATGGGTCATTTTCAGATTGGAGTGTGACTGGGATCAGTGCTGGGGCCTCAACTATTTATGACCTGTCTTAATGAGGTGGTTGAAAAATTGTATTGTTGCCAAATTTGCTGAGGATTTACTATAGGTAGGAAAGCAAATCTATGTCTTAAATGGGTGACCCCTTATTTCGAAACAGTGAACCCTAGTTCTAGACTCTCCCACGAGAGGAAACATCCTCTCCACATCTACCCTGTCAAGGGTGTAATATGTCTCCTAGTTCCCCACACAACAGTAACTTGTATTTTTAAGATGGAAGAGCATCGCAAGGCCCAACCTTTGATTGTGATCCTGAACCTCATTCCATGTGAGGGTGGCTGAAGTGGAGAAGATCAATGATTACAAAATGAAATTGGATGGACATTTGAAGGAAACAATCTTGTCGAGCTCTGGGGATAGAGTGGGATTGGGACTAACTGGATTACTCTAAACAGAGCTGTCATGGACTCAATGGGCAGAATGGCATCATTCTGTACCGCGATGACTCGGCAACTATGATTCTACGAGAATCATGAGGAGATATTAGGACCGGTAATTAAAGAAAGACTTCTATTTATAAAGCACTTTTCACGAGCACTGGATGTCTGAAAGCGCTTCCCAGCCAATGCAGTCCTTTGTGAAGTGTCGTACCTGTTGAAATGTAGGAGACGTGACAGCCAGTTTCTACACAGCAAGCTCCCACAAACAACGACGTGTCAATGATTTATGAATCTGTTTTTGTGACGCTGGACATCGGCCAGGAGGCCAGGTAGAACTTTCCTGTTCTTCTTTGAAATAGTGGGATCTTTCACATCTAGCCGAGCAGGCAAGTGGGGCATCAGTTTAACGTCTCACCTGAAAGACAGCGCCTGCGACAGTACAGCAGTCACTCCATGCTACACTGGAAGGCCAGCCTGGATATTTTTCACTCAGTCACTGAGGTGGGCCTAGAGCCCAGAGAGATGTGTGATTTAGAGACAGAAATGCTGCCAACGGGGCCTGACTGGCATGTGACCTCATGTCTCCCACAGAGGTGTGTAAAAAATATACCTTAGAGGGGATGAGAGAAGTGGATAGGCAGAGGGGTTTAGGAAGGGATTTTCAGAGCTATAGGCAGCTAAAGGCACAGCCACCAGAGGCAAAAACAGTGAACCTTCCAGCAATCCACATTCTGCATAAACCACTTCGAAGCTTTGACTAACAAAGAGACTAAGGGCAGAATAAAACTGGGCCCCAGAAACCACATGAGTGTGGAACCAACACAATCCACACCAACCAGCCCAGTAGCCATAAAGCACTGCGGGGCTGCTCAACGAAGGCCACTTCCAGCCCCGCCTCCTGGAGCTGCCGGCCAATCCCATTCGCTGGCAGCTCCACCGGTCCCCGTAGCACCAGGAAGGTGTCAGTCGCCGTCCCGGGATTACAGGAAAAGAGGAAGATAAAGGCCCATGGATCCCCCGGAACAGGGAAGTCCGGGGACTGGGAGGGCTTGGGTAGGTTGGGTTAGGTTAGGGTTTGGGGGAGGGAGCGGGTAGGAAGGAAGGGGGTGTTCAACCTAAGAGGGGTCACCGCACAACCATAGCCAGGGGCAGCCGCCAAAGAGCAACTCGCAACCTTCCTCCCCACCCTTTAAACATTGAAGTTTAAAGATCAGACTTCTTGCTGCTGCCAAGTTTCCCACTTCAAGGGTAATATGGTGTGGACAGCGTATTATCAGGGTTAATAGGCTTCACATGGATTTCAGCGCTGTGTTATGAGGGAGAGCTCAGGTTTGAGCTGGAAGGTGGTGGGATGGGCACCCACACTTTTTACATACCCCACTCCGCCGCACCCCCATCCATGAAAACATGCTTACCAGGGACATGTAAAATTCAGCCCTATGACTTCCCTGGCTCTGTGTGGCGCAACTTCAGAACAAGCTGTCCATTGTTTTGTAACTCTGCTAACTAGCAAAGGGACTTTAAGGCATAGGCTATTGATGAGCAAGCTCTGATTTCACATCTGATACATTGCAAGTGAATCCGGACTGCCAGGATCAACTTTGATTGCAATATTGGCAATCTATCCAGCAATGGTTGTTTACCAACCGATGAGGAATAGGTTATGTCACTCAGAACGAGCCCCAGGGTAATCTGGCACAATTAACATACAGAGAAATAGAATCTTCTTCCAAAATAAGGTGTGCGTGTGAGTTAGATTCACCTTCCACTGTTGCTGACATGGGCAAGAGCACATACACACACATCTGGTCACATCTGGAGATTGACGGCTCCAGGGCACATTTATATTAATTGGAGTGATCAGAACCAGCCTGACAGACTCACGGACAGTTAGACCCTCCGTGCCAATAGGGAAAAATGTTCAAATCCTACCTTTAACCCATTGCATCCCAGAAATCCATGAGTAGGACTGAGAGGCATGGCCTTCATTGTATATCTTATCTAATTAACCAGCTGCAGAGATTACACTAGTTTCCAAGTGCGCAGGAATTTTTTTCACAGAGTTTTATACAATGCTTTAAAATGTCTGCTCCATGCTTCTAGCTCAGGTTCTGGTAGCTGCTATATTGCCTGTTTACTTTTCTCTGAGTCTACGTTCAGGATTAACCAATCAAGCACAGTGACCACAAACACAAGCACACACGCGCACACACACACACATGCACATGCACACACACACACACACACACACACACATGCACATGCACACACACACACACACACACACACACAAACACACACGCACGCAAACACACACACACACACACACACACACACAGGCACATACACACACAGGCTTGTACACATGCACACACACACAGGCTTACACACATCCACACACACATGCACACATACATTCACACACATGCACACATGGACACACACACATATACATGCACATACATGCACCGCACACGCAAACACACATGTGCATGCACACAACACACACACACAAATGTACAAGCATGCGCACACACACACACATACATGCACACACATATCCATGCATGCACACACACACGCACTAAAACTCCTTCCTTCCATCAAAAGTAGGGATGTTCGCAAATGATTGCACAATGTTCAGCACCATTCTTGACTTCTCAAATACTGAAGCAGTCCATGTCCAAATGCAGCAAGACCTGGACAATATCCAGGCATGGGCTGATAAGTGGTAAGGAACAGTTGTGCGACACAAGTGCCAGGCAATGACCATCTCCAACAGGAGATAATCTAGCCATACTCATTGACATTCAATGGCATTACCATCACTGAATCCTCTACTATAAACATCCTGAGGTTTCCATTGACCAAAAACTGAACTGGACTAGCCGTATAAATACTGTGGCTTCAAGAGCAGGTCAGAGGCTAGGAATCGTGTGGTGAGCAACCCAACTCCTGACTCCCCAAAGCCTGTCCACCATCTACAAGGCACAAGTCACACGTGTGATGGAATACTCCCCATGCCTGATGAGTGCAGCTCCCACAACACTCAAGAAGTTTGACACCGTTCAGGACAAAGCAGCCGCTTGATTGGCACCACATCCACAAACATTCACTCCCTCCACCACCGACACACAGTAACAGCAGTGTGTACCATCTACAAGATGCACTGTAGGAATTTACCAAGGCTCCTTCAACAGCACCTTCCAAACTCACAACTGGTATCATCTAGAAGGACAAGGGCAGCAGATAAATGGGGGGGAAATATCTGCCCCCGTTGTCGTGGAGGGTGGGGGGTACAATATGGTAGGAACGCCAGAAATGAGTTTCATATCGCTGTGAAACCAGTTACCATCATCTGCCCTGCCCATCAATGGCCATCCAATGTCAGGAACCTAAGTTCAAAACATTTGCATCTCATCAACTTTCCTGCCCACCAAAATCATCCCCCCACATTGAATTTACCTCCCACATCAACGTGACTTCAGAACAATGTGTTTCGCACCAACATTTATAAGGCGTGCCCCTTGTGAGCCGAACTTCAAGGGGAACTCGGAGGAGAGTGCACACTAATGTTGCACAACACTTGCGGGTGTCACCCATTTGACTTCAATGAATTCAGGTGAGGACACAGGCAAGTCGCTTTTTCCCGGTTGGCTGACAGTGCTGTGCCAGGGCAAGGGTTGCACTGTGGCTGGGGTGAGGTGGTGGGGCAAGGCAGAACAATCTGATGATAGTGCACAAGCACATGAGGTCGGTGGGGTGGGGTGGGGGGGTGGGGTGGGGGGCGGTCGGTGGGTGGGGGGTGGTGTTGGGGGGGTGTGAATTGGCCAGGCATTAGGGAAATCTTAGAGGAAGCGAGTATTCTTCCACAGCGGAGACAGTTCACATGCAGCCACATTGATATGATTGGAGTCGGGCCTCTAGCTTATCTGCACACTCAAGCAACGCAGAGGCATCAAATTGCCACCAAGTGCTCCAGATCTTTTCACCCCTCAGGTACAAACTGCAAACTAATAAACAGTTGGATGGCTGGACACGTTGTACAATCTCCTTGCTAAAGCTGGCTGTGGAACAATCACTGGTGGGGGCACCCACAGCTCCTTGCAATGTCAGCATCCCGGTTTGGACCAGTCTCCCCCAGGGTTCAAGCTAACGGTGCAGCCTTGCAGTGTGGGTTAGGAGAATGCCTGCGCCTGAGCTGAGAGCACAGCATGCAGTCCAATGGGCAAAGCTGTCACCAATCGGTCAGGTGGAGCGGGGCGGAGGTGGGTGGGTTTCGGGCAGACATGCAGCGCTCTAAACTCTGGCCATCCAAGTGGTGGCCAGCACTCTTTGCGATGTGTTAAGGGGCCTTCAGCCTTAACCAGGACAGGTTCTTAGTACACCCATGCTAACTCACACATCTCTCTCTTTCATCCTGAAGGAGGAGTAAATCAGGATCATGAAGCCCGGTGACAGCTGTACGCCTTGTGGTTTACAGAGAGCAAAGGTGACAGAGAAGAGAGCGACCGAGAATCCTGGCTGTACAAAGGGAGGAACAGCACCCTCAAGAAGAAGGGGCAGTTAGGGTACCCACAGACGCTGCCAAAGAGCCACAGCGAGTCATCTCTGGTTGGCGCCTAGTGTCACCCAGGGTCTATAGACGCCTCCTTTCTTGCAGATGACCGAGAACCAGTGTCACCAAAGACTACACATGCCTAGGGAACTGGTTGGTCACATTGGCCACCAGCTGCAGGATTTGGTGCCATGGAGACATGGAGGGCATCCACTGCCCGTGGTCATGAAAGTGACCGCAGCGCTCAATTATTTACATCAGTGGCTCCTTTCAGGACTCCACAGGTGACCTCTGTGGGATCTCACAGGCCTCCAACCACAAATGTATCCATGTGGTCATAGACACCCCCATCTTTGCGAGGGCACTCAACTATCTGGCCGAGGGTTGCTCGCATGCGCTCTGTGGTCAGGGTTATATCATGGAGAGACGCAGCCATGAAAATTTAAAAGCACCCTTTGTCCGCCTTCAGCATATGAGTGCATCAGGAGTACAGCATCGCTGGACACAGATGCTGAAGAGATGGGAGAGCACACAGAGAGAATGGTGGAATTCTGTGGTGCCTGCCCACCACACATTCTGGCAGCAATGACCAGCACCATCGAGTTTCAGGCAGTAATGTTTCCAGGGAGGTGAGGCTGGACCATCACTGTGGTCTGAAGACCGCACAGAGCACAGGGAAGAGGCCCTGGACTGAGACACCTGCCTTTTATCTTGCGCAGAAAGGTTTCACATCTGAGTGACATGAACACTGCTCATCAGAATAAGGAGCCATAGGCAGGGAGCCATTCTCGGGAGTTTATTTACGATAATGAATATTATGTACAAGTGATTAACACCTGTGCCCAGGCTCTCCAACTATATCTTCTTAACTTTCCGAACCCTGCCGCTACATTGTCGTTCTTCCCGGACATCCAGAGCAGAGGTGGAGGCAGCCGGCTGACTGTGATGCCCTGTCTGTCATGACCTTGGTGGGCACCCTCCAGAGGACCAAGACTGGGAGGGCCAGTCTTGTGTGGCAGTGGTACCCTCCTCAGCCTGTGGAGTTTGAGCTGCTGAGGTCACAGGAAGAGGGTATTCGGGTGCGCCGGACACTCCAAGTCATCTGGGTGGATGGCCCTGGAGTGTGCCCCTGCTGATCTCCTCCCTATGGGTGCTCGAGGTCTCCAGGCTGACTCCTTGAGGAGCAGGGTTAGCTGGATTGGGATCGAGCAGGCTGGCACCTCTCTCGCGTATACACTGTTGGAGGCCAACTATGGCATCATGTTGGAATTCAGCCTGCGCAGCAGTGCGGGAGTGACATTGTGGACCAAGGTCTCCACAGTGGCCATCATCCTACCAGTGTTGACCTCAGTGCATTGGCATGCCGGCGCTATCGCCTCAGCCTGAAGACGGACGTACTCCTCCTTCGTGCCTCGCAATCTGAGGAATGCAGCGGACATCCCTTCCTGATGATCCCAAAGCTTGCCTTTGGAGTTACAGCAACTGTGACATGACTGAGTCCGGAGGCTCATCATCTGACCCAGACTGAGCAACGTTCTGGCCTCCAGCAGTCCTCTGAGTGCCGGGGAGCTGGGAAGTCCCTGCCTCCCCCTCCTGTGGATCAGAGAGTGCAGGTTGCTCACTAGATTGTGGTCCCGAGGCTACTCTAAAGCTAAGTCCCACCGAGGTGTGTGTTTCTGTGCTGGTGGAGGGTGTGGGTGAGCGCTGTGTCAGGACTTCAGGGAGGGTTTCAGCAGATTCCTCTTTTGAGCTTCCCTCGGAGCTTGATTGGAGCCCCTGACTTTGTCAGCTGTTTGGCAGATGTACCTGGCATGGCAGTGGCCTGTGGAAGAGGACACATCACTCACAGCCTAGTTGTCTGATGGATGTTGCACTGCCAGATCCTCACTTGGTAGAGCAGCGCTGACCTCACTGTCAGCACAGGACCGGTCCAGATTCTTACCAGCCAGCCACATGGTTCTGTTTTCAAAGTCCATGATGACCTCGATTTCGGGCATTCCGTCACCAGTCTGCGTCCTCTCTGTCTTGTTGTGTGCCAGCTTGTCCTGCATGAATAGAGATGGAGAATGTAAGCAGGACGCCTATCAGGCCAGATAATAAGTATGCCTGGCGTGTGTAGGTCCCAAGGATGGGATAAGGACAATGACGGTCAGTGCGAGGGAGTGAATGGTGATGCCCTTTGAACTGGCAGTGAGCGAGGGCCCTGTGCGATGGGTTTGTGAGTGTATGAGTTGAGAGTGATGAAAAGATAGACTTACCCTGGTGGAACGGAGGAGAATTCATCTTCTTGCGGCACTGGGTAGTTGTCCTCCTCTGAAGGGCATTGGCGCTGACCACTGGTGCCACCACCCCCCCAAGCCGGATTAGTGATGTTGCTGCCCACCCTGTAGCCAGAACGGGGTTAGAGGACATCATGGCGGGTCTCCACTGCGTCTAGAAGGCGCTGGAGGATGCATCATTTAATCTGGGGGTTGCAGTCTTCTTACATTGCGGGGTCAGGTCCAGTCGTGGGCTGCAAGCGCTGAGAGGTGTGCACGTGGCTGCACATTAAATATAGCGCCCGGCGTGATGAAGCAGCGAGGTGATGGTGTGATGGGCAAGCGAGAGCCCGCCCACCATCGAAACGGCACAATTAATGCAGCGCGTTTGGAACGATGCAGCGTGAAAAGCCATCATCGTGGCTGATGGGTAAATCTGGGATAATTCCACCCTTAGGGCCTAGGATCTCTCTCCTGCTCTCTCCCTCCAGTCTCCAAACTCTCTGGCACCCACTCCTTCCTTCATTCACCTGGGTCTGCCGAACTTCAGCCCCCCGGTGGTGGGGTGGGGGGGGAGGGGAGGGGGTGGGCGGGGGGGGAGCAGAGTGGTACGGAGTGAAGGTAGGTTGGGGGGCAGAGGGGAGGGAGTGAAGGGGAGAAGTAGGGGTGGAGGTGGAAGGAAAGAAGAGATAGGGGAGGGGATGGAGGAAGGGGAGCGGGAGAGTGAGGGGGAGGGAAGGGAGAGGGGAGGGGAGGGAAGAGAAAGAGAGGTGGGGAAAGGGGCAGAAGGGACGGGAGAGACAGGGAAAGGGATGGGAAAGGAGGTGAGAGAAGGGAGAGAGAAAGTAAAGGGAGGGGGAGAGAGGGGGCAGAGAGAGAGAGGGTTAAGGGAGCGAGAGGAGAGGGAGAGAGGGGAGGGGCTAGAGAGATGCAAGGGGGGACTGAGGATGGGGGAGAGAAAGGCGAGGGGGTGAGACAGGGATTGGGGAGAGACAAGGGAGGGGGAGAGAGAGAGGATGGGGAGGAGGTGGAGGAGCGAGGGGGGAGAGAGTGGAAAGGGGAAGTGGAGGGAGGAGTGGGGAGGGGGGAGTGTGACAGGAAGAGGGGGAAAGGGAGACAGAGAGGGAATGGGGGAGAGAAAGGGGAGGGGGTTGAGGGAGGAGAAGGGGAGGGAGAGTCTGAGACGATGAGAGAGAGGGGGAGAGAGAGAAGACGGGGAGAGGGGAAGGGGAGAGAGTGAGGGGATTGGCAGAATGGAGAGTGGGGTGGGGGAGAAAACTGCTTTGGGTAGGGGTGGAAACTACTCCGGAGTGGGGGGTGCATGGTGGGAGGAGGCAGGAGAGAAATCTGCTCCTGGGATGGGGGGTGTGGGAGATGGGGAGAAATCTGCTCCAAGGATGGGGGGTGTGGGAGATGGGGAGAAATCTGCTCCTGGGATGGGGGGTGTGGGAGATGGGGAGAAATCTGCTCCTGGGATGGGGGGTGTGGGAGATGGGGAGAAATCTGCTCCTGGGATGGGAGGGGGGGGTGTGGGAGATGGGGAGAAATCTGCTCCTGGGATGGGGGGGTGTGGGAGATGGGGAGAAATCTGCTCCAAGGATGGGGGTAGTAGGGGGATGGACATGAGATGACATATTGGGGAGCTACAATAACAAAACCAGCTCATGCCTATTTGCAATTGTGTTTTAATGTGTCTGTTGTGTTTGGCTTCATCTCCAATCTGGAACCACAAAGGAACTTGAGTTCATCCAAGCTAAGAAATAAGAGGGAAGAGGCCACTCCACACAAGCTCCATTAGGGATTATGAAAAAATCAGTACAAAATGCCACAAGAGCAGCTACATGCACATACACACACATATGCACACACACACATGTACACACATGCACATACAAGCATACATGCGCATACATGCAAATGCACAAACACACACATGCACACACATGCATATACACACACACATGCACATACAAACATACATGCGCATACATGCAAATGCACAAACACACACATGCACACACATGCATATACACACACACATGCACATACAAGCACACATGCGCATACATGCAAATGCACAAGCACTCACATACACACATACGCATATACACACACATACATGCACACACATGCACATACAATCTCACATGTGCATACCCACATATGCTCACGCATACATGCATATGCACACACACATGCCCACACGCACACACACATGCACATGCACACACATGCATCCACAAGTATGCATGCACACATGTACAGGCATGCACATGTGCATACACACATGTGCATAAATGCACATGTATATGCATACACAAACACACGCACATATAATCACACATGCACACACGCCCACAACCACATGCACACACTTATCACACACACTCCTACACATAGAGACATGCACGTGCACACAGAGGCAAGCACATACACGATCACACCTACAGACAGGCAGCTTTTCAGGTAACAGTCTAATTCCCTTTTGACTGAACCTGCCTCTGCCACTCAGGCATTCCAGACCACTTGCTACGTCAAAAAGTTTTTTCCTCCTTTCGCTTTTGCTTCTTTTACCAATTATTATAAATCTGTGCCCTCTCGTTCTCAATCCTTTCGTGAGTGAGCACAGTTTCTCCCTATCTGCTCTGCCCAGACCCCTGGTGATTTTGAAAACCTCTATCAAATCCCCTCTCAGCCATCTTTTCTCCCAGGAAAACAGTCCTAACTTCCCCCATTTATTTATGTAACTGAAGTCCCTCATCCCTGGAACCATTCTCGTGAATCTTTTCTGCACTCTACCCAATTCCTTCACATCCTTCCTAAAGTGCAGCGTCCAGAAATGTACACAATACTCCAGCTGAGACCCAGCCAGTGACTTACGCAGTTTTAACACAACTTCCTTGCTCTTGTACTCTATGAGCCTATGAATAAAGCCCAGAATACTGTATGTTTTATTAACTGCACTCTCAACCTGCCCTGCCACCATCAATAGCTTTTGTACATATATCCCCAGGTCCCTCTGCTCCTGCACCCCTTTTAGAGTTTAGTTCAGAATTATACCCTTTATTTTATATTGCCTCTTCATGTTCTTCCATCAAAATGAATCATTTCACACTCCTCCACATGAAACTTCACCTGACGCTTATCTGCCCATTCCACCCACTTGTCTATGCCCCTTTGAAGTTCTACACTGTCCTCCTCACAGTTCACAATGCTTCCAAGTTTTGTATCATATGCAAACTTTGAAACTGTGCACTATACACCAAGGTGTAGGTCATTAATATATATATATATCAGGAAATTCCCTTGGGGAATTCGACTACAAACGTCCCACAGAGCAAGATGCATAACAGCCCCTTTTATTTGGAAAATGTGAGTGGAGCTGAAGAAGGAATTGTTCAGAGTGAGGACCAATTCGGTCAGGCTGAGGAGGGCAGCGGTCGACAGGGATTGGTCAGGCCTCCGTTCAAGGGAGTAGTGGAGAGCTCTCCTGGCAGGGTCCTCTGTTCTGCTGAGGGCTCATTGACCTGAAACGTTTATTCTGTTTCTCGCTCCACAGATGCTGCCTGACCAGCTGAGGGTTTCAGTGTTTTCTGTTTTTATTTCAATTACAGCCACAAATAGACCCAGAAACCCATAGGCCTACATATA